>OX465115.1:4438872-4780420 GCA_949987565.1 Luidia sarsii
CGGATATGCTCCAAGGTGATATACAAAAATGTTGCAAACTGCTTACTGACTAAAATTACCAAAATGTAAATCTTAAAATATAGTGGGTCTGACGTTTCGATCCTAGCAGGACCTTTCTCAAAGGCAGAGAGCCTTTGCCTTTGAGAAAGGTCCTGCTAGGATCGAAACGTCAGGCCCACTATATTTTAAGATATGCTCCAAATTAGTCCTCCACAGCGACCGACTACGATCATCCCGCTCAGTGCATTTTGTTGAGCACAGAACTCAACGTGTGTCCTTTGCTGATAGATCCTTCTCTGCATACGGTCCCAGAACCTGGAACCAACGTCCGGAGTAGCGGTCTGATCCGGGTCCCATGCTCAGAGGAGGCCGTTACCATATAATGGATAAAAACGTCATGCGCAGTGCGCGTGGTAGTTGTCCATTTCGAAGGCCGTGCTGAGTCGATACGGCCATTGGCAATGCAGCGCTTTCAAATTCAGGCACGTTCGTTGACCCGTAGTTATTTACCAACTCGCTCAGTACGGAGACTAGTACCTAGGCCTACAACTTGCAGTTTTACATTGGGGCAGAAATGATACAGTTGTTCCCCTGTAAGGGTGCATTGATTGACTTCATACAATCAAAAGCAAACTGTGTTCGTTCGCGGAAAATCATAAACAACATTCAAATGAAGGGCGCCCTTAAGGCCTTATGTGTTGGCTCACTGACTCATCTGAGCACGCTGAGCAGCTGAGAAAGTTGCTGCAACGTGCTGAGGTGAGCCAGTGACGTCACGGCTCAACTCAGCACGGGAGCCCGTCTGAGATCGTTACACCGGAATACATCAGGGACACCACCTTACTGCATACATTCAAGACTCTCCTGAAAGCCCATTTGTTTCAGGATGTATACCATCAATAATTTTCTTCATTCCAGTGCCTCATTAACGCCTCATTAAGCGCTTTATAAATGTCTTTGGTTGGTTGATTACTTCGATTGATTGATGTACACGTACTATATCGCTGTGCATTGCCATACCGACAGCCCCTCACATCGATACAACGCTCATCAACTCCGTGCAAACGGTTACAGCCCTCCCCTCGGCCTTGGGGCCCCCGACGAATTAAATCCCACTAAATTTAGCGGCGCACAGCCCCCTTGAAATAGAAATAGCATTTCCCCCACACCTGTAGTTTTGTTTTGTGGATCGCAGACTAAAGGGCAACGGCTATTATAGTGGCGCGTGCCGATTTGCCTGAGTGTACAGATTCCAACCGGAGAACGAAAACCAATTGGATGTAATGGGTTTTTTTCACTCATGGGATTAAACAGTAAATTAGGCATCTACGAACTGCTATACTGACTGCAATGACCCGATATTCTGTACCAATTTCTGTCTTGATCTGATCTGTAATGACCCGATATTCTGTAATTTCTGTCGTGATCCGATCTATAATGACCCGATATTCTGTAATTTCTGTCGTGATCCGATCTGTAATGTCCCGATATTCTGTAAATTCTGTCGTGATCCGATCTGCAATGACCCGGAATTCTGTAAATTCTGTCGTGATCCGATCTGTAATGATCCGGAGTTCTGTCATTTCTGTCAAGATCCGATCTGTAATGATCCGGAATTCTGTAATTTCTGTCGTGAATACTCGTGATCCGATCTGATGTAATGACCAGGAATTCTGTAATTTCTGTCTTGATCCGATATGTAATGACCCGATATTCTGTAAATTCTGTCGTGATCCGATGTGTAATGACCCGGAATTCTGTCATTTCTGTCGTGACCCGATCTGTAATGACCAGGAATTCTGTAATTGCTGTCGTGATCCGATCTGCAATGACCAGGAATTCTGTCATTTCTGTCAAGATCCGATCCGTAATGACCAGGAATTCTGTAATTGCTGTCGTGATCCGATCTGCAATGACCAGGAATTCTGTAATTTTTGTCGTGATCCGATCTGCAATGACCCGGATTTCTATCATTTGTGTTATGACCCGATAGGTAAAATAATGGGGCTACTTCTTCCAAACAAAGTAATGTTCTGCTCCGCGCTGAATATAGGAGGACAGAGCTTCAACATCAAAGAACAAAACCACAACCTGTAATTTCGGCCAATAGATGACGAGGACCAAGACTAAGACCAACCAGTTTTTTTTGTGAAAGGAAAAAAAACACCCACAACCACCCAACACAAACAAACAAAGTCGGGCCTACCTCGATGCAAGTGCAGTGCCCTCTGTATAATACGTTCCCTATGGAGATCTCAGCGATACCATTCGCATTAACAAAATGACATGAACTCGGTGCTCATTGCGCTACCGTATACCAGCGTCATCCTCCTCCTGTATTTTTAGTTCCAGGCAGTGAGCATGCACGGGTATTCTACCCTCCTTTCTCATCAGGCTCGACTGGCTAATCGTTTTAAGTCTCCACTTTTTAACCCCGGTCCCCCGCCCCATTTCGCGGGTCTTATTTGGTCGTTTGCTCGATACGTGGCGCCATTTCTGAGACCGCTGATTCACTTTACAATATCAGGCGAGCCGGACGCGTGGGGGACTTGCGTGGTGGGTCGACCGCGAGCACGGTGCGCGTTTCATAAAGCTTTTGCTAACACGTCCACACGCGCGTCTCTTACGTCAGGATGATGAAGCGGGACAAAGAGGAGGAGGAGGAGGTGGAGGAAAATGAGAAGAATAACTTATAAGCAGTAGAATGAAGATGATACAGAGGGAAAGGAGGAAGAGGAGGAGGAGGAGAAAAAGGAAGATAAGGGCGACAAGGAGACAGGGGAAATGAAGAAGAGGGAAATGATGAAGGGGAAGATAATGAGACAGGGGAAAAGAAGGAGAAGAGGGAAAAGGAGGAATTGGAAGATAAGGAGAAAGGGGAAAAGAAGGAGAGGAGGAAAATGAGGAAGGGGAAGATAAGGAGAAATGGGAAAAGAAGGAGACGAGGAAAAGGGACGAAGGGGAAGATAAGGAGACGGGATAAGAAGGTAAAGGGGAAAAGGGGGAAGGGGAAGATAAGGAGAAATGGGAAAAGACAGAGAAGAGGAAAAAGAAGGAAGGGGAAGAAAAAGAGACAGGAAAAGAAGGAGAAGAGGAAAAATGAGGGAAGGGGAAGATAAGGAGGCAGTAAGAAAATGAGACAGGGGATAAAGAGGAGAAGGAGGAGAGGGGAAAAGGAGGAGAAGGAGAGGGAGAAAAGGAGTAGAAGGAAGATGAGGAGACAGGGGAAAATGAGAAGGAGGATAAAGAGTACAAGGAAGATGCGAATCGAAGGAGCGAATTAAATGAGGCGGAGAAGAATGAGGGGTAGGCGAAGAAAGAGAAGGAGGAGAATGATGTAGAGGAGATTGAGACGGAGGAGAAGAATCTGACGAATAAGAGGAATGAGAATGAAGATAAACTGGTGGCTGACGAAGACGAGAAGGCGATGGAGGTGAAGGGGAGCAGGACGAAGTGGAATCGGAAGGGGAGAAGGGCTGAAAGGAGTAGGATGGATGAGGAGGAGGAGATGTGACACTTCACTGAATTCTAAACGCCCTTGTCTAATACAGCGTCAGCTCGTCTAGCCCCGCTAAAAAAAAACCAGCTACTATCACTTCAAAAAATGGCAACAAATGAAAAGGCTGCAACACGCGTCATGGCACCAGCCCGGCACCAAACCTCGGGTATTATAGTACAGGCTGCGGTCGCGGGCCGGTGCTGGGGCGTACACGATTTCACGGCCGAGAGACGCAGCGACCGTATACCGAGGGAGCCCGAGCGACCGTGCGGTCAGGGTCATCCGGGGCCGGCCGCCCGCCGCTCTCCTCTCACCCCTCCCCCTTGTCCTGCCCGGCTGAACTCCTCCCCGTCCGCGGCCGATGCTTCGTGCGTCACAGACCGCACTAACGGATGATCAACGTCAGTCACCCCACGCACCCCCAATCTTCCCCCCGCGCGCTGACCGCAGGAGCAAGCAAACAGCTTCGGGTTTTACATGGGGTCGGCCCCAACACCCCCAGCCTCTGTTGTGGCGTAGAGGTTGTGGGTTGTCTGCACCGTACCACCGCTGCGGCCGACGGTCTATTAGGGGCCAAGGACTAACTTAGGGCTCGGTCCTGTATTGCCAATTTCTTCTCGCTCTTAATGGGCTCGGGGTCAGGTCAACAAAGGTTGTCCCAGCCTTGTAATAGTATCGACTCGCGGTTTTGTGTGGTTTCTGTTTTCAGAAGCAAATGGAAAGTGCAAACGAAAGTGCAGTTTGGACGCACATTTGCATATAGCCACTCCATAGATTGCATCCGGTGTCCACTCAAGCGTGCACATTTTAAACCTTTGTTTTTTTTACTGTCCACCAATTTCGTAAGATTGTTGTTGGCAAAGTTATTCTTTCGCAAATCCCGGTCGTCAACAATTTTGTTATCTTTCACTTTGTTCACAAACGAGCAGTGTACATTCTATGTCTAATATTTATAAAATGTTTAAGTGAGTAAAATAATTATGGTGCATATTGATTGCTGACTAAAATAACCCAAAATGGAAAAAAATAGGAGGACCTTTCGATTCTAGAAGTAGTTTTCTGAAAAGAAGAATGACAGGGACAAAGAGCAGTAGGGGCACGGGTGACAGACAAAGGACAAAGAGGATAGCTGGTAGGGTGGGATCAAAGGGAAGGGTATACTAGGGGGCAGGGTATAAGGATTCGGTAGTAGAGGTGGGAAAGATCAACGAGATCGAATCAAGTGAACGCAGAAGAATGACGATTTGTTAACATGCAATGTATTCATGATTCCCCTCTTGGATGTGGAGGCCATTACGGTTGAGTTGTCCGAAGACGGTACGTACGTATTGGCCCGGCTCAAACGGCATTGCCACGACGACCTTAGTGATCGAGTCCATGTGCAGATGTTGAGTGCGACGCCAAATCGATTTCAGCACCGCACCTTACGCCTCTGAATAACGTGACCTTTCGCAAGGGCAACCCACGTCCGCCGTAACCTTTCGGCCTTTCGGGAACGGTTTCCTCCAAGGTCCGAAACGCTCAAGGCAAGGCAATCTCTGAGCTTCCTGACGTACACGTTCTTTCAGTTCCAGCGCTTCTTGGGTGTTTGTGATAGTATACTGGTATACTTGTGCAACTGGGGTTTGCCCTAGGCTCGGCGTGTACAGACCGCAGTATGCTCAGTGCATTGCCGGATTGCGTGCTGAAAGAAATTCAGCCCCGCCCAAGCTGCCTGTATTTTGTTTCTTTAATTCCCCTCGACGCAAAATTGAGACCTATGATATATTTTTTGCACCACTATGGACATTCTGCCTTTTGTACAATTCAAAGCATAGACGTCAGATTCTCTAACGTTTTGAGATTTTCTTTAAAACGATTTTTTTTGGTTTTGTTTTTAGATTTTAGGCTTCGAAACAAAACAGGCCTTTTGGTTGTGAAATTGAATGTTTACTGGATGCGAAGAAACAACTGACAAACAAAACACTCGTACTGGTTACTCTTTTTTTCGGGGCCTTTTTCCAACGAAGTTGTGGGCCGGGCCGCGTTATTTGTTTTTCCCAGGACAGGAAAAGCCATCATTAGCATAAAGGCGCGCTGTTGGTTGTATTTTGTCTACGCGTGGTGAATTATTCCTGACAATCCTTCCACTTACCCGCATCCATATCTTGATTTGGGTATACATGTACATATATGTGACCCGGCACAACGACATGAGGAATATCGCACCAAAACACTTTTTGAGTAAACAACTGCTGAAGTTAAAGTATCTCCACAATTCGATTACAAATAAATTGTCTTTTTTTTTTATATTCGGAGATTTTAAGTATTAGAGGATATTATATTTTGATATCATTTGAAAGCTAATGGTATACTCTTTCACATCATTAGAAAACCTCAAAATCTCAAAAGTGGGGGTTATTCGTCATTATGCAGCTGTGCCGGGTCACATATGTGCATGTACTGCATTCAAAAGTCATGTGTGTGCATGCCTACATAATGTAACTAGTGTACATGTATACTACACCACAAGCGTGTACTAAAGATGTTGGTGTGCAAAATTATCATGAATAATTCACCATGTCTGGATAGAAATGCAACCAATAGCGCGCGTTTATGTTAATGGTGGCCTTTCCCATCCTGGGAAACAAAAAATACGCGACAGGGCCACAGCGGTCATTTCCGCGGGTCACGAGGTCATGGGTCAATGGGGGAGGGAGCTGAGGTCAGTCTGTAGGCCTATAGGTCAAGGCACTCCAGATCCCTTGGGAGGTCGAGTCATTACCCTCTCTCTTTTTCTTTTCTTTTGTGGGTGGGGGGGGGGGGGTTGGGATCTTCCTGAGAGGCGAACCGTTGGCAGCTTAAATTACCAGACCAGAGCGATTCTGCAGGTGCGGCCGTAACGGTTGGCGCACAGGGGCCACGTGTTGTGTCGCGGGGCCGACCCAGAAAGGCGTGAACTTGGCGCGGCCCGTGCGCCTTCCCCGACGTCCACACGGCGAAAAAAAAAACCCCAAAAAAAACCGGCAGTAGCAGCAGCGCCCCACCAATCGACCAGCCGGCAGAAAAAATCCCACCAACTATCCCAACGGAAATAGGCACAAAACCCGCAGTATCCATGCCAACGTGAGACGAGTTAATTGTGCCCCCTTTTTTTTTTTTTATCTATGGGCGATCGCTACAAGCCCAGAACTGGCGCTCTTAACATTTTTGCTTCGACGAAAGGCGGATGGGTTGGGGTAAAATGGGGAGGGGGCGGGTAGAAAATAAATTGCTGGTTTTGTTCGCTCGCAAGCAACGACCCACACGCACCGGTTAATGATATCTCTGGCCATTCACATAAATGGCGCGCATTTTATTATCCTGCATATTATAAGGGCAGAAAATGATAATGAGTCGATACGTATGTTGAATGAGTGGACATTGTGACCGTTTTTTGTTTTAATGCGTTTTTATTACTGTCATTGTTGATCTAATGATGCATCACCTTTATACTACCAGCTCCATGTCGAGTGAACTTCGTGCCTTTGACTCCCAACGAAGGGGCTCGGGGGCGTGCCCCACTGCGCATGTCCAGTCGGATGGGCGGGTCGGCATCGCTATTATCGAACGCCTAAAAATAAACTCCCGATTATTATGGGGTGTTTTTTTTTGGTGGGGGGGGGGGCAGCGATGAAAGCTCTCCAGAATCAACGGTTTAATGCAGCACGGTGCCATTCTGGTGCGAAGTTCGAAGGTGATTAACGGCCACAGCACATTGCACATTCAATGTGTTCGTTATGAAATAATATCATTGGTTTGAAATCGATTTGAGGGTAGCATTTCTTTTTAAACAACTCAAAAACCACCGACGAGTCACTATAATGTGGCCTCGCGGCGACTCCAGTGTAGCAATATTGAGGTCAAAATTTCATTTTGTATGAATATTAATATTTATATCGTATATTTATAAGTATATCTATTTATATATTTATAACTATTAAAAATATATAGCCAGGGGTTATTCTTGAATTTTTAGGAAAATCTGCCTCACGTTATTTCACTTCACATGTTGCATCGAGCTTGCTTGACTTACAGGGGTATTTTGTATATGATATTTTAGATGGTATTTTGTTGGCATGAAATGCACATTTTTTTTCTGGAACAATCTTGAAATAATTATTACACAGTGTTTACTGTGTACAACGTTGGAGGGTGACCAGGGCTTATCCTTGCACTTCCCGACATGATGACTGCTCAAGTGTGGCCAACAATTGCATACCTTCCAATTCACTCAAAAACATAATGTTTAATGTACAAAATTCATGTGACACCTATAAGCGTCATTTCTCTTATTATAGTCTAAATTTTAATTTTTGGAGTCAATAATCGTGATAATAGTAAAACGACAAGTGCATTTCAGCTTTTTTTTTTGTATTTTAGGTCATACAAAAGAATAATTCGCTCAAAATCTAATAATTTCCAAAAAAAGTTTCAAGGACGCTAAGTTCAAAACACTCCACGATGCCCCTCTATTTAATTTGATTCAACGTAAATTTAATTCATTCATTTTCGAAGGCCAACAAATTAAATTCCCATTCCCTCGCGCGTATCTGAATCCAAAACCGGCCCGAGGAGGTTCACACCTCGACCAGCCTGTCCGTCTTTTCGGGCAAAGGTGAACATTTCCTTCAAGGGGTCAAGCATACCATTTCAAAAGCAAGTGTTCGTGCTCTACGGTCAACCTTAGCCCGTATTGATATTGCTCAGAAATGTGTCAAGGCGTAAAATGTTTTCTAAGGGATTCAAACCAATCTAAAGAAATTGCAAAAGCAATTAGACTTGGTCACATAATAATAAACGTACACATAATAATTCACAGACACTAACGCCAAGAAATAAAGACAAAAACACGCAAGTTGGCCTTTTTTTGTATAATTTCGGTTTCTGTATTTCATACAAAAGCCCCACAGTTTTATGACATGCCGACGTTACCCTGGCAACGAATCAGTCAGGGTGTCTATTTCCAAAAAATACATCAAATCACACAGAGTAGAAAAAAGGGGGTTTAACACTTCGGCCAAGTCTTCCTTGAAGCCGTTATGCAAAACTTCAGGGCGTTTACGACGGTCCCGGGTTCGAACCTTCTGGATGAAAACAATTCAACCAGGTGCACTTTTGGTGAAGTTCAATTTTTCGATTAATTTAAATGGTCCAACCTGAGGGTGTGGACAGAGACAATTGGTCTGCCCGAATCTTCGGTAACACAAGTTGGTCCCCGCTTGTGGCACGTACATTCAACCACAGGTGTTTTCTTTATGCTTAATCTTGGTACAACTATTAATATAAAATTCCCTATTCGACTTGGTCATTGTTTGAAAACCCCCCAAAAAACAAAACACGCAGAATGGCGGGATTTTTTTTAACCCATTATTGTCATGGTAACCGACAGCGGTAACAGTGGAATGCCTGGGACGTGGTCAGCCGAACGACCTGACCTTTGACATGGTATAATAGGCCCTTCTCCAAAACCCGGCTTAGGCTCAGGTTCCGGCTTTGCCTTCCTTACTTTCTTCCATCTTTGTTTTTGAATGTTACACTGCGTTTTGAAGAAAAAAAAGAGAATCCAAAGCTTCCACTTCAACGAAGAACTCCACCTGTGTTTTCAGCTTTGGGATAACGAAGCCGGAGCCACAGCCTCAGCCAGGTTTTTGGAAGAGGGCCATAGCCACTAGTGCGGCAGCCACTGACCTCCCGGGGGTCGGCCATCTTTGGGCTTGACCTCCGCTGACCGCGGGTCACCGTGCGGACAGGGCCGCTCGTCGGCGTCGAATCCCCGACACGTCGGGATGCGAGCCTCGTGCCGCTTGCCGCACGGCTCACTGACCGACAGCCGAGGAAGTCGCCCGAGAACGAGGTGGCCGACCTCCCGGACTCAAATACTCGAGTACAACAGCAACGCAGGGAATATCATCACAACACGTGTGATCAGAATTCATTTTGGTCCGTTTCGTTACACACACAAAATGAACACCCGAAATGCGCTCGAACTCGGAACACTATACTATACTCTCATCTGTACAAATCATTTGGTTTTTAAGCACAAAATAACTGCAGCGATTGCGAAACAGAATAGTCGATTCTGTGACCTCTCTCCCATCGAGGGGTTAAAGGTCACATGAAAAAACCCACGATGGCAAGGCCGTTCCACGAATGGGTACAAGAAAGCACCTTCGGAGAGCGTTGTTGCTATGGAAGGCCCCCCCCCCAAAAAAAAAAAAAAAAAAAAAAAATGGACGTGACCTGAGTCCGATTTGGAACCACTGCCCATTAGGTAAATGTGGCCAACGATATCTGCGCGCTTGGATGTACTGGTACAAAATAGCCCCTTTGGGTAGTTGGAAAAATCAAAATCTCTGCACATAGATTCTATAAGTCACAACACTACGGGCACGTCTGTCCCGCTTTCGGTCACCAAATCTAATTTGGCCCTAAGGTGCACCTTGATCAAGAGAGGCTGGTGCCCTGTAATAGCCTACGTCACGCGTGCTATACACGTACGAAGCCTATACGTGTCGACCACGTGGCCGAAGTGGCAAGTACGGATGTACCACAGACCACAACGGCCCGTTGAAACGATTTAAGAAAAAAATGAAACGAAAAAGGCGAACCTATACTCCCGACACATAAAACTGTGATCCTCGACACTACGACGATTGCAGAAATAAAGGAATGACCGCGTCCTCGGAAATAATTTAAAGCTCAAAAACACTTTACAGGCGTCATCATTACATGATGGGCAACACAGTTATAACTTAATGAGCAACTACGGCTCACATTTTGGCGTGAACCATTGTCTTTAAGCGGTAACTATTACATAGCAAAACAAAGAATGACAAACTAAAAAAAAAAGGAAGGAAAAAAGACAAAAAGAAAACTGTAACACTTAAAACAACGAGGGATTGAATGTCTTGCTCTCCCCGGCCGGATTGTCAAACCGCTATAGCACAAATCTGACACGAGATTGGATGAGTTAACTTCGATTCAAAAACACAAAACCCACTCGATCCATCCATTCTCGGAGATCTGACTTCCATTTCTCTCCGTGAATAAAGAGGTGTAATCCACGTGACCATGACGTGGGATAGTGATCGCTTCTCACAGAACCTAATTCGCTTTGAATATAGCAATAGATATCAATTGTCTGTTTGGAATTAACCGAAACAAAGAAAAAGACGTACCTAACTGGATTTTATTTATTTTTTGGCAGAGGGGGGGGGGGTGGAGCGATGAGTACTCCGCTTGAGAGCACAGAACTGTGCCCAATTTCATGGAGTTACTTAAGCACCAAAATCTGCTTAAAGCACAGAATGCCATCAGCTTGCCGACTCAAATTTCGACTTTAGTTTCACACACAGAAAAGGAGGGTGGAACACGAGTCCACAGCAACTATAGCCGCACTCGACCATTCGGCCCGTAATCCTGCTTACACGAGGAGGATTTTTCAATGCTTAGCAGAATTTCAATGTAAGCGGCTCCACGTGAAACTGGCCCCTTGCACTTAGACTACGCGGTGGACAGGCAAACGACGTAAACGAGTCTGCCTCGGCGTGATACGCCACTAAGCCGTATCACCTTAATTTCCTCGGGTTCGAAAAACCACAGTCTGGACTCCCCCCAAAAAACTTTGCTAGTTGCCTCGAGCCGGGTCACCTTACAGTACTTTCCATAGAGCAGGCAGACCTCTCGTGCCCATGAAACAGAAGAAAACACATCGAAACGTCTGCAGTATTGCTGGAAATTATGACGTCCCTATAATGCAGCACATCGGTTAGAAATAACGAGAGTACACGTGGTCACATGACCCTAAAATATCTTCTCGGTCTCTACTCTAGTCATTTTTGTTTATCGCTCTCTTCAATAAATACTACTCTACATTTTTTTGCTGTACCTTTCCGTCTTTCCTCAAAAAAAAAACCACCCCAAAACATCAACAACAATAACAACGACTAAATCAATCCAACATGGTTACGGGTATGGAATGACGCGATGAGGGTTTTTTGGTTTTTGTTCCGTTTCAGAAACGACCTAGGACGGCGTGGTTCTCTCTAATTGCAAACGAGTGAATAATCCACTCGCACAAAGATTGAAATTTCCTCAAGAAAAGCAAAAAAAAAGCCCGCTCGAAAAGAGTGAAATCCACAGTAAGAGGTGTGGAAACCGTTAAGAATGGGGTCAAACGCCACTCTATATAGAGGAGCCATAATGGAGGACAACTCTTTCTGGAGTGGTCCTCTTTCACAGTGTTCTCCTCTCTTTTTGAGCGGTTTTGGCTTTTTGGAGCGATTTTCACTCCTTGGAAATTGTGCATTTAGAGAGACCAATTCGACCAAATCACCGGCTTCTTCTCGAAGAATTGTCCCGTTGTTTCCCTCACCGTTCTTGGGTTCTCCGTCAGAAGGAATGCGGTGGTCTTTAGGGGGCGGTCACGGCAAACGTTTAATGTCTGCTCGACCTTTTTCGCCCGATTACAATGAGAAGCCTCCTCTATAGTATACTACGGTGTCGGCAGAGCGCGCCTGTGTGCACGTTCCGTCCGACGATTCGCTCTGCAGATCTCCCCAACGCCTCCGAGCGCGTGCAAGTGCGCTGTCTACGTCTGTACAGGCCCGATATTATAACGTCTGCTACCGGTTTACATCCAAAAAACACATTCCTACCATTGCTCTATACCTGTCGCACGTCATTTGGTCTACGCCGTACATTTTATTTTACCTACCACGACGGCGGGCAAGCCGGGCAACGGTTTTCGGGGATCAGCCCGCCCTTCACCAGACAAAACGCGAACAACCTGTACCGATAAGCCAGACTTTACTCCCTGGAAAATAACACTCATGAAAACCCCAATGGAAACGACGTCGATCAACAGAACAAACAAGGAACGTGGCTACGAATCAAGGTGAAATCTTGAAGTGGAACTTGGACCCTTGGTCAGTAATCTAAGGTATTTCAATATGAAGCCCCCACATAGCGTATTTTCTTTAACAAGGAGCAATTCGCACATCTGGAGATCTAAAAAAGAACTACTTCAACAGTAAAAATATCCATGTTGAAAATCTAGCCCCCCCCCCCCCAAAAAAAAATACCTGATGTGAAAATTTGTACCGTGATGCTTCTGAGATTCAGCAATTAGACAAGATTGGACCCTTCCCCGCCTCTTGGTGGCAGCAGATATATCGATCGCCCCTCACCACCGTCTACTGTTTTTTTTCTTCAAAAACTCGCCAATCTCGCCACGCCCAAGGAGTCAGTCAGTCAGTCTGTACACACTCCTCCCAAACTCCCAAAGTGTCCACGATTATTGCAATCGCTACTAACAGACCGCCATCCTGACTAATCTGCTCGAATTAAACGAAACTGGACGGCAGATTCTTTTTTTTTTAAATGATGAAATTAAAAGCCGTCTTTGACAAAAAATTATATTTGCGGCAAGGCTTTTGAATGATTAAAGGTAACTTCAATCGGAATTGGGGGTCCCAGCTCTAACCCAAATCGAGCTTACAACGTGTACAACAATACCCGAAGGTACTTATTCTGGAATGAAGACAAAATAGGAATCCCCCCCCCAAAAAGTGCTTAGATGGTGATTAACCTACGCGTTGTGTGGAAGATAGCGAGCAAGCAGGTGCAACAACTACTATTTCAAAAAGTGATGGCGGAAACAACAACAACATGGGACTCAATTTCGTGGGATCCGCTACGGCACATGTAACTTCTGCAGCCCTATCTTGCTTGCTTCCTTTTTAAAACCCGCTGAAACAGTGCAGCCAATCAGATTGGGCAACAAAGTGACGGGTATATACATGTACATCGTCTGCCCGACGCTCGGTCCGGAGTTTGTCGGACGATGCCGGCAGTTCGTGGTTTGAGTGATTGCTTTTTTTGGGGGGGGGGGCTGGCACAGTCAGCCCCGCAGTTGCGCTCTTGGAGATTGTGGGCTGTCAACGGTGGAGGTGTAGCCAGGGAGTCAATTGGTGGTGGATCGAACCCACCGGTTCCCTTCAGGACAACGCAGACTCCCACCAAGGTGTCACCACAGACCACCCCCTAGATGTGTAGCTGTGCTCTTACAGAGACCGACTACAGTGATGTAACCCGTTGATGCTGTGACCAACGGTGGTCAAAACTCCCAAACTTTGTCTAGAGTTTGCGCAACAGTGTAGCCGTAGCAGATACAGCGAAACTGGACCCAAGTTGACGAGGTTCTTATTGTTGGTCCCTCGGCGCGTGTAAACAGCGGAACAGAAGAGACGTGGGGGATGGGGAAAGGGGGGTTGACATTGGGGGGGGGGGGGTAACGGAGGGCCCCGGTCCCAGTCGGTGTGGCTTATCCCCTGAGCATCTGGGTCAGCAGGCCCTCCACGTTGACGTCCCGGGTCAGGTGCTTGTAGAAGAGGTTCTCGAAGACCTTGGAGCTGAAGCCGCGCACGCCCGGCAGGAGGAGGAGGAGGTGGGAGAGGCGGAGCGGGTCACGCGGGTAGCAGGCGTTCTCGTACTCCATCAGGGCCGTGTGGACCCGCTCGTTGGCCGCCTCCACGGCCGGCGAGTTGCTCAGTCCCCGGAGATCTGGCGGCACGAAGGGGCGAGGGATCGGAGGGGAGCGCATTGAATATTAAGTGATATCAAGTCAGAGGTACCCCAAAAACTATTCTTCCATCCCATCACTTCCCATCCCATCTTATCCCATCTTATCCCATTACATCCCATCGTATCCCAACCAACCCAACCCATCCCATACAATCTCATCCAATTTCAACCCTTTCATTCCAATCCATTCTATCTTATACCTTTGCAATCCCATTTCAATCCCAACCCTTCCCATACCATCCCAGTCCCATTTCTACCTCATCCCATATCTATATCATTCCACCTCTACCCATTCCACCCCAACCCAACCCGTCAATCTCACTCCTGTCCATCCATATAGTCATATACTGTCCCATCCCTACCAACCAAGCCCTACCCATCCAATCCCATCCCTACCATCCCCTATTCATCCCATCCCTACCCACCCCAACCCAACCCGCCAATCCCATGCACCCCAACCATGCTATACCATCCCTACCATCCCCTATTTATCCCATCCCTGCCCACCCCACCCCAACCCAACCCGCCAATCCCATGCACCACAAACATGCTATACCATCCCTACCATTCCCTATTCATCCCATCCCTACCCACCCACCGCAACCCAACCTGCCAATCCCATTCCACCCATCCATGCTAAACAATCCCTACCCACCCCAGACCACCCCAACCCAACCCCATTCCATCAAATCCATAATTATTATCCCACCCCAGTACCAAGTACCAACCCCTACCCACCCATTCCTATACCCATCCCCCCAGTACCAACCCCTACCCCCATCCCACCCCAGTACCAACCCCTACCCACCCATCCCTATACCCATCCCACCCCAGTACCAACCCCCTACCCACCCATGCCTAAACCCATCCCACCCCAGTACCAACCCCTACCCACCCATCCCTAAACCCATCCCACCCCAGTACCAACCCCTACCCACCCATCCCTATACCCATCCAACCCCAGTACCAACCTTTACCCACCCATGATGACCCATCCCTATATACCCATCCCACACCAGTACCAACCCCTACCCACCCATCCCTATACCCATTCCACCCCAGTACCAACCCCTACCCACCATCCCTATACCCATCCCACCCCAGTACCAACCCCTTCCCACCCATCCCTATACCCATCTCACCGCCCAACCAAACCCCATTCCACCTCATCCATATCATCCCATCCCTATAGCAAAACCCACCCAACCCCAGCCGTCCCCCGACACTCACCGGCATTGAAGAGCAGCAGGACCCGGAGCAGGGCGAACTCCTTGTCGTCGGGCCGGATCTCGCGGAACTTGTGCAGGATGAAGCGGAGCTGCTCCACGCTGCGCAGCGTGGGGATACCCTCAATCCAGCTCCAGTGGATGCAGCACTGACCGTGACGGGTCGGGATGGAGCCGGGCCCCGAGAGCTTGCGGGCCAGCTCGTCCAGGCCGCCGGCCGGCACCAGGTAGTCGAAGTCGAAGCGGCCCTGGGCCATGTAGAGGATGACCAGCTCCTTCCAGGCGGCCGAGAGGAGGAGGGCCCGGTCGGCGGCCGGCAGCGGGGCCAGGCCGGGCACGCTGCGCACCAGGAGCACGCACTTGTCCAGCCAGTCCAGCAGGTCCAGATCCGTCTGCTCGCAGCGGCTCATGTCCAGCAGCACGGGCGTCCGGCACGGACAGATGCCCACCGAGGGTGAAGAGGAGGAGGCAGCGGTCGAGGCGGCGGCGGCGGCGGCGGTGGCGGCGGTGTTGACGGCGGGCGAATCGAGGAGCGTGCGGCCAGCGCGCGTCGAGCTCGTCTCCACGCCGGTCTCTGCCCCGACGCCGCCACCGCCGACCGCGGCCACGGCCGGCACCGCCGCCGTCGTGGAGGCCCGGACGGCCGAGGAGGGGTCAGTCCTGATGACGGCGGCCGGCGAATCTTGCAGGAGTCTCGACAGGCCGCTGTCCGGCGCGGCGGCGGCGGCGGTCACCGGCCCGGCGGACAGACGGTGGTGGCCGCCGGGCACGTACTCCCGCCGCGTGCTGTCGCGTCTGTCCGCCGGGCTGGCTGCATCTTGGCGCTGCATTGTGCGTGCGTCTGCGGAGTCAAAAGAGAAGCACGGATTACAAAGACCGGTTGGTGGCTTGGCTTGGTTGGTTGGTAGATTGATTGATTGAGTGAGTGAATTGACGGTTAAACGAATGGATGGATAGATGGTTGAATGTACGTATGGGCTGTGGAGTGATGGATAGCCTAGATGAACGGATAACATGCAGAAAGAAAAACTGACGACTTGTCTGCCTATTTGCTTCACTAGCCTACTTTCATCGAGTGGGAGGTCTGCGGTGACACCATGTATATCTCCTCTTTCAGGAAGTGTGGCTCTGAAAAAGGAGCCGGTAACTCAACGTTTCGGGTAGCAGTGTGTACTCGTCTTATCTACTTTCATTTACTTTCGTCTTATCTGCTTTCATCGAGCACATTGCGATGAAGAAAACAAACAATCCGCACATCATACGGAAGCACTTGATAACAGAAGACGCAAGGGGAAGTTCTATAGGAGTTGGCCCATGGGCTATCTTGCGTCTAGAGATGCGCTCCCCGCCTCAGTCGAGCGGTCTGGAGCCGGCCCGACCCACGTACCTAAATATAGGGAGTGGAGGCAATAACCAGACTGCGGTGTCAAGACCTATTCAGACTCGCAGTCACGACGACGCAGTTGGCCCCCCCAAAAAAAAAAAAAAAAAAAAAAAAAAATAATAATAATAATAATAAATAAATTTAAATTTAATTTAGCGTATAGTGAAAACAGACTTCGACCACAGATAACAATCAGGGCTGGAAAACTAACTAACGACTCTGTCGTTTGTTTTCATTAGACTTGCAGTGTCATGCTTTCCGACCGGGGAAAAAAACAGCACACAGTGCCGTTCTTTTCTTTCGGAACCGTGCACTCGTTTATTCGACCCCAAAGAATATCCAACGGACGAAAGCAAAAGTTCAAACAAAGTTGACGGTGCGTCCTTTTCCCCCATCGCGCTCCGAGTCTGTCAGGCGGGCCCGGGCACCAGGGGCTGGCTCTCGTTCGACCATGCATAGAGGAAGACGTTCTTCCTCCATGGTTCGACTACCCCTACATACACCTCGCACTTCCGAGCTGAACTCCTCACCCGACCAACAAACCTCCCTCCTCGCCCCCACGGAAGCGAGGAGTTCAACCACTTGGTGGGGACCTCCGAAATTCGGGTGTTTTTTTTCTTCACCGCAGCCATGGGTTTTTCGCTGTATTCGTGGACTGGTCCGCGCTTGAAAAGAGACTAGCCCTGCGTTACAAGAGCACCCAGTGGCCAGTGCCGGCTGCAGCTGAACATTATTAACAGCAGCTATAGACATTTGCAATTAACAAGACATCTTACATGTTTGTGTCAAACTACAGCTACGACAACAGCCAGTCACATTCCGCCCCTGCTCAAGAAATCCCAACCCTCCATGTCCCAACCGACTGATCTCGTAACGCAGCACTGCATGTGGTCTCTTTTCAAGCGCGGATGTGCAAGAACACAGCGAAAAACCCGTGGCTGCGGTGTAAAAAAAATATGTACGCGCGCCGGGCCCTACCGAATCCGGGCACCACCGCTTGCCCAATTTTTCAACCAAAGACTCCCCTTGTATACCTATATCATGCCTGATGCCGCAACAAAAAACAAATAAACAGCACGACAAAATCCACGCAGAAGTCCGCTTGCGCTCACTTGTAGGCCTAGACATGGTGTAGTTTTATTGACTCGTATATATCTGTTGGTATACTATAGGTATTTATTGGACGCGAATCTAGTGCCTTGTGGAGAGCTATAGTCAATAGGTTGAATAGGTCTCCACACGGAAATTGTAAAGGTGTATATAGGTCTCCACAATGTTTTCACGAAACTGGTATTTGGAAATCACTCTCGTACGAAAGTGGTACGGCAGAGCTCTGCAGTAAGCACTATCTATGGCGAGTTTTGAAGTCATTAACGAGGCTACTATAGTTTTGTTTAGTCTCCACCAAAGTACGAATGGGGGAGGGTCGTGTCAACTCGTGTCCGCGAGCCATGGGGGCCGGCTATGATACGAGGCATAATAAGCGTCACGCGTGCACGACGTATGACACTTGACCACCGTGGCTAAGCTATAAGTGCGCATGCGCGAAGCCAGGTTTTGCTGAGGCCTCCCCCATTCATTCATTCATTTCTCAGGTAGTTACAGGCACAAGCACGAAACAACCCTAACCAGATCCTAATCCTAACCCTAACAACCCTAATCCTGAACCTAACCCTAATCCTAACCAGTAACGCTAACCCAACCCGAACTCTTAACTCTAACCGTAACCGTAACCCTAACCGTAACGCCCTAAGCCTAACATACGCTGGTTTGCAAAACACGTCCTTGTATAGTCCCTACACAATTTACGGGGTACCAGCATGGCTCAACGACGGTGGTTAAGCGTCATATGTCGGTCCTCTTATATATCTCCTATGATACGAGCTCTGGCACCATCCCTGGCCGTCCATTATTTTCAATCCGCGGCTTCCACCTTTTGACACGAATTTGAGGATCCGGAAGTGCGGATGTAGCTACTGTTTGAGACCGACACCCATGCAGTTGTGATTCGTATCGATTCCATCTGACTCGTTGCAACTCGCGACCAATCGCAAGACGAATTGAAACAAGACCGACACGCCCCATATCGGGTACCACGACTGTCGACGGGTTAGCAATTGTAAGTTGATTTTACGACGCGTCGTATAGACATCGTGAACTTTATGAACCCAGGCAGGTATACATGTATTAGTGAGCAATTTGTAACACCCTATTCTGTTGGGTTTCGTTTGTTCCTCATGATGCTGTATCCCTTCGTGGTGATTGTCTTTGGTGTCCCTGCAGCCTTGCGCTTTCGATTGGTTTGGTTTCGATTCCGTGTTGACCACTCTCTATGCTGCGCACTGTACACACTGCCCATGCTCCAAGCAAGGTCGCCCAAGGTCGGGTCCTTGTAAAACCTCTCTCACTCAAAAACAACAACTCCACAAGAGTTTGGAATCAAGGTGACAAGGAAGGAAGCCATAGCCACAGCCGGATCCACGGCCCGTGTTTTCTTACGGGGGGCTCACAGATAAAAAAAAGCTGCGTATTATGCATTGGAAATACAAAAGTCGCTCGCCCCGTACCCTTCGCATTGCACATCCGGAACCGGTTGACGTCACACTGGCAGAGGGTCCCCCCACAATCTTGCTGGCAGCGGCCGCCGGAAATGGCGCTGCTGATAACGAACGCGTAACCGCGATGGTACACGTTGTGCGTTTGGCGCCGCTATACGGACGTTTAACAGATAAGCACACGCCAGATTGTAGGTATAGGCCTACTAATGATATCTACTATAAGCCTATAAAAAGAACACCACAGTAACTTCGATTCAAGTTTTCTCAACTTTGCACCGGAGAGCAGTGCGAAGGGGAGTCTTGAAATTGGACCCGTACCCTCGATGCTTATCAACAAAATGTGGATAGAATTGTGACTGGTTTCGAACTGCAGAGTTCAATTCGGGTTTGGGCGGGGTTTTCTCTCTCTCTCTCTCTTATTTCTTTCTTCCCCGCAAGGGACCGTAAATCGGGTCATTTCCCAGTCGATTATTTCCAGACAACCTTTAAAGTGAAAACGAGCGTCCAAACCGTCCGGTTTATCAACCTTAAACATGTCAGAGGGCCCATTGTCTCAGTCCCTAGAAATGGACCTTCTCCCGAATTTGAAAAAAAAATGTGTGCTTAAGGTTTTCAACCACTGTTTCATCGGTTCCCTATATATACCGTCAGAGCTCCTCCCCCCTGATCTCACCCCGGTCCATCTTATACCAGGTTTTTTCCTTTGACCATCTCCGGTTCTTCCAAATCTGAACACCCACTTCTCTTCCTCCCCGTCTTTCACTTGTTTTCCGGTCGTGACGTTCAATCTTGGAGCAGTGTCCCGCAGTATAGGGTCGGGACACACGGTCGCTCCGTCAGTTTCATTTCTGTTCGTTTTTGGTACCGGTATCACTTCAGGACATTTTTTTTTACATTATTTAAAATCACAGACAGGACATCTTGTCGCGAACCTTTCGCCCTCACCAGGGGTCCCGTGCGTCAAATCAAATCACCAGGCCCTACACAATGTCCCAGATTTGTGGACGAATTCCCCGCTCATTGAATGCCGACCACTTCGAGACGGCACTCGGCACTGCAGACAACCGGGCCAGTCGGAAAAGGTGCTTATACTACGTAGGCTTTGATGAGACTTGAAGCTTTGCATGGCGGAACTAAGTGTGGAAGGTTGGAGTGGTACACGTGCTTCTCTTTAGGCGGAGTATGTACACACTGCCCGAAACGTTACCGGCTCTTTTGAGCCATACTCCTTCGTGAAAGAGAAGTACTACACGGTGTCACCGCAAACCTTCCTCGTTGCATAGGCTTTGTGTGTGTGTGACAACAGATCTCTCGGCTGCATATCTGACGAGGCAGCTGTTACTCCACGGAATCTTATCCCAACTGTGCACTACCAGTTCGTCCTTCGCGAACCGGCTATCTTTTGCCCGTCTTCGTTTCACTGCAACCACTGCAATTTTGTACGGTAGTCCTTCGTGGGATTCGGCGCATGAGGGGGAAAAAACACCCCAAAAGTCCTCGAAATGTTGCCACGTTGTCAGGGAAGTTCTACTAATACTGCACCATATTGAGGATGATAACGACTATTTACACTGACAATGTGATGTACATGTGATGTACATGACTGCATATTGCAAACAGTCGTTAGCCAGGTTTTTCATATGCGCAACCTTTGTGCGCCTTTGGGTTTTTTTTTTCCTTCCGGGAGGTGAAGTCGGCAGTTAAAGCTACCTTTTAAAAACTGCATCGCACGGCACACCTTTCCATGGGAAAAAAATGACCAACAATGCCATGTTGACAATGCCATATAGGCCTACAAGATGCACAAAGGCTACGCTCTTCTCTGTAAAACGTGACCCGTGTTAAATGGTGGATCCATACTCCGTTTGCGTCCGACAAAGAAAATCGTAATGATAATACAAACATCGACTCGTTTACCTGACCTAATTATGGCACGCACCCGATGGCGGGCCACATTCGCGAGGGGAACAAAACCCCAAACACAATCGAGCCAAATAAATAAAACTTAGGAAGAGGTATGGTTCTGAAAAGAACCCGAATGATAACTCGACGTTCCGGCCAGTATGCTCTGGCCACCATGTATCAAGGTGTCTTTAGGAAGAGGTATGGTTCTGAAAAGAACCCGAATGATAACTCGACGTTCCGGCCAGTATGCTCTGGCCACCATGTATCAAGGTGTCTTTAGGAAGAGGTATGGTTCTGAAAAGAACCCGAATGATAACTCGACGTTCCGGCCAGTATGCTCTGGCCACCATGTATCAAGGTGTCTTTAGGAAGAGGTATGGTTCTGAAAAGAACCCGAATGATAACTCGACGTTCCGGCCAGTATGCTCTGGCCACCATGTATCAAGATCTCTTTCGGAAGAGGAATGGTTCTGAAAAGAACCCGAATGATAACTCGACGTTCCGGCCAGTATGCTCTGGCTACCATGTATCAAGGTCTCTTTAGGAAGAGGCATGGTTCTGAAAATAACCCGAGTGATAACCTCTTCCCAAAGAGACCGTAATATACATGGTGTCATCGCAACCCTCCTGCATTAAAAAAACCAACAACCGAGTTTACATTTTCGTCAGTTCAGTACGCACGAGCAAATCAAACGTCGGGATCGATACGAGACGATTCGATTGCCGACGGATCGTGAAAGAGAGAGAGAGACATTCGAAACAATCAGGGAATCGATGGAGTATACAGAGAATACGACAGGCACATGACGCGAACGACGAGGACACACGCGTTCTGACAGTCTACAGACCTCGATCATTGTTCACCTCAGCAGGATGCTTCCGATAAAAAATGCTGAATGAATAAAAAGAAAAAACTACAACAATGGACCGGATTATGCGCGCTGATGTATATATGACCAACAATGAACCGGATTATGAGCGCTGTGTATATGACCGGTTCAGTAACCTCCCTTGCCAGCAGAAACGCTCATTCATAAAGTATTCAGTGTCATTCATATTTTCACCTCATGCACACACGCACTCTGTAATTCTCTCTCTCTCTCTCTGTCTCTCCCTCTCTGTCGAGTCGCTCTGTCTATGTCTGCATGTCTGTCAGTCTCCTCCCCTCTCCCCTCACTTCTCTCTCTCTCTCGAGTTTGTCTTTGGCTTTCTGTACTATCTGCCTCACCTCCTGTCCCTGGACATGTCTCTCAGCTCAGTGTCTATCTTTTTTTGACGCCGTCTCATTGACTATGGTGTTCTGTATCTCTGCCTCTGTACCATTATCCCTGTCTCCGACGTGCGTCTGGATTTGTGTATCTGTCTGTCTGTCTGACTCTGTCTCTCCCCTCCCCTGTCATTGTCTCTCTGTCTCTGTCTCTGTCTCTCTTCCTCCCTCACTCCCTCCTCCCCTCTCTCTCTCACTCTCTCTCCCTTTCTCTCTGTCTCTCTCTGTCTGTCTGTCTCTCTCTCCCCCTCTCACTCTCTCTCTCCTCTCTCTCTCAGTCTCTCTCCCTATCTCTCTCTCTATCCATCTTCGCCTTACCTTCAACCGGAATATACCTGCAACGTTCACTCCTGTCCAACATGGTCCTGCCAGGGCTTGAGAAAAGAAATACATGGACCTCAGGAACGCCAACACTTCATCATCGGTTGTGGCGCCGACAGTGTCCGGCGTCAAGTGGCCAGTACCGCCCACTTGACCGGTGAGATCATGGCTATGTCCGGAGATGGGCTACGGGATGGAAATTTAAAGGGGGGTAGGATGACGAGGGCAGGGGGGGGGGCACTAGGTTGAAAAGGGGGTATAGTGGCCTATCCGTGTACGTGCGGCCGTCCCCACATGAAGTCCTATCCAAGTGTCCTTGGCAGGTTTTTTTTTTTTTTAACGCGCACGGACCCATCCAGCCTGAACGTCGCAGCGCCGGGACCGGGATCGCGTTTCCGCTGGTGCCCGGCAGCCCCGCGACGCCCGAAGACGCTACTGCGCTGCGGTTACCAGCGTGGCACGTGCTACGCGGCCTGCCCGTCAACTGTTACGCAATCACGTCTAGACAGGCTTCCCCTCCCCCCCTTCACTCCTCCCCGGCCGTTCAACCGTAGAGCTTTCCTTGCTCTATGGTTCAACCGATGACGCTGTCGTCCTTCGACTCAGTGATCGGTCCCGGTAGGGGTAAGAGAAGAGCGGCCGCGCTGTCGGCATGGACCGCTATGACGACAACACAGCGCGATTCACCTTGACAAGACTTGACGGCTATCGCCCAACTCGTCTTCTTTTTGCACTGTGGCATCCCAGCTCGTTCTCTACTTCCCTCTCTCTCTCTCTCTCTCTCTCTCTCTCTCTCTCTCTCTCTCTCTCTCTCTCTCTCTCTCTCTCTCTCTCTCTCTCTCTCTCTCTCTCTCTCTCTCTCTCTCTCTCTCTCTTTCTCTCTCTCTCCCCCCTCTCCTCTCATTCTTCCCCCTCCTTCTCTACCCATCTCCCCAGATCTCCCCATTTTTTTCTTTCTTTCCCGGCTCCTCTCTCTTTTTTTCTGTAACTCTCCACCCCTCTCCCCTCTCTCTTTCCCCACCCTATCTCTCTCCCTCTCTCCCATCTCTCTTTCTCTCTCTCCCCACCCTATCTCTCTCCCTCTCTCCCATCTCTCCTGTCTCTCCCCACCCTATCTCTCTCCTCTCTCTCTCTCCACACCCTTTCTCGATCTCTCTTTCCTCTCTCTTTCTGTCGGTTTCCCCCCACCATATCTCTCCCCCCTCCCCTCGCTCCATCCCCTCTCTCTCCCCTCTCTCTATTTCTGTCTCTCCCCTCCCAATCTCCCTTCCTGTTTCTCACCTCTCTCTTTCTGTCTCTCGACCCCACCCTATATCTCTGCCTCTCTCCCCACCCTATCTCTCTCCCTCCCCCCTCTCTCTCTCCCCCTCTGAAAAAGTCCACGGGACACTGTCCCGGCGCCCGCCCCCTGAACCCCGCTAACCCCGTGGAAAACTCCGCCATCAAGGGTGCTTACCAGGGACCAGGGTGAGGAGCGCACAGAGGGGATGGCCAAGGGTGGAGGGGTGGGGGTGGGTTCACGGGGACGTCAAAAAATCGAGGTTAACCGCACCCCCTGCAGCAAAGCTGTACTTGATTTGTAGGTCACTGACAAGTACGTCATTGAACCGTGCTGTTGCAAAAATAACCTCCGAAATTTGCAACACAGTGACTGATAGCGTCACCCGCTGACGTAGGAAAAAAGGGGTTTGTTAAAAAAATATATTAAATAAAGGCCAATCCAGTTGACTCATAGATAGAAACTTTCAACGCTTAATGACCGCTTATACCCATTGGCTACAACTACATTCAAATCAGAAAAAAAGTCAAACAGGAACCATTACTGGCTGCGATGTTTCGATGAAGTAAAACTAGGGTCAATATACATGTACAGCTACCGTATAACTGTAACCCTTGTACATGTACTCCTTTTTGGTGTCAATCGTCGTACACATATAGGGGCAAGATACTTTTGGGGGGAGAAAACAATACCACCCCCCAAAAAAATTGCCTTTGTTAAATTCATCTTCTTCTTTTTGTTTGTCTTAAAATTTAGTGGGCCTGACGTTTCGATCCTAGCAGGACCTTTCTCAAAGGCAGAGTGACAAGGACAAAACCGTTTTGTCCTTGTCACTCTGCCTTTGAGAAAGGTCCTGCTAGGATCGAAACGTCAGGCCCACTAAATTTTAAGATTTACATTTTGGTAATTTTAGTCAGTAAGCAGTTTGCAACATTTTTGTATATCACCTTAAGTCTTTTTGTTTGTGTTATTATGGGCCCAACGTGTTTGTTCCACTGTCTCGTCCCAGTAAATGAAGAAGTACGAAAGTTCATAGATGTACTAAATGTCTCTAGATTGGATTGTGTGTGGGTTGCGATATCATTCTGGTGTGGGCTCCTGGTGCTTCCACAAGTCACGACTGAGCGCGGATCCGCGAGCGTTATAGCATGACCCACGCTGATGCGATGGGTAAGGGGGTATAGAGGCCATTGGTATGAGGCCAGTGGTCCCTTGGTATTGGATTGGTTTGGGGTTTGTTTATTGGGGGGGGGGGGGGGTTATCGGGGTTAATTTCGCCTAGAGTCAAGGCCCACACGGTCTACCCTTGGGTATACTGTGCTTGCCGGTGTCCTGCCAAAAAGTGTCCCTGCCAAATACTGTCCGCTCATTAGCATACTGATCGCTGATTGGTTAGCGTTAGGGATAGAGTTAGGGTTAGGGTTAGGATTAGGGTCGTTAGGGTTAGGGTTTGGATTAGGATTAGGATTGGGATTAGGATTAGGGTTAGGGTTAGGATTAGGATAGTTTGGGTTAGGGTTAGCGTTACGGTTTCAGTTAGGGTCAAACGGTACCAAAGTGCCTAACGTTGCGTGTGTTAGGCCAGCAACCATACACAATGCGTCATACGTGTGTAGTGCACAACCATACCCCAACCACGGTGGTTGAATGTCATACGTATTGGACCAATCAGCGATCAATATGCTAATGAGCGGACACTATTTCGCTCCTAGAACGTAGACCTTGTGTCCATGTGCCTTTCATTTGGCGGTTCATGAAGTCCAAACATATGAGTGGAGCGCGCGAAGTAGCATGGAAATGTTGCAAAACGGTCCTGATTTAAAGCCCTACACAACATTGGTAAGATCGAAAAACAGAAATGTTCACAGATTTACATGAAACTTATACAGTTTGAAGATGGTTATAGTAGAAACCTCTCACTGAAATATTTCTGCCTAAAATGTTGTATTTTGGGAGAAACGAGTCAAAGAAATAGTTTACGTCTCACCGAGATCTAACCTATTTTGCGGAACAGTACGGCGTTGAACGCTGCATTTTCGCGATTAAACAAATAAAGCGGTTTTCACGATTTTCTCGAGACTCGGTTGGCGGATTGAGCTGACATTTTCACAGGTGTGCTATTTCATGCATATGTTGGATCAGACAACGTATGGATGCTATTCTTTGACCTCGACCAATGTTGTGTAGGGGCTTGAAGTGATGAAAATGTCTGGTGCACAGACCCTTTAATACTATAGTCCCGTTGCCGCCCGGCACGTCGACAATCTGTACCGGCTTCGAGATTGTCACCGAGCGGAGAGTGTGGGTATAAGGGGGCTGGGTTGAGAGCGATCGGCGGAGAGAGGAGGCACATTATTTGGACGACGCCTTGCATGGCAAAACGCTAAGCCTGACCCCGCGGGTTCAAATGCAATCTAGATCTTGTGAATTATGCAAGTAGGACGCTGCCATTATATTATATACCGTGCACTACCGCATGTATAATAGTACATGTACATTGTACATTGTGTATGCACGCGCCGGGTCTAAACAACCACTTGTAATATCATTCATCTCATCTTCAATTCCAAAATGGGGGGAAAAGAGGGATAGAGGGAGAGAGAGATGAGATAGAAAGAAGGGGGAGGGAGATAGAGGGAGAGGGAGAGAGGGAGGGAGAGAGAGAGAGAGAGTGAGAGAGATAGAGAGAGAGTGAGAGAGAGAGAGGGAGAGAGAGTGAGAGAGAGAGAGTGAGCTAGAGAGAGAGTGTGTGAGAGAGAGAGAGTGAGAGAGAGAGAGACAGAGAGACAGAGAGACAGACAGAGAGAGAGACAGAGAGAGAGACAGACAGAGAGAGAGACAGAGAGAGAGACAGAGAGAGACAGAGAGAGAAAGAGAGCAGGAGCTTTCTCAACGGCAGAATAATTCAACCATCGCACGAGAAAGGTCCTGCAAGGATCGAAACGTCAGGCCCTATAGGCCTGTACCGGTACAATTTTTGTTTTTCATAATTGCATTGCGGTAACTGTGAGAAGTTTGCGATATTTATGTGTACATTTCTCCATCTGAAAAAAAAAATTAGATTCGTCTCTTGTTTATTTTCTTCTCATTTATCATTCTTCAGAACAGTTAAGCATGCGGGTTTTCAACATTTTGGTAAATAGGGCCTATGGATAAAGTTGACAATGATTTTGTTCGAGACACTGGGGGCCCCATTCCAGAAGTCCATACCAGGATGAACAAGACCACATTTAAACACTGTCATTCTGTTGAATAGGATGTAATACGTGGAGATTTCCTTTGGAAACATTACTAGCATCATGTGAACGAATGTTCGAGGTAAAAGTGAACACATTGTCCACGAAACGACATGGGAGTGATCCCGTTTCAGTATTATTTCAACATGAATTTAACCACATTTAGGTCATACGGGTCATTCATACCCCGCCGAGGATATACCGGTACCGAGCGAAATAACACAGTCGACGATGCACCAAAATCCAGGCTGTAGAATACTGACCAACATAGACACACGTCATTGCGATGCAAGAACTAGCCTACACGATTAGATCGCTCTTGCACACAGGAACCTTTCGATAAAAAAAGATAGCTAGTCATGTAGATCAGGTCTGCCGCGTGAGTGAACGCACAAAGTACCGGGTACCCGTCTATCGTGCAAAATCATCATTACATGGGGTATTAGGTAGTAGGCCTAATGCATCGTAAGTGTACTTTTTTTTCCAACAGGCGGGGAAATATGCATTTCAGCAAGGTAAGCATTGGGATACGACTGCCTCACGATGTCGCCTTCACCGACCCCCCCCCCCCCTCTAAAAGGGTCCGTTGAGGGGTTGTCGTGTCCGAGGAAGTCGTCCTTCACTAATACTGGAGGCGAGTCCGCACGCACGCGATGTCTAAAATCCCCGGGAAACGCCATGCACGCAGCGCGCACTCGAGCGAGCGGCCTACCGAGCCGTGAGCGCTCCGGACGGTACACCTTCCTATATCTCAAGCCACAACTCACAAGTAAAGGCGCCCGCCTCCTCTCTCCCCTCTCGTTAACCTCGACCATAGATCAAGCGTGCGGTGTTGCGGAAGACGTATTTCCCCCTCCCCTTCTCTGTCTCACTCTGTCTGTCTGTCTGTATAATGACTTTTATCTGACTATCTCTTTTTCTGGCTCACTCTGCCCGACTGTCTGCCATTCTGTCTGTCTGTCTGTCTCACCCTGTCTGTCTGTCTTGCTATCTGTCTTTCTGGATCACTCTGTCTGTCATTCTGTCTCATTATGTCTGTCTGTCTGTCTATCTATCTGTGTCTCTGGCTATCTGTCTTTCGGGTGCACTCTAGCTGCCTGCCCGTCTGTCATTCTGCCTGTGTGTCTGGTTATCTGTGTTTCTGGTTCACTGTGTCTGTCTGTCTATCTGTCTGTATGTCTGTCTGTCTGTCTTATCTTCCTTCCCCCATGCTCCTATGTGATATTCTACAGACTCGATCTGCAAATCACTTGGTGTCCAAATGACTGGATTGTCTGTCACCCCCGCGTGTCGATCTGTCTAGATGTATGTATGTCTGCCTGTCTCTCTTCACCTCTCTCTCTGTCGGTCTCTCTCTCTCTCTCTGTCGGTCTCGTCTCTGTCTCTCTGTCTATGTCTTTGTCCCTCTCTCACCAGCTCACTGGAACGCGTCAGTGCCGCACGTTCAACTGAACGAATCAAGAAGGCAAACAAGTCACATATCGACACCCTCGGTTCACCTAAGTGCCTTGCCGGTTGGTCTCATACTATAACAAAAAATCCGATTAACTCGGCTCCCTCGTCCAAGTACGGGATCTCATACTGAGCAGCCTTTCCCCCTCTTATGATGACGTTTCGGTATAAAGGAAGATTGCAAGACACCAATGGGACAAGCGTGGAAAGCCACAGCATATCACGTCCACTGCAGCATTTAATAACCCTATAACTACCCACCACTTGTTTCTAGCATGCACATGACCTGAATCCTTTAGTTAAAAGCCCCAAACCTGACAGTCCAACAGTGTCTCTCTGGACCATTGGTACCTACTCCTTTTTAGTGATAATGTAAATTTTTACCACCAAGTGTCCACCACCACATTGGGCCTTGTAACCTGGATCCTATACACTTTCCTCAAGTGGCAAAAAAATTCCAAATGCCCACAATCCTACAGAATCATCCTCCATCACATTGGGCCTTGTAACCTGTCATCCTGCATCTTCCTACAGTGACAAAAACTCCAAATGCCCACAATCCTACAGAATCATCCTCCATCACATTGGGCCTTGTAACCTGTCATCCTGCATCTTGCTACAGTGACAAAAACTCCAAATGCCCACAATCCTACAGAATCATCCTCCATCACATTGGGCCTTGTACCCTGGATTCTACATTTTTCTACTTTGTCAAAAACTCCACACGCCCACAATCCTACAGAATCATCCTCCATCACATTGGGCCTTGTAACCTGTCATCCTGCATTTTCCCGACAGTGTCAAAAACTCCACATGCCCTCAATCCTGCCAATTCCTATACTATGCAATGCATCAACTACCAATTGCCCTCAATCCGACACATTCCTACACTAGGACAATATGATTCTGTGGGATTTGGGAAAGTTAGTTAAATTGCAGGCAAGCAGACTGCTCTGCATCAGGGCCACCTCAAGTCAAGTCGTTCGTCGCGTCCGCACTGGACCTTTCGACTGAACAGGACTGGATTTCACAAAGCCTTACGATGCATCGTATAGGCTCAACTTACGATGGATCACCCTTCGTCATGTGATGCACTGTACGGTTTCTGTGCCTCGCTCGTTGCCTTGTGATTCATATCGTAAATCAATTTAACCGGGCAGAAGTCAGTCGGTTAACTTCCCCCATTCGAGCAGGTTAAGGTACTAAGTTACCTAGGAGGAAAACTTCCTGGGCTGTCCGCACTGCAGGCCTACATAAAAATGGTAAAGGTTACCCATTTCCTCGGTTAGTTTCCCTCCTGCAAACCTGGCGACCTCGAGGGGGGGGGGGGGTTAAAGTCAGCCTAGAACGATGAACGCTAAGGGAAAGCACTCCACCGTGTGTATAAGGATGCATGCAGGATTTCTCGAAGTACAGTGTGTTCCGAAATGCACGTATATAGGCCTATATACAGCGATACAGACCCATTTCAAATACCAAATGTGACAGAACATTAATCTTTCACCACCACAGTGTGTCAAACTCGTTTCTTGAACAAATTACCGGTTGTCACTTTGAGCTCACCCACAATCCTGCATGGTGAAAACCGCGTGATGTGAAACCTCCGCGTTAATAGCCCATTAGTGCACATTCGCACTCACACTGCACGAATGTAGGCTACAGATACACACGCGCCGACCGTGTCGAGCATTTCTTGCCAAAGTCTGGTTATTGAGATTAATTCAATCAACAATGTGTGGTGTCGTGCGGGTCAGACAGACGGCCTAACGTGACGACTATGCGTTTTGTATCGTCGCACCGGCGAACCTGAACCTAGACTGAGACCACAAACCATCCCTAATCACTGGAAAAAGTGAGAGTTGCATATGATATGACGGCGGTATTTAACATACACTAAACATATTATGCTCAAACAAGCGAGGGTTTGCATCTGAATGAAAGCGTGGGTGTGATCCCTGGAGAGATATACGACAGTTAATGGTTGAATTGCTTCTGAGTGCATGGCGCCCCCTACCTTGGCAAAGACTAGCAGTTGACTATTTGGGAAGGCCACCATCTAAGGGCTGGATAGCTCAGATGGGAGAGCGCTGGTACGTTAATCCAGAGGTATCGGGTTCAAGTCCCGGTCCAGTCAAATATTTGCCAGATTTTTCAATTTCAAATAATTATATGACACAATATTTGTCGATAAAAAGCTTAACAGCTTTATTGTGTTACCCAAATCAACGACATACACTCATTTTGTCAGAAACGTGTTGTCATTGGGCTAACAAGTGAGTTCAACGCCTCCATAGCTCTTGGTGTGACGTAATATACCGCTCTCTTCTACATAGCGTAACCCCGGTTCATCTTTCCAGACTAAAATGTTCTCGGAGGACGAGATCAAGACGTCTGCACTAGGTAGCGGGAGTCGTGGGTTCGAATCCCGCCTCGACCCAAACATCATGCTTTATCTTCATCTACACATTCAAATCCGCGACACGACCTCGACCAGCTCGGTACGTGGTCAAGTGGTTAATTAAGAAGTCTGCACTGGAAAGCAGAAGTCGAGTGTTCGAATCCCGCCCGAGTTGCCTGGCTTTGTTTATCAGACGTACATCTATACAAAGCGCTGAGCACTCGGTGTTCATCACGTCGAGCAGACCGAACCGCAATGAATTCCAACTCCAATTGGCGAGTAACTATGAACTTTTTGTTTTAAAGTGATACACAAAAATGTTGCAAACTGCTTACTGACTACAATCACCAAAATGCAAATCTTAAAATTTAGTGGGCCTGACGTTTCGATCCTAGCAGGACCTTTCTCAAAGGCAGAGTGACAAGGACAAAACAGATACATGTACAAGAAGGAAGGGGGGAAGAGAGTGAATAGGACACGGATGAGAAACAAAGGACAAAGGGTAAACCTGGTAGGGAGAGATCAAAGGGAAGGGCAAGGAGTAGGGTAGGGATTAGTGAGAAGAGGGGGGAAAGATCAAAGAGAGAAATGTGGAGGAGTGAACACAAAAGAAGGATTATCAGAAAGCTGCATGGTGTTAGTCATTACCCTCCTGGATGTTGAGACCATGTGGTTGAATATAGTCCGAAGACGCTTCATCCACATTTTCTCACGGCTAAGACGGACAGCATTACTATGGTGACCAAGGGATTCTATGCCCAGTACACTCATATCTGATATCGAATGATCAGGGAGATTGAAGTGACACCCAACAGGGGTGTCCATTTTACCGGTTTCAATTGTAGACCTATGGCCATAGAACTTTTGTTTAGCGCAAAATCGCCTAAAAACAAAGGTTGAAAACCTGTAGCGAAAGAAGGAGACAGCAAGGGACTCACAGGAAGGCCGGAGATAGGAATTGACATTCTTTTTTTTAAAGGGAAACATGGCGAAAACGCAAGGGTGGGGGGGCTGGTTGGTGAGAGACTAGCAGCATGAATCTGTGTCACTGTCAACAGTGAAGGGTACAAACAGGGACATTCTAACCGTGATCGAACGTCAGTGGGGCGAATGGGGGTAAACCCGTGAAGAGATTGGGCACTTTGCAGTCTGGTGGAAAAGGAGAATGCATCCGGTCGACAACGGTAGCACGGTTATCAATGGGTACGGGATTACTGCCATTTTAATCTTAAAATCATTTGTCGAGGAGGTCGGTTTTTTTTTTTTTTTTATTTCAGACCACGCGGTGGCTTTAAGCTCGGCAAGTCCCTACTAAGGCCTACAGGTGTATTTAAAACGCAGACATGAAGTCTGCATGGAAAATATTATCACCAATGTCCAATGGCGGTGCATATAATGTTATCGGCACCTAAACAAAGTGTACCGGTTTCAACTTAAATCAATGGATTCAATGAAATTTTTTTGCCTTCAAAATCTGGGACCCTTTGCCCTCGTCAACTTCCTCTCAAACCTTGGCCCATAGGTCATGATCATTTGTGTAACAAGGAAGGGCATTGCTGTGTTGTCTAAGGACACGTACAAAAATGTGTAAGTATCATTCAGCTCAATTTTTATCCCAGTCGCACTCGGCTTAATTTACCACTGGGAGAAGAAGAAAAAAGAAGATGGAATTCGGAAAAAAAAGGTTTTTCGAAAGCCGTTCCCTGCCTTTGACTTAGCGTGCTGTCGAAAGCAATCCAACAATGGACAATTTGCAAAAAAAGTATTTTGTTGAAAGATTCAGTGAGTACATGTACATAGGGGCCTATGTAGTATAGAATAAAATAAAATGTCACAAACTTGCTTACCGGCTTCAATGACCGAAATATTCAAACCTGAAAAATAAAAACCGAGTCTGACTATTCGATCCTATAGCAAGATCTTTCCTTGAGCTAGTCAGATATCATGGAACAGATAATATCTTCACAACGACTTCCTTTATTGTGGGAATCGTTCCTCACGCCCCGTGATTTCGGTGGGAATAATAAAGTAGGATTTCAGCGACGACTGAACATGTTGCTATGCGTTCGATGGATCCAATGGGGAGGGAAATAAATCCGATTTCCAGCTCGGATCATTCCCGCCTAATAAAAAAAACGAGGGCAAAGCGGGTTGTGGATCAATAATGGCGGCCATCTGGGATGTACTATACCCCATGTCGCAGTGAGGAAGTGATCGAGGTAGCCATACTCGCCATACCTTTATAAAAAAGAGATTCACTCCCTTGCTTGCCAAGCAGTTGTCAAAATAACAACAACAGCAGCAGAAGCACCAACAACAGCAGCAGCAACAGAAACAGCAGCAACAGCAACAACAGCAGCAGCAACAACAACATCAACAATAGTAGCAGCAACAACAGCAACAACAACAATACCATCAATACAACAACAACAGCAACAATAGCAGCAATATAACAACAACAACAACAACAAATACAAAACAACAACAGCAGCAGCAGCAGCAGCAACAGCAACAATAGCATCAATACATCATCATCAACAACAACAACAACAACAACAGCATCATCATCAACAACAACAACAACAACAACAACAACAACAACAACAACAACAACAACAACAAACAGCAACAACAAACAACTCACAAATCCTCCAAAAATAGGCAAATGTTGTCCCCTTGCCCAATCAAACTACCAGTACTTGTCGGGTCGGTAACAAAAGGGTCAATTTATTGATAGGCCTACCACTCTGGTAGTCGGGTAGTTCAAATGAGAAACAACCAAACATGCACGTCACCTTTCTGCAATAGGCCGATTCTGACTCTTGACAAATAAATCTCGACTTGCCGGGTCCGTATTAAAAAAAAAGGTAACTTCAATTCAATTCCATGATAGCGGATTGTTCAGAAAAATAACCACAACAATGCACCTCACCTCTCCAAAATAAGCAGACTTTGTCTCTTTTCCCAAAAAAAATAGGGCTTGACGAATCCCCGAAAACGGGTCAATATACAGTCCGCAGACACGACTGTCGGTTCATAAGCCTCACTCCTCTCCTCCAACCCCCTTCCCAGAATAAAAAATAGAGAAAATCCCTTTCAATTTTGTAGTGAAACTAGTAAACGATCAAAAGGTTTGAAAGTCTAAACCGACTTCAATGGCCGACATAAAAAACAGCAATTTCTACAACCACCGCTTTTTTCGTAGCGTAGTCGTTTTGAAATTCCACCGAGAAAAATCAAATCTACCGCGAGTGCACCGATCGATTCGAGTCCCCCTTTAACGGGTCCAGGTCTGCTCCGTTGAAATCGAGCTGTTTATTAGTACTCCTTTTTTTTTCTTTTCTTTTTTTCCCTTCCCGTATCGTACGATTCAAGAACGTCGCTCCCCGTGAAAAAAAAAAAACTCAACCAAACCGCGGACAAACCGCGCCGACCACAACGGGCTCCATGGACTCACACACACGACAGAGGCGAACCTTGCGCTGATAACAGCCCACCGCGGTTCACCGGGGGGGGGGCAGACTTCAAATTATAATTGACGACATAATGGAAATATAATTTTCTCTCGAATTAAAACGAGGCGGAGAATCATGCGTTGGCGGTTCTCTGTGCAGGTCTCCGTTTCGTGGTGGTATATGAGGTTACAAGACAAGGCCATTTTTTTTTTTTTTTTACGAAACTGCGAAAAATCAAAATGATCGTCTCTAGGCCTAACCTTCAGATTTCTGCTCTTCCACCGTGAAGGTTGTCACGACTTCGAGCAACAACCCCCCCCCCACTCTCTCTCTCCTTTACAGTCAGCTAACCAATCAGATGTTAAGTGGTCTTCACGTGACCTGCTAGCGGAGGACTAAGGGTCAACTCTCCATTATGCCTTCTCGCCCATTGTTAACAGCCAACGTTCAGATGCTATTGGCATAAAATACGCGGTGATCTTACACGTACGGCGCGTACGTGACCTTTGCCAAAACAAGAAAGAAACCCCCCCCCCTTCAGTATTATTTGTGCGTGCGATCAAATAAAATTCACAGACAAATTCGTCTGGTTGGGTGTATTTTTTTGTTATCGTTCTTGGCGGTTTGTTTTCCTTCATCCTGATTGCACCGTTGCATGTCGCTGTTGGTATTATTGTGGCCGCATGCATCGGTAAATCTGGTTGTTCATCGTGGTAAACCCTGCATGCGTTCACAGGCCTGGAAGACTGCACATCTCCCCCCCCCCCTAAAAAAATGTTAATTAGGCCCGCTGCACTCTTCGTGCAAACGGTGTCTATGAATGTCTGGGTGGCGAAGCGAAACGACAACAGAATCATGTGTATGTGATGGTTTATGGATCGATCGATTGTTTTTCTCATCGACGATTCAACCAATACAGGCCGGAGGCAGAATAATTAATGTAGTATTCATATTTCTCTGATCCGATGTGAGTTGTGAAGAAGAAAAATCCACACAACGACAAACAAGTCAGCTCATCAATCCCGACTGATAAATATTTGTAAATTGTACATTTATAAAGTGACCGTCATTTAACGATTAACCGTAATTCTACTTCTCGTAACTAACGTTTCTTTATTTGTTAACAACCTAGCTCCCAGTGAATTAACCGTAAACTTTACATGTAAGTGACCGTTATTCAACGGTTAACCGTAATAATTGCCGCTCGTACTCACCGTAAAATATACGGTTTTTGGTTGGCAACCAAGCTGCCAGTGAATTAGCCGTAAATTTTACGGGAATTTTTTTAACGGTGCATGAGCAAGCTATTTAAAAAAAAAAAGTGGGCTTTGAATAGGCCTAACCGTCATCCCGAAAAGTCCAGAAATTTCGTCTAAGTTTGTACTTTTGAAAGAATCTGCATTGCACGTGTCGATTTCATGTACGGCATCTCCTCATTTCTTTAGAACCCTTAAAATTTAGTGGGCCTGACGTTCCGATCCTAGCAGATCCTAGCAGGACCGTTCTCTTTAGAACCCGTTATATGTTGGGGCCGCTCAAGCAACAGACGCCGAAATTAGGGACGCATTATCGGCCATAGCAAAACGACAGCGGCTCCCGATGCAAAGGTGACTTCTATCGCATGAATAATTGACGAGTTTATAGGCCGGTATGAAAGAAGTAAACGCCATTCTCGGGCTCTTCGCGTTCAGCACCAAATTCAAATGACGCGACCGTTGGCGCCGGCGAAGCACATCAATTATGAATTCAGAGCACAACTCCCCTACCCCCTCGGTATGTGGGTCATATACTACGTATTCGGAAGATGTCCTATTAACCAATTCAGAGTGTTATTCATCTTTGAGGGGGAATTAAGGGTACTTGTTTTGTCTGACTCTGAAATGATCATGCAGCAACCATAATGGTATAGCATTCGACGAGCCGATTTTCGATCCAGAAGTCCAGACTCATCGGTGAGAAACAGCGTTAGGAATGGGTACCGAATCCCTTGCTAAAATCCGTCTTGTTTGGAGGGGGTACTCGTATAGGCCTACTGCATGAATCCGATGGATTGTATTCGGCGATTGATTTGGAGGGATGAATTCCAGGGACAAACGATCCGGCATGTATACCGATTATGTACAACAGTGCATTTACCAGTGTAACTCAGCATGCATATTTTTGGGGGGAGACGTGAATGCACAACGTTCCACGAGGTCGCCAATACTGGTAATAGAGTCGTCAATGAATGAATACAATGTGGTTATATTATAATCATATTCAAAATAATCCAGACTGCATGGAAACAAGGACGAACGTGTGGTGGATGGAATATCATACGCTCACAATCGGGTGTCTTGAATAAAACAGTGGAAAACGGTTTTCCAAATTGTGCCTTTGGAATCGACCGAATAATATTTTCTCTTTCTTTTTTCAATACCGAATTTTCTGTCTCGCTTTTAAAATACAAAGCATGTACTAGACTGCGACAATTTTTGTTTTTTTACGAGCCCCGACCGGCTGGGTGAAACAAATCGTAATCTAAAAATCGGGCGCCGAAAAATCGGCTCAGACGAGTTGACAGATCTCGGGAGGGAGAGGCTATGGGGGGAGAGGGGAAAAGGAGTCGAACAATATGTTGGGTTGCCATATTGCAACTCCGACGTCCAGATAATAATTCTCCACGCGAACGGTTCTACAGTACAGGCCAGGCTGCCTTTCTTGAAGAAACAGTGGCACAACGGGGAGGGGAGCGACAGGAGCGGAGAAGGGAGATGAGAGGGGGGAAGGGAGGACAAGGAGGAGAGATTAAACATTCAACCAAAAGGCAGGAATCCGTAAACGACAAGACGGGGGGAGGGGGAAAGGGAAGGACAGACGGGCAAGCACGGCACTGCCTTACCTCCGTGGCGGTCTCGCTGGGCGCCGTACGTACGTGCGTAGATCGCTCCACTTCCCGAGTCCGCTGCTGCAGTGCTGGGACTGGAAGGTCGGGTGCCGTCTCTTCGTGCAGTCTGCCCGCGTGGTTAGAGTCCAGGGCACGGTCAGGAACTAATCCACGAACGAACTCAAGGCGGTGGACGCGGCAAACCCCCCCACCAAAAAAAAAAATCAAAAAATCAAAAAATAAACATAAGATTCCCCCTTCTAAAAAAAAAAAAAAAACCTAAACAACCCTACCCGCGTCGACCGTCTCACACACTGCTTATTGCCGGAGAAGAAATGAAAAAAAAAAATCCACCGATTCTGGAAGGTAAAAAAAAAGCATAGAACCTAACCCGCCCGATGGACTGACAGACAAGCACCGCCTCGCTTTGGTATTGAACTTGGGAGCCGGCAGGGACGTGCGCGCATGAGCGGCCTGAGTGTGTGAGCGCTTGTTTGGCCGGTGCACTGCACAGCGCTGGTACGCGGTGAGCCCTGGTACGGTTTGCACGTGCCCTACCGTACACGCACGGAACGGTATACAGCGCCAGTCTCTCACACACTCTTCTCGCACATTACACGCTAAATAATGCGCACGCATGCGGGCGGGTCAAAGGTCCCCAGGTTTTCTCCGAGCGTGTACAATGTACACTGGGTCGGCGCGTCATCTTCTCTTACGTACTACGAACGTACGTGCGCGGTGCACTCTGGTTGAACTCGCGACCCGAGCTGACCCGAGCCCACCGCCAGACCCAACCCCAGCCAACCGCACCAAAGCCCATCCCAACCTAGCGTCAGCACTGCACCACACATACACGTACACACACACGCAAACAATCCCATACCTTTTTGCGCCGTCTGAGTCTAGGCGCTAGGCGGCGCTTAGATACCGCGGCACAACGATCCCACCGCCCATTTTTTTTTTAACCGATAGCATTATACATGTACGTGGCCGCTAAGGGCCGACGGCTGTTTCATGCAAAGAATACTTCATATTATCATTATACAGTTTTTGGGGTTTTTTAATTGGCAAACATGCTTACTGAAATGACCAGTAAATCTCATGAATTTCGAGGGCCTCAAATGCAGGATGTCTCCTGACTGTCCTGCTGTGTATATTCCTTGCTCTTTATGTTATACTACAGTGTAGTACAACCTACATGTATATAATGTGACCCGGCACAGCGACATGAGGAATATCCCACCAACACACTTTTCGAGTAAACAACGTCTAAAGTCAAAGTATCTTCTCAATTCGATTAAAAATCAATTTTCAGAAAGTTAATGTATTGGAGAAAATTCTGATATCAATTGAAAGCTAATGGTACACTCTTTCACATCATTAGAAAATCTCAAAATCTCAAAAATGGGGGTTATTCCTCATTATGATGTGCCGGATCACATATTTGTTTTTCCATTGTAGTCCACGTCGGAAGCTTTGCGGGCTTAATGTGGGTCTGCTGACTCTCGCGAGTTCTCGCGAGAGTCGCCGACTCCTCTGCCAAACTTGGCGCACCCGCGGTGCGGCTCTCCAGTTGATGTTAGGAAATGTTTTGCAGGACACGATGAGTTTATCAGCGGCGGCCATACAGCTCTATAAAATAAACTAGAGCGCGCACTCATCGCGTGACGCGTGCCGACAAGGGGACTGCGACGCCATTACCAAAGAGGGCAAATGCATGGATCTCTATGGGGCAAACCATGGGCAAACTAATCCCAATTTTTACAAAAGAAAGTATAGGATATTAAAATTCGCCAATCCCTTGAGGTATTGATGGCCTTTCCTTTCATTACTAAAAACCATTTCTATAACATTTCAGTTTCCGCATTCACAACCTTTCGGCCATACTTTTCCCCCATTCATATTACGCGCGATTGCTACTGACATCCGGGCACTTCGAGCTGAAGTTGCCCTCTTTGGTAATGGCGGATGCTCGTCCGTGTCGGCACACGTTCGTACCGCGCGTTGATAGGGGAGTGCGCACTCTAGTTTATCTATAGAGCTCTATTGCGGCGGCTTATAGTTGAGGGGGTTTAAGGGGGTTGAGGGTTGGGGCGTGTTTCAAATCGAGCGGAAGAATGATGTCCGGCTGAGCTAATGTGGCAGAACGTACCGGTACATACTATTGAGGGATTAAAGGCCTATACAGCATTGGTAATGGTCAAAGGATTGCTACAATTTGTGTCATGTATGAAACCATAAAACATTCCAGAAACGCAACACTGCGGATGTTTTAGCTCAAATGGTAATCTGAGAAAGTAGAAAAATGCAAACAACAAAACGTCACGGTTTACGCACCGTTCTGTAGTGTAAGAAATAGTTTATGACTCGCGAATTATAAACCATTTATCGATGTTTTTGAGTGAAGATTTCTCGAGAAGTATGCAGCATATACCAGACATGATGATAATTATATCATGACCATCTACATACTGTGTAAGTTAGAAGGGAATCTGTTGACATTGATGTTTTCAGATCTTCCCATGAATGTTGTATTGGCCGACGAGAAAGACCCATTCACTCACTGAACCAACCCCCTCCCCCACCCCACCCCACCCCGACCTTCGTGTCTGCAAGTAGGACGCCCCTGGTTCCGGAAGTGAGATGCAGAAACAGTTCTATACAGCTCAGTAGATCCAGAGGTCCGGGTCCTGCCACCTGCGACCGTTCGATAAGAACTGGATCAATGGGCTTAACGTTGCCCAAGCTCCTGATCCTCGGAATTAACACACACACAAAAAAGGCACGACATGCGCAAGGCATGTCTGGAAAAAAAAAGTGGATCTCGAATTGCGCTCATAATAAACCGGCTCATAATTTAAGAATTATTATGAAGACCTCGAGTCAGCCGGAGTAATTGTTGCGTGCAGTTGCTGCATACGGCGACCATTTTTTTATTATTATTATTTTCTCTCAGGGAAAACTTGCTGAAAAGAAAAGAAACAAAGTTTAAAAAAAAAAAATTAAAAAAAAAAAAAAAAAAAAAACTTGCCTAAAAAGTGTGATAAATAATCACGGGGGAAGTGGGTGGGAGAGGTGGGGTTTTACAGGCATAGTCTTTACGCCGCGGGGCAGTTTTATAAAGAGGGAGTCCCTTTGTGTTCTTCAATGTCGTCGACGAAGCGTTTCTCTGGATATGGTCCCCCCCCTCTGTCCGGGGTCACTGTTCTGTACCAGCTAGCTGATGGGGACTCGCTCCGTAAAGTGAAGAATACACGGTTTCAGATGACAAAGTTATATCAGAAACCATCTCTCTCTCTCTCTCTAGCTCTATCTCTCTTCGGTAGCCTTCGATCAAGGCGCACGCGGCGAAAATGACAATCGCGGTTACCCAAGAGCGAAGAGACCATAGTTTAAACGCTATTAGACGGACGCACGAAGGAAGACTACACGACGAACCGCGCCGCACGCCCCGCCAAAGTTCCAACCGGGTTGATGGCTACGACATCCCTCCTAGCCTTTGACGAATGACAGATTAACTCGTGGGTTTATGTGACCCGGCACAGCGACATGAAGAATATCCCACCAAAACACTTTTCGAGTAAACAACGCCTAAAGTCAAAGTATCTTCTCAATTCGATTAAAAATCAATTTTCTTTTTTCTTTTTATTTTCGGAAAGTTAATGTATTGGAGGATATTTTGATATAACTTGAAAGCTAATAGTACAGTCTTTCACATCATTAGAAAATCTCAAAATCTCAAAAGTGGGGGTTATTCCTCATTATGATGTGCCGGGTCACATAATTATTAGCTTTGTGGGATTGTGGAGGAATAGTTGTGGTGACACAATGCGAGGCATCGCTTCGGAGACGGAATCATGGTGGCTCTGAGCAGGCCCCACAGACAATCTCCTGACGACGGGCAGAGTAGTACACACTCACCGCTCCCGAAAAAACCGGCTCCTTCAGTTCAGAGCCGCCCATCTCAGAAGAGATTACTTAAAGGCCCTATACAACATTGGTAAAGGTCAAACGATTGCCACAGTTTGTGTGTTAAACCATTAAACATTCCCAACAAGAAATCCTCCGAAGGTTTTAGCTCAATTGGTAACCTGAGAAAGTTGAAAAAGGTAAACAAAAAAAAGTCACGGTTTTCGCACCGTTCCGTAGTGCAAGAAATATAGTTTATTACTCGCGAGTATTAAAACTTTTTGTCGGTCTTTGAGTGAAGATTTCTCGAGAAACACATTATCCCAGACCCTGCTATTTCAACATGACGATTCTATCATGACCACCTACAAACTGTGTAAATTAGAAGGAAATCTGTGGACATCGATGTTTTCCGATCTTCCCAATGTTGTATAGGGCCTGTAAGCCTGTATGGTGTCACCGCAAACTTTCCACACGAGCATTCGTGTAACGCAGCAATTACAACGAAACTCACCATGCACATCGTCTCTTATGATATAAGAGAAGGAGCATTATGGCTCTGAAAAGAGCTGGTATAGACCTTTTTCACCCATGTAACCAAACAAAAGAACTGCCGCCACGTTGGACCGCTTTTTACGGAAAGTGTACGCACAACCCTATGGTACAACTGACGTTTACACTGTGCACTGCCGTTGTAAGGCGGTCCACTATGACGTCACGTGAAAAGGTCTAGCGCCCTAACTCAGCATTTAGGGCAGTGTGTATTCTGCCCGTCGTCGGGAGACTAATTAATTATGGATTGTCTGTTAGTCACTGTAATTCATGGCTACGGGGACTGAACAAAAAATGTCTTTCAAATAAGTCGGACACAAAATGTAGTACCGTTGGCTGAAATCGTTTGTTGCACATACTGGACTATCGTCTTTTGTCAGAAATGGTTTCGGAGCTCGTGGCCGATTTTAACCGACCGAATCGGACGGTTGGGGCTTTTTTGAATGGTGACTCCCGTTGATATTTTGACTGGTGTTGGTCCAAACACCGGATACACATTTAACCCTCTTTTTTTGTTGCCTAAACAGTGAGTGAGGGGGGACGAGGAACAAAGCGGTTCTAACGAGCGCCCATCGTGCACCCTTTGAGCCCCCCACCCGTCCGTCACGCGTCGTCGCCGCCGACGACGGCACAGGAAACCCGGCGGCCATCGGGGTACGACCGCCTTTGTTCGGTCGGCCCCCGAAGGCGCGACCAGAAAACCCAGCGGCCCCAAACCAAATCCTCGGCAATTAATATCGTTCGGTTCATTCGCGTTCCATCGCTGAATGAAAGAGACCGCGAGAGAGAGAGAGAGAGAAAACAAAGAGGACTTATAATAAATATATGATCAACTTCACGTGCACTCGTTGACCCCTTGCCGGAAACGATTATACAGTGGAGATATACGATACTCTGAAAAGTTGCGTGCAACCCTGCTCCTCTGTACGTGCTACACGGAGCAAACATTATCTAGACAGGAACGGGGATAAAAGGGTTTTAATCCTCGAAAATTCGCAGTCGATTACCCGCTGGAGACGATTAGAAGAATTGCCAAATTCACGGCCGACGCGCATGCATGCACGGGCCGTCTCCATCCCTCTTCCCCAGCTACCGCCGCGACGCGCCCCTTGCATGCATCGCGACACGCAACAGCCGTCGAGGCAGAGTTCACGGCGCCCGAACGTGACTGACTGATCAGCGACCTTCGCCGAGGCTGGGACGACCCCCGTCGGGTCATTAAAGGGCCACGCTCGCATACCAAATGACGTGCGGGTTAAAGGGCCGTCCAACGGGCTAGAAGTAATTCATCAGGTGAGGCCAACGTCACGTACACGGGCGTTGTATAGGCCTATACGGAAGAGGGGGCGATATCAAGAATGAGAGGAATTCCCATGACAGAGTCAAAAGAGAAAACAAACAAAGGAGAGAGATTCATAAACCCTGAAAGAAGGTGATCACTGATAGTGAAAATGACAAAAAAAAACGAGGACAAATAAATATCCCAAACAGTAGCGATGGTCTCCGAAGGGCTGAATATTGCCATGCCGAGGTCTGGCACAGGTCTGATGCCATTTCAGACGCGGAATTGTCTATGTCGCTTTGGCGTAATAATTAATGTTGAGGCAAAACAGACCCCCCAAAATACCCTTCACCTAAGACAAACAATGGGGGCGCTATTTGGGCTGTCCTCGTACGCATACAACTGAATTATGGGACATCCTGCGACACGTTGTTAACAAAAAGAGAGAGACCTTTTTGGGGTTGGTTTTGGATCAGGTTTTGAAGTTTGTTTTTCAGCACTTCGCCCCCCCCTCCCCAAATACCGAGCCTTTTTTTTTTCGTCTCGATGGTACCTTCTGGGCCTTGGGGTTTATAATGGCCCAGTCGAGGGTTGGGGTGAAGGACACCCATTTGGGGAAAGGGAAGAGAACAAACAGAAGCCCATTAAATTTTGTGATCTATATTAGATAAAACACCGCGGCTGATTGGAAGTCAGGTCATTTTAGTCTGTGAATTTAGATTGTAATTATTATGAAATTCTCCATTTTACGCTGCGGACGGTGACGTCGTACGTTGCCGATTTTTCATTTTGATTTATTCATCAGTTGATTTATTTCTGATTATAAATGTTTGCCTTTTTGGCCTCGGGGATCCGGAACGCGACCCCCGCTACGGTCGAAATAGGAGGGAGTCTGACTTATTTGGTGTGTGTGGGGGGGGGGACTGCTGCAAACCTCATACGGATTTGAATCACCCCCAAGTCTCAAAATGTCCATGGTCCATGGTCCTCCACAATTGAATTATCTTCTGAGATTGTTGAGGCTTTAAAAGGATAACACACTGAACCCTGGTCGAGGTCAAAGAATAGCATCCATACGCTGTCTGATCCAACATTATTATGCATGAAATAGCACACCTGTGATAATTTCAGCTCAATCCGCCGACCGAGTCTCGAGAAGTTAGTGAAACCTGCTTCATCTGTTTCGCGAAAAGGTATTGTTCCGAAAAAAGTCGCGATTGTTTAGATCGTCTATAGGGGTGAGACGTAAACGATTTCTTTTACTCTTTTCTCCAAAAATATAGTATTTTAGCTAGAAATATGTCAGTGCGAGGTTTCTACCGTAACCATTCTTCAAACTGTATAAGTTTTATGTAAATCAATAGAAATGAAAGTCCTTTTATGTAAATATGTGAACATTTCTGTTTTTCGATCTCACCAATGCTGTGTAGGGGCTTTAAGTTTGGTGACGTCAATCTGAAACCGCTGAAATATGCACTGTTATAAGGCTCCTCGCTTCACTTGTCCCTTAGTCTGGTATAGACCGTTGGGGCACCACCAGATCTCTGTCAGCCATCTTTCTCCAACCTTCTCTTATTTTCTGCTTTCCGAAGGGCTTCACTCAGACCGAGCCCTGTCCACTCTGTGATGTTGTCCTCCCATCTCTTTGTCTATCTGCCTCTTCTTCTCCCTCCGTGCACAGTGCCCTGCAGGATATCGTCTTCGTCACTCCTGTCCATCTTGTGAAATGCCCGTACCACGCCAATGTACGCTTTTTCACTGTGGAATGTGGATATAGTAGATCTTCACTCTCCAAATTAGAGATCCTCACGTTTCGATCCTTGCAGGACCTTTCTCAAAGGCCTTTGAGAAAGGCCTTTGAGAAATTAAAGGCCTTTGAGAAAGGCCTTTGAGATTGAGAAAGTCCTTTAAGAAAGTCCTTTGAGAAAGGCTTTTAAGAAAGGCTTTTAAGAAAGGCCTTTGAGAAAGTCCTTTGAGAAAGGCTTTTAAGAAAGGCCTTTGAGATTGAGAAAGTCCTTTGAGAAAGTCCTTTGAGAATGGCCTTTGAGAAAGGCTTTTGAGAAAGGCCTATGAGATTGAGAAAGTCCTTTGAGAAAGTCCTTTGAGAAAGGCCTTTGAGAATAGCCTTTCAGAAAGGCTTTTGAGAAAGGCCTTTGAGATTGAGAAAGTCCTTTGAGAATGGCCTTTGAGAATGGCCTTTGAGAAACCCCTTTGGGAAAGGCCTTTGATAAAGGTCCTGCTAGGGTCGAAACGTCAGCCTAGGCCCTCTGACGTTTTAGAGATTTATGCATCGCATGTCAGGTTTTAGTCAGTAAACAGTTTTTACTTCGTGTTGTTATTAGTGGGTCTTCATAGGGAGGGGGTCCAATAGCTTCTATGACTCCGTTCCCTCACTTTAATCATGGCTCTTAATTGTCTGCATTAATCTACGTGATCTAACTGACTTTCCAGGAAAGGTCCCGCAAAGATCGGAATGTTAGACCCTTCATGTCGGGTTTGTTAACGCCAAAGGATGAATTATTTTAAAGATTAAATAGCCCCTGCGCAACGCTTTCCCTAGGCTCGATTTAGGATTAGAATTCTTATCCTTGCCGAAACACAGCAACACACACACTCGTAAAAGAACAACAATTTACCACGCACGAGCGCTGTTTCAATTTGTATCAGTTTACGCCAGCGCTATATTTTCGCTATAAGCATGGAGGAATAAGTATAATGTACTCCCCGAAGGCAGGGCAGTTTGAATACAAGGATAAGCCGGTGCCCTTTTCTGTTCTTTCCTGTCCCTGTCGGAGGGGCTGTACCATTATGAAAGGCTTCCTAATTACTGCTCAGAAGTCCAAGAGGAAGAGGGACTACGGGGTCGAGGTTGAAGGGCGGAGTGAGGGGAGGGGGTAGATTTCCAAGTTCTTCTTTTTAGTTACGTATGAAACTGTGGGATGGTGTTGCTCTTCGGAGTCTGGTTGTTGACGGATCAGTTACCAGGGCTCGTCACGGGGACGGAGGTTGACCCACTTGAGTCCCAGGATCTCTTTCGGTGCAGCCAACGGTGGGGGTTGGGTGAAGAGAGGGGGTGAGGGCTGGGAGGGGGTCAAGGGAGGGGGGGGGGCTTTGGGCCGTGCAGGATTGCCCCGGCCACGTCATCGGGGAGAGGGCTAGGGGGGGACTGACCGTTGTGACCGCCATCATCAGTCATGTCATGACCGGGCCCGTCAGCGTTTCCGCTCCTCATAATTTATTGCAGTGATGACGCGCCGCTGCTGGCTGCTTATCCGGCCGGCCGGGCCGCACTGGACCTCTGACCACTCGGCCGGCCATCGGCCCAAGGCCCCCCGTGGATCGATCCCTGCCTGATGGATCCTCACGGCCACCGCGAGGCCAAAATCACTCCCTCTCTCCACCAACCCCCCCCCCCTCTCTAGCTCTCTGTATCCTATATACCTCTTTCTTCCCTCCTCCCGCTCTCTCGACCTTCCTCTCTCTCTGTCTCCCTTCCTCTCTCTCTACACTCCCTCCTTCTTTCCCTCTCTCTCTCTCCCCCTCTTTCTCTCTCTCTCTCATCTCTCTGTCTCTGTCTCTAACTCTGTCTCTGTCTCTGTCTGTCTGTCTGTCTCTCTGTCTGTCTCTCTGTCTCTCTCTCTGTCTCTCTCTCCCCTCTCTCTCTGTCTCTCTCTCCCCTCTCTCTCTCTCTCTCCCTCTCTCTCTCTCTCTCTCTCTCTCTCTCTCCCTCTCTCTCTCTCTCTCTCTCTCTCTCTCTCTCTCTCTCTCCCTCTCTCATCTCTCTCTCTAATATCTCTCTCGATCCCTCTCTCACTCTCCCTCTCCTTCTATCTCCCTCCCCTCCTTTCTATCTCATCTCTCTCTCTCCCTCTATCCCCGCCTCTCCCTCGATCTCTCTCCCCTCCTTTCTATCTCTCGCCGGACTCTCTACCCCCCCCCCAAAAAAAAGTCATTGAGCTCCATAAGCCAAGGCAAAGTCAGCCGTTTGCCCTGACAAGTCCGACGGCCGTTTGACTATCAAGATCTTCCGCGTCCTTCCAAGTGCACTCTTTCCTTCTCCCATAGCCGCAGGGGTGTTAGTTCGTTCGACAACAACGCCAACAACAAGTCGGGCATAGCCTTCCTTAAAGCCAACTAACAAGTCGGGCGGCCTTCCATCCAAAGTCAATCCATGCGTGCAGTTGCGATGCATTACAATTGACCTCGGTTCAGCGTTCTTCGTTCCCTTCCCTGGTGCTTGCTCTTCCTTTTGATCTCACGCCTGGTTTATATGCCAGATTTTCTTCTTTGATCCCTCCTTTGATCCCTTCCCTACTGCTTGCCCTTCCCTTTGATCTCACCCTGGTCTGTCTACCAGCTTTCCTCCGTTGATCCCTTCCCTCCTGCTTGCCCTTCCCTTTGATCTCACCGTGGTGTGTCTACCAGCTTTCCTCCGTTGATCCCTTCCCTACTGCTTGCCCTTCCCTTTGATCTCACCCTGGTCTATCTACCAGCTTTTCTCCCTTCATCCCCTCCCTCCTGCTTGTCCTTCCCTTTGATCTCACCCTGGTCTTTCTACCAGCTTTCCTCCGTTGATCCCTTCGCTACTGCTTGCCCTTCCCTTTGATCTCACCCTGGTCTATCTACCAGCTTTTCTCCCTTCATCCCCTCCCTCCTGCTTGTCCTTCCCTTTGATCTCACCCTGGTCTTTCTACCAGCTTTCCTCCGTTGATCCCTTCCCTACTGCTTGCCCTTCCCTTTGATCTCACCCTGGTCTATCTACCAGCTTTTCTCCCTTCATCCCCTCCCTCCTGCTTGTCCTTCCCTTTGATCTCACCCTGGTCTTTCTACCAGCTTTCCTCCGTTGATCCCTTCGCTACTGCTTGCCCTTCCCTTTGATCTCACCCTGGTCTGTCTGCCAGCTTTCCCCCTTTGTCCATTGTGTGCGATCTGTATCCAGTGACCCTCCCTCCCTTACCATCTGTCTCGGATCAAAACGTAACACCCCCAGACTTCAAACTGATTCTCAATAATCCGGGTCATATAGAGTGGGCAACTTGCATCGCCTTTATGTTGCTTGTTTTATTGTAACAGTTCACAGAGAGGTGAAGTTATTTTGAGAAGCAAAAGGGCTGTACTTCAGTAAAACCTTGATGGGTATTAGCAGGTAACATTTTCCCCATCCCTGTTACATTCTGATATAAGTTGAAGAGTTGTGGTCATCACACACACACAAAATTGCTACAGACATTTTAAGCTTTGTAGGACTAAGAACAATTACGAACAATAGAAAATGGTTTTCAGAGAACCACCCCCCCAAAAAAAATAAAAAAAATAATTCTTCAAAGAATATATTTCATTCTTGAAATCTTTTCGGGGGCCTGGTCACTTCTCGGGAGATGATAGTTGATAGTAGGGTTGATAGCCCCAGTTTTGAGTTTTCATGAATTGCAGGTCATTTTAGTCAGTGAGCAGTTTGCAACAGTTTTTGGTATTTACAAGATGATAGTTTTATAGCATTAAGAAGTAGACGTCCACACTTGGACAGACAGTTTAATCTAAGGAGGGCCCATGAAAGGTCAGTTGAATCATCGAGCAGGCTGGTTGAATGAGTGAACAGGTAACACAATACACAGGTGGCTACCTAACACACCGGCCTGCTAAAATCAGTCACCATTGGCAGTGACCCTGACACGTCTGGAGGGCAGTTTCTGTAACGATACACTCACAGTCAGCAAATGCTGCTGTGCTTACGCCACTAAAAAGCAGAGAGCCTGCAGCTAGACCCCCATTAGTGCTGTTGGATGCACACCAAGGGGCTGACCTCTGCGCTGCCGGTGCCGAAACCAGACTCCCGACAACCAAGGCAGCGGGGGTGGGGCAAGGTAACCGAAGCGGGTCAGCTTGTCTTACGGTTGTGTCACCAGACATTGATTCAGGGCAGTCCAAGTAAGATAACACAGTGATGACCCGGCCCGGCTCGGATAACTGCAGGCTACAGTGCCTTTGGTCTAAAGTTTCCCCCGATTAAAATGCACTCAGCAACCATCAATATGTCCTTACTTTAAAGCACCACAAACATGCCTGCAAGGGGATGTGGGGTGGTTAAATATTAAACATTTACACTGACAGCCACAGATGTACACATATCAAAGCCATTCACTACATGTACGATCTAACTAATTGTAACATTGAAACGTTCACCATCCTCAGCCGAGACAGATGAAGATGTTTCGGCATCTAGCATGTTATTGTTCTGCCTTTGAGAAAGGTCCTGCTAGGATCGAAACATCAGGGTTGAGATTTGCTTTTGGGTAATTTTAGTCAGTAAGCAGTTTGCAACATTTGTGTATACCACTTTATGTCATTGTTCTCAGTACTGTAATGAGGCACAGAATGACATTTCAGGGCAGTGGGGCTCTTTTCCGGCTACAGCTATGGCTGAGGCTGAGACCAGGGCGTGGTACAAAGGCTTTGTTGTCTTCATCCATCCCAATTTGTTTGTCAATTTGTTCATAAGTTCCCAGTCAATTTGTTCAGTTTTGTTGGACTCGTATTGAAACAGCCGCACCCAAACGGCTGTAGCCAGGTTTACAACCATTGGTTGTTTGCATCCGAATAAAAGCGGGGGTGTGATCCCTGGAGATATACAAGCAGTTAACGGCTGAATGCTTCTGACTGGTGCCCCCACCCCGGCAAAGAATACTTGACTATTTGGGAAGGCCACCATCTAAAGGGATGGATAACTCAGATGGGAAGAGCGCTGGTACGTTAATCCTGACTTTCTAGAGGTCTCGGGTTCAAAGCAAAGTTTTCTTTGCCAATTTTTTTCAATTCATCCACCCCAGCTGAAAAAAGTGTGTGGTTTTCAGACTGCAAACTCATGCAGTACTTTCTTTGATCAGAACAAAATGAACGTATTTGGCCCTGATAGCCTGGTTCTTGTTGCATTTTGGAAAGGTCCGGAACAGATGAAGGTTTCTCTTTCGAGAGGATGTCCGGAGGTTTGGGTGTCTGTAAACAGTCTCTGTGAGGCAGGAGGTTTTCGAATGGAAGCCCGACTCAATGATGCGTCCGGCAAGCAGTCCACTGTCAAGTCACCACCCTTGGGTTGGAGAGCTCAAGAAGACAGCTTGCGCGGTGATGGTGCTTAGAATGCAATGCTGACGATTGCAGAGCTCTCTCGATGGCAACTGGAGTCTGGCAAAGTCGGGCTGACTCCAGGAGAGAGCGACGAGACGACTCCTCATTTGACCTGCGACCTCACGACCCTGATGTCTTTCAGATCCTGAAGGTCGGTGCGGGACGGGTACACGACTCTCAGACTGCCGTCAGGCCCCGTGACCCGAACCGGTTCCACGACCAGCGACCCCTGACCCCCGGCTCCTTCGGCAGTCTCCATCCGGTCTTGGCCAGGGTTTCCGTCGTCGTCCGGGGTCGCGTCGGAGAGAATCTCGGCAGTCCGCTGGAGCAAGGCGTCCATGACCTTCTTGCAGGTGGCTAGGTCAGCGTTGCTGGTGACCTCTACCAGGATGTCCTGGGTGGAACGGGAAATCTGGAGGAGGAGGAGGTGGAGGAGGAGGAAGAGGTGGAGGAGGAGGAGGAGGAGGAGGAGGTGGAGGTGGAGGAGGTGGAGGAGGTGGAGGAGGAGGAGGAGGAGAAGGTGGAGGAGGAGGAGGAGGAGGTGGAGGAGGTGGAGGAGGAGGAGGAGGAGGAGGTGGAGGAGGAGGAGGAGGAGGAGAAGGTGGAGGAGGAGGAGGAGGAGGAGGAGGAGGAGGAGGAGGAGGAGGACGAGGAGGAGGAGGAGGAGGAGGAGGAGGAGGAGGAGGAGGAGGAGGAGGAGGAGGAGGAAGAGGTGGAGGCGGAGGAGGAGTGGAAGAGTTGACACAATATCACTGACTGATGCACGCCTGGTCACATAGTATCTCCGGCTAGGTCCAACTGACTAGGGCTAGGTCCAACTGACTAGTGCTAGGTCCATCTGACTAGGGATAGGTCCAACTGACTAGTGCTAGGTTCAATCAACACCTGACCGTTGCCCTCCGGTAAGAGAGACATTTGACAACAAGCGTCTGATTCTCTAATTGTCCTGACTGTGTTGTCAATGTCACCGAGTGCACAGTGAGCGTGACACTCGGTGACGGCCGGGGGAGTCTACCACAAAGGGCATCTCTGATTGGTGGACTGAGTTTACCTTGGTTATATCGGCATTGGTGATTGGTGGGAAGGAGATCACCTGACCATCGCGGTCACAGAGGCTGGCGTACCGCTCTTGTCCGGACAGCAGTTCCAGATATCTGAAGGGAGTAAACCATGTAGGAACTAGCGAACATTGACTGACTGCGTTTTAATTTAATAATGCAACGGAAAAAACATTAGAACTGCAGTGTTCTGTCAACTTGTTTGTACCCTAAACTCCCTAAACCTTCAGAAAATTGCAACTACATTACAAGTATCCTATATGTATGATACAATGCAGTACCCCAATATACATTATTCAAAACTGCCACACAACCTTGACCAGCTCAGTGGTGGTCTGCACTAGAAAGCAGGTGTCGCGGGTTCAAATCCTGCCTGGATTCTTTTTTCATTAGGCATTGGGCAAAGCACTGAGTACTCGGTGCTTATAACGTTGAGCAGGGCAAACCCACATTTAATGAGATTGTTCTTTCCAATATGAGTTTATCCAAAATGAGATTTTTTTTCCTTCCAATATTCCACGGTTTCTCACTTGTGAATACCGGAGACGGTGTTCCTTTTAGCCTCCTTGCGCATGTCGTCAGCTTCCTTGCGTAGCTGACTCAGGAGGGCGCTAGCCGCCACCGCCTTGCTGCGGCCCAGGGGGATAATCTGCGACAAGGTGGTTAACAAACACAAACAAAAATGATTGAAGGCGAAAGAATTTTCCTGGCTAGCCGGGGGAAGAAAAAGAAAAGAAAACTTTGATTTGAGTCTCGACACAATGAGCAATCCTGAATGAGAAGAACGTATAAACATAGAAACATCTGAATCTAGCCTCTGTTCATTTAGCTACACGTGATGTGTCTGTTTTTTCGGGGTTTTTTTCATATGTCGAAAGGACAAACAAACCGAGAACCACCTGGACAAAAAAAAGTAGTCTAGTTTAAGAATTGAAGTAAATACAAAAAGCTGTTGCAAACTGCTCACCGACTATTAAATGACCTGCAATACATAAATCTCAAAAGTTATGAGGGCCTGACGTTTTGATCCTAGCAGGTCCTTTCTCAAGGGCAAAGAGAAAGGTCTGTCTGTGTAAAAGCGTCCATGTCCTTGTCACTTTGAAAGGTCCTGCTAGGATCGAAATGTCGGGCCCTCTAGTTTTCAAAATTGGTTGTAAAGTAAAACAAAAACCAACAACAACACTGCAAGACCTTCCTTATTAGATAAACATGTATGTGCATTTCAGAAAGGACACGATTCAGAAACACTTACCTCGATTTCAGACGGTGCTCTGGCCTCGTAGCTGAGGGGGAGCTTGACCAGACTGAGGTCATGGGTCGCGATGGTGGCTTTGGTCCGCTTAGCGCACAGGGGTCCGTCGTGCAACTTGGTCTGCAATTGGCATTCAGAAGGAAAAGTGGAAGAGACTTCAAACTTGGAAATAGTGCTGTGGGTTCTTTATTATCGGAAGATGGGTACATGTATGTTTGTAGCAGATGGAGTATAAATTCCAATCTTCCTCAGTCCTCACTATCCTCATCCCTTCTCCTCCTACACATCCTCCCCATCATACAACTCTTCATCCTCCTCATCTTCCTCATCATCATCCTCATCTTCTACATCATTATCATCATCTTCCTCATCATCTTACTCATTATCCACCTCATCTTCCTCATCATTATCCTCCTCCCCTTCGTCATCGTTATCCTCATCTTCCTTATCATTATTCTTCTCCTCATCATCATCCTCTCCTCCCTCGTTACCCCCATCCTCCCCTTCCTCATCATTATCATCCTCATTATCCTCATCTTCTTCCAATTTTTGTTTCATTATTGTATGTCATTGTCAATCAAAATATGAAAATCGTGGGGTTGAAGATGCCAGAACTGTCTATTGACCTGAGCTGTGATGAATTTCTTGAAGCGAGCCGCATCTCGGAGGTCGACGCCCTTTAGGGCACAGCAGACGATGTAGGGCCTGACGCGAGCCACGCCCTCGGCAGCCACCACGTCAGCCGCCCCGCCCCCGCCCCCGCCCCCGCCCCCTCCGCCCAGCCCCTTCCAGGCCAGGACCTTCAAGGTGAGCCCGTCGGCGGGGTCAACGTCCTCCTCCTCGCCGTGGCCGACAGAGGCCGCCTTCTTGCGGCCCCCCTTTTTCTTGGACTTGGTGGGCGTGCCGGGGAGGCTGCCGGCCGCCCGGGGGCCGTGGGCGCGCACGTAGTCCAGGGTGGCCCGGGTTCCCCGCGCCTGGCTGATCAGCTTCTTCAGTCGGCGGTCGCGCAGCGGGTTCTCGGCCATGGCCAGCTCCTTGAGCTTGGGGCAGTCGGCCAGGGCGGCGGGCACCTCCACGATCCGGTTCCGGCTCAGGTCCAGCCGCTTGAGGGCCGGCAGCTGCGAGATGCTCTCCGGCACGACCTGAACGGCGTTGCCGACGCAGAGCAGCTCGCTCAGGTGGGGCAGGCCGCCGCCGCCGCCGTCGACGGCGCACAGCGGCTCCAGCGACTCGACCTGGTTGTCCGAGACGTTCAGGACGGACAGGTTGCGGAGGCTGCCAATGGATGGCGGGAGGCGGACGAGCCGGTTCCGGCTGGCGTCTAGCGTGTGCAGCTCCGACGCGCCGCCGAGCTCGTCCGGCAGCTCCCCGATGGAGTTGCCGGAGATGTCCAGCAGGCGGAGGGCCTTGAGGCTCCCCACCGCTGAGGGCAGTGTTGACAGCCTGTTGCCGCGCAGGACCAGGTTGATCAGGTGGACGAGTTTCCCGACGTCTTCGGAGAGCGCCGGCAGCGCGGCGTCCGCTATCTCTAGGTAGTTGAGCAGCTCCAGCGTGTACACGGCGCCGTCTAGACCCGAACGCGCTATCCGCTCCGCGATCTGCGGCCCGTTGAGCAGCAATTCTCGTCTGTTTTCTTGCAGAGCTTGGGCAACTTCTGTCCACATGGGTGCCGCCATCTTGAATTTCTTTCCAGTGCGGTACCCAGTCGTCTTCTCGAGTCGATGCACTTTGAATCCGGGGGTGCCAGTCTAGTCTGTCTGATGATCACGTGGTATAGTCAACTGGTAAACAAGATGGCAGCCTCCATGCTGAAGCAGTTTGCGTTCATCGGTGAGTAGATAAAACATGACAAACAGGTCTACGTCTAATCACGGAGGTCTAAAAGGTCTAATAAAATACTAATAATGATGGCAAAGACGAAATAATTATTGTGAGAAATTGAGATTGTAACAAACAGTTATGAATTTAAGAGAATCCGCGCTCTGTTTACGGGTCAAATCTAGTCCGAGTAACTTTGACCCGACAAGTCACCCTTTTTTATCGAATTTTGAAATGTTGAGATTCGGGTGACTCAGTCATATCCTCCATGTATTGACTATTTATTGTTATTGTAACTAATGTTAATGTTTGTTTTTAAGTTTGTCGTTCCCCCGGCCATTGCCTTAATAATAATTAATAATATTAACTCAAGTTACATTATTTACAATATTGCATTTGAATGATTGAATATGCTAATAATAAATAATTAATGTAAACTAACTTATTTAAATAAATAAGACTTAAGGCTTTGCATAGTGGGTGAATCAATATAGGAAGGTTTGCGGTGACACCATGTATAACTCTTAAACTTAAAGAAGAGGTTTTGTTCTGAAAAGAACCTGAGTTGGTAACTCAGTTACCAACTGAGGTTCTTTTCAGAACCACACCTTCTTTAACAAAGTTTAAGAGACCTTATAGTTATACATGGTGTCATCGCAAACCTTCCTCTATTAGTATTACTTACTTAGTTTAGCAACGCTATTGAGAAGACTGGGTCTAGTTTTAACCATGGAGGAACATGGCCCATGTTATATTATTATTAATAAGACAATGATATCACTCCATGCATGCAGCATGATCTAATAATTGTAATTCAAACTTCAAAGTAATATTAAAGTAGAGTACAGTGTTAAAAATGATATCTTCTTTCTACTTCTAGACTCAGTAATTTACTAACTGTATCTCAGTATCTGTGCCAAAAATATGCCCTATTCATTATTAATTATTTTTATGTATTCAGTATTTGTTTCCTTTTTCTTTTTCTTCAGATATAGGAGTAAATTTAACAGGTAAGTTAATTTAAAACTTGTTAAATTTTGTTTAAAAAAATAAAATAATAATAATAAGCTTATGAAGGAAAGGAACCTGCTGGGAAATTTGTCACCTACTGACGTTTTGATCCTAGCAGGAACTTTCCTCAAAGGCTTTTGAGAAAGGTCCTGCTAGTGCTAAGATCAAAATGTCAGGCCCTCCATATGTTTGTATGCATTGATGCAGGTTTGAGTCACTGACAAATGACATGCCCAGGTGGTAAAGACCAAGAGATGAATAAGACTTGGAGCTTAGTGGGTGAAACAATTTACAAGGGTTTGCGGTGACACCATGTATAACTATAACTATAAGACCTCTTTACTAGGAAAAGGTTTGGTTCTGAAAAGAACCCGAGTGATAACTCGACGTTCCGGCCAGTATGCTCTGGATTCTTCTGATGACGGCCAGAATGTCGAGTTATCACTCTGGTTCTTTTCAGAACCATGCCTCTCCCTAAAGAGACCTTATACATGGTGGCCAGAGCATACTGGCCGGAACGTCGAGTTATCACTCAGGTTCTTTTCAAAACCATACCTCTTCCTAAAGAGACCTTATACAAGGTGGCCAGAGCATACTGGCCGGAACGTCGAGCTATCACTCAGGTTGTTTTCAGAACCATACCTCTTCCTAAAGAGACCTTATACGTGGTGTCACCGCAATGTCTATTGGAAGTTTTGGCTCAATTTATTATGGCTGCTGAACAATGTGGAGGGCCTGGCGTTTCCATCCTTAGCAGGACCAATCTTTGAGGACGGTCTCGCTCAGAGGGAATCCTCAGCATCAGACACACTGGATTTTTCAGATTCATCCTAAATTCACGTCAGTAAGCAGCGTGCAACAATTTTTGTTGTATCACTTCCGTTTTTCCTTACTGCCAATTTTTCCTGCAGATTCTATGTTTAGGGGCGTCTACCACGGAGCCCAGAAGCATAAAGGTGAGTGAGCGGTGAACATATACATGCTCATGTGTGCTCGGATCTGTGCTTGCAATGAATAATGTCCGTGCCCTCATAAGGAGTGGAACTTGAACTCGAGGCGTATCATAGATATAACATGATGTTTGCGTCGAGGCGAATGTACCGTAATTTTTCGGAATATGAGCCGTGGTTTATCATTGATTTTGCCCATGAAATAGCTTACTGTGCTTTATACACCAGGCGGTATATACGCTGAGCTTTGAAGAATGAAAATTAACATCAAACCGTTTACGGTACTTCAATGAGGGTTTGCCCTGATCGTCGTTATTATCATATCCGCCACACGACCTCGACCAGCTCGGTGGTCAAGGGATGACGACATCTGCACATGAAAGCAGGAGTCTCGGGTTCGAATCCCGCCCGAGCTGCCTGGATTTTTTTCCATCAGGCATCGGGCAAAGCACTGAGCACTCTGTGCTTATTACATCGAGCAGGGCAAACCCTCATTGAATTACATTCTCCTCGACGCAAACATCATGTTTTATCAATGGCGCAACGCAGAACCTGCCGCTATACAATTATTCAAATCCGCCACACGACCCCACGACGCGGTGTGTGATGGAAAGCTTTGCTGAATTGCCCCGGTTTTTTTTTATCTACATGATCTAGATGGAATGGCACTCTACAAATCCAGTCATTCGTCTTCTTATTATTATAGACGAGGCTTGCTCACCCTGATAAACTTTTCCCCAAATCTGATGCAAAGACAAGTTTGTCTGCCGTTGGTCCTAGGAAGTTTCAAGAGGCGTTTGGTTCATCTTTCCTTTTTTTCAAGTGCTATCCATTCTTTGTGTGTTTTGCAGATGACTTTGTGGACATTTTACAAAGAGCTTATGATGTTGGAGTGAAAAAGGTGAATTGATTATAGGCAATTGTTTTGTGAAATTGTACTGTAAGTAGCTTAGGCCAAAGCCCCACCAAAAAAGTTGTGCTTCCTATTATGTGGCATATGAAAAAAAGGTGGGTAGGTAGGAATTTTTTTTTTTCCATTTGTTTATGCTGAGTCATATACTAACTAAGTGTTACATAATATATACTCCAGCCAACATACACATGATCTACATGTATGCAGAATTGGTTGATTTAAATCGCGTTGATTTAAATCACATGTTGCGCCGTCAAAATAGGGTCGGCCGGGAAACTGGAAGCCCAACTATTTTTGGGGTATCTTATATGGCACTGTGCAGCGTAAGATGTCTGTGGACTCACCACTTTTTTGGTTGTCTATACTCTTTCAGATGTTCATCACGGGTAACAATCTGGCAGACAGTAAATCGGCATTAGAACTGGCCAAAACCAATGGTAAATTTTTGGGACCACAGTCTGTTGATAGAAAGAGTGTGGAGTTTTCCTTTTCAAACTGAAGGTTATCATCAAAGGCAACATCCTTGATGTTTTTAATGTTATCCACAACACCTAAGAAAAAAGGAACGGTTTCAGTATTTTGACAGTAAAGAGAAAGCAAGCAAGAGAGCAAGTTAGAGAGCAAGCATGAGAGCAAGCATGAGAGCAAGCAAGCTAGTGTGCAAGCAAGCAAGCAGGCAAACAAGCAAGCTACCGAGTAAGCAAGCAAGTGAGCAGGCAAGCAAGCAATCTAGCGAGCAAGCAAGCAAGTAGACAAACAAGCTAGTGAGCCAGCAGGCAGGCAGTCAAGCAAGCAGGCAAGCAAGCAAGCAAGCAGGCAGGCAAGCAGAAAAGCATGCAAGCAAGCAGGCAAGCTATACTAGTGAGCAAGCAAGCAAGCAACCAAGCAAGCAAGCAGGCAAGCAAGCAGGCAAGCAAGCAGGCAAGCAAGCAAGCAAGCAGACAAGCAGGCAAGCAGGCAAGCAGGCAAGCGGATCCCAACAAAGCACCATGTTGCTCAAAGTTCCCACCTAACTTGCCACTTGAAGTTGACAATGGTGTGCCTCACATGTGCCCCAAAGATTTCCAGGCTGATCCTGGGGCTCCTATCCTTGACCTCCAACCTTTGACCCATGACCATCTGCAACGTTTGACCCCCCAGACGCTTTGTACTGCACCGTGGGCTGCCACCCCACCCGCTGCAAGGAGTTTGAGGAGACGGCGGGGGGTCCCGATGAATATTCGGCGTCCTTACTGAGCCTGGCCCGGTCCGACAGAGAGAAGGTGATAGCCATTGGCGAATGTGGTCTCGGTGAGTTTCTGCATTCTGTGGAACCTACTGAACCAATTTGAGGTGATCACTGTTGCAATTTTTATTTTTTATTTTTTTATAAAGAGTTGCCCAACACAAGGACCAAAAGATTTGAGGTGATCACTGTTGCAATTAAAAAAAAAAAAAAAATGTATAAAGAGTTGTCCAACACAAGGCCCAAAAGATTTGAGGTGATCACTGTTGCAATTTTTTTTAATTTTTTTTTTTATAAAGAGTTGCCCAACACAAGGCCCCAAAAGGCCACTCAAGGTGAGGGCTAAAAGAAAGTAATAAGGAGAAGGACCAGGGGCATGATAGAAAGATTAGTGTTGATGTAACATTTGAATTCAGACAAATTATAGGATATGGGGAAACAGGTTGCAGGTAGAGAATACCATAGTGCGGCAGTGCGCGGGAAGAAGCTAGAGGAGTACCACTTAGTATTGGCTTCAGGTGCCATAGCTGCATATGGGTGCATACGTGATGAGAGGCGCGTGGTACAAGCGAAGGGACGATCTTGGCAGAAATGCCATTGGAGCATTGTCCATGGTAGTACCTGTAGGATAGGGCCAGTGAGGCCACAGAGCGACGGTGAGATACAGGTCCAAAGGAAGAGGCTGAAACATGACCCACCCAAAAAATTGAAAAAGTCCTCAGAGTTGAGTGCTGAGAATGAGTGGATCTCTCAACAGTGAGATGAATTGTTGGCCCAGAAGGTTGTGGGAAAAAAAACTGGAAGTCTTTCTGTGTTTTCTTAAAGTACAGAATAAGCAGTGCTGAGAATGAGTGGATATCTCAAACAGTGAGATAAATCGTTGGCTCAGAAGGTTGGACAAAAAAAACCGAAAGCCTTTCTGTTCTATTCTTGAAGTACAGAATAAGTAGTGTGCCTCATCATTTTGATTCTTCTTCAGATTATGACCGACTTCATTTCTGTCCTAAGGATGTGCAGTTAAGGTGAGTCCCATCAGGTTGCCGTATCTCTAGATGTAGGCGATCACGTCGTGCCAACGTCTCTGTGTGTAGTTGTTTTTGGCTGCCGGTCTGTAACGTTGGGCCTTATAGTAAACATTGCTTGCGCTCAAGCTGAGGTTTTGTCATCTGTCAGCTGAAAATCCAGCTTGTAGTGTTTTTTGTTAACTTCTGATTAACTCCTCCGCAAATCTGACGCAAAGACAAGTTTTGCGGTTGCGGTGAACACCGTGCAATGGTGTTTACCGCAATTGTCAGAACTCAGAAAACCATGCACACTCACAAAAAAGAAATTGCAGAGTGTAACCGTAAACCTGTCACTTATTCTGAATTAAAGAATAGAATTGAACCGATTTTACTTTAAGATTGGAATTGGCATCACGCGACAGAGTAGATGTGTATCTCAATCAATGGGGGTTTGCCCTGCTCGACGTAATAAGCACTGAATGCCCGGTGCTAGTGAAATATTTTCATCAGGCATCGGGCAAAGCACTGAGCATTCAATGCTTATCACGTCGACCAGGGCAAACCCTCTTTGAATTACATTCTCCTCGACGCAAACACCATGTTACCGTATATTTAGATGTGTATCGAATTCTTCTCCTCCGTACTAGATATTTTGAGAAGCAGCTGGATTTAGCCGAGGAGACCAAGCTGCCTCTGTTTCTGCACTGCAGGAATTCTCATGGTGACTTCGCCGGTAGGAAATGTTGTCCTCCACTTTTGCACGGAGGAAATGGATGAGAGTTTCTATTTTTATTTCATCAAAAATGAGGAGGGCCTGACGTTTCGATCCTAGCAGGACCTTTCTCAAAGGCAGAAAGGTCCTGCTAGGATCAAAATGTCAGGCCCTCCTAATTTTTGATCATTCTCTTTTTGGTCATTTTAGTCAGTGAGCAGTTTGCAACATTTTTACTTAATATTTTTTTTACTTAACATTTAAAACAGCAAAATGCAAAAATGTTGCCAACAAGCAGTAAATGAACAACATGCAAATGTGTAGAAGGTCTGGTGTTGCCTTTCTCAAATCAGAATGATTCTACCATCTAAGGGCTGGGTAGCTCAGATGGTAGGAGCGCTGGTACACAAAGGTCACGGGTTCAAGTCCCACTCCAGTCAAAGTTTTCTTTGCCAATTTTTTTTGGCAAAAATTTGTTCACAAAGTTCCCAGGCAGTTTGTCCTTTGTTTGGTCGACTTTAGTTGTAGTCTTACCATTTGCATATGGACGGTCATGCTTTGACTTCATTCTGTGAACCCTTTCATCCCTGGCAGATATCCTGACAAGAAACCGGGAGAAATTTCAGGGAGGCGTGGTAAGTACAGTGTTCCAGGTTTACCTGTTCTTTTTTTTTCTTGAGCGCATATTGAATTTATTGAAAAATTGGCAAAGTACTGGGCCGGGACTTGAACCCGAGACCTCTGGTTTAACGTACCATTGCTCTTCCGTCTGAGCTATCCAGCCCTTAGATGGTGGCGTTCCCAAATGGTCAACTAGTCTCTGCCGGGGTGGGGGTGCCAGTCAGAAGCAATTCAACCATTAACTGCCGTATATCTCCAGGGATCACACGATCCATCCCCGTTTTCATTGAGATGCAAACAACCAATGGTTGTCAACCTGGCTACAGCAGCTCAGGGATCACACAAAGTGGATGCAGCTGTTTCATCAATTCATATCAAGCAATTCAAGGAAAAGCGGGATGACACATTTTCACCATGACACTGAAGCCCCTGTTTGCATGTACTCGTATTTGCCTGCTCCCCCTTACAGGTGCACACATTTGACGGCACTAAAGAGGAGGCCAAGGCCTTTCTCGACATGGGTCTCCACATTGGCATCAATGGATGGTAAGCATTGTAAACCCTTAAAGGCCCAATACAGCATTGGGAAGATCGGAAAACATCAATGTCCACAGATTTCCTTCTAATTTACACACTTGGTAGATGGTCTTGATGGTCTTGACAGAAATCTCATGTTGAAATCTTACGGTCTGGGATGCTGTACTTCACTCAAACATTGACGAATAGTTTATTACTCGCGAGTAATAAACTATTTCTTACACTACAGAACGGTGCGTAAACCATGATGTTTTTTGTTGTTGCATTTTTCTACTTTCTCAGATTACCATTTGAGCTTAAACCTTTGCAGTATTGCTTTTGTGAAATGTGTAATGGTTTAGCACACAAACTGTGGCAATCTTTTGACCTTTACCGATGTTGTTTTGGGCTTTTAACGCTGTATTTCCTGGGATGGACTGTGTGTTACGAACAGGCGCTGGTAGTTTGTGGTGACGCCATGTTAAAATATCTGCCTTCGTGACATTTTACAAAGGAATTGCCTTTTCACAGAATTCGTTGTGGCCATTTTTGTTGTTGTCATTCTTAGTTCTTTGAAGGCAGCCGCCAATATTGAAGCCATGTGCTCTGTACCCAGCGACAAGCTACTCATAGAAACCGGTAAGTATTTGCTGCTACACCAGTAACTTTCCTCCTGCTGAATATCCAAGTTGGCTTGACCAGTCACAGTCGACGGTGCTCCATGACGTTCAGCCAGCGCGCAAACTCCGTAGTCTCTCGAGACTGACGGATGCCTGTGTGATTTTCCATGCTAGTGCATTTTACATGTTTTTTAAGCCATTTGTGAAGACAACTGAGAGAGTGCAAGTGGACCTTTACTTAGACCCGAGTTTAACCAGTGCTACTCAGAGTAACCAGTGCTGTTCAGAGTACTGAAGCCTTTTTGCGTTTGATTTTTTTTCTCCGTATATTTGGCGCTTAGCAATTAGCGCAAGTGGATCTTTAGCTGTCTACCTGCCTTTCATGGCTCAGGGCATTTTGGTGCCTAAGCGACTTGACGAAATCAGTTAAGGCAGTTAAGGCGTCTGCACTCGAAATCAGCAAAAGCGGGATTTGGATCATCATTGACGCCTTGTCCAGATGCCCCACAATATGAAACAGTTGCGCTTTCGTCCGTATACTGGACTGGAGAGCCGCAGTAACCTCGACTCCCCTTCTCTCTTGTCCTTGTAGATGCGCCGTGGTGCGAGATACGGCCGAGCCACGCCGGATTCAAGCACGTCCAGACGACGTTTCCGTGCAAGAAGAAAGAGAGATGGGAGCAGGGCCTCTGTGTGAAGAGCAGGAACGAGCCCTGCCATATCGTGTGAGTCTCGGATATTTTGCAGAGCCCTTCTCGGGCAATTTTGATTGAAGATGTCATGACTGAAAAAAGGAAGAAGAAGAAGAGAACATTGCAATCTCGCTACATGTGTAAATGACGAAACATAATTCCCTCGAGAATTTGGGGCTGAACGGCAGACCCAGTCTCTATCATACAAGTAACACCGGATGTGCCGAGATAGCCCTGTTAAATCTGACCAATGAATGCTTACAACTTATGGAGAGTGCTTAGACAAACCAGTTTGGACGAGCGCGTGAGCAGATGTAACTGCGCAAAATCTCCAAGACATCCGCCTCTGGCCGTTTATGAAATGAAGGCTTAGGCTCTGGCCTGAAAATCCAGGTCGTGGTTTGTGTTTTACGAATTTGAAGGTTTGTTGGCTTGATAGCTACAGAGTATTCACCAAGAAGCTGGGGCCAAACGCTTGTTTTTTTAGATGCCTGTGATATGATGAATATGACCAAAGCCTATTAAAGCCCGAGCCCAAGCCTTCATTTCGTATTAAAATGGTCTACCTCCCCCCCCCCTACTTCCTTTCCTCTTTCAGACAAGTCCTGCAGGTGATGGCCGCAGCGCGGGGGGAGGACATCGAGGACTTGGCCGGGACCCTGTACGAGAACACACAGAGACTCTTCTTTGGCAGTAGGTGAGCCCGAAGCAGTGGAGATCGGGATCGGTACGCCGATTCCCTTTTGCACCCAGCGCAGGGGACTATAGGCCGGACATTGAAAAGCCAGCCAGCATCGGGACTGCTAGACCGGTCAGCTTCAGATGCCCCTCACAGCAGGCGTGACAGGCTACTCTCTCTAATTTCCTCAACGACAACTCAAAAGCTCATCGGCGGACGGATAGACAAGCTCCAAGTTCCACTCGGAGGTCTCTCCCCAGCAAGCCCACCTAACCAGGGATCGTACCTCGGCTTATTGTTTATAACCTCCTCATAAGTTGTGATAGCCTGTGTATGGTGTCTTTGCAGGGCCTCGTCCTCGTACCATCGTTCATATAGGTATAACGAAGAGTTACTAGTGGAATCTACCGCAGAATGGACTTCCCCATGCATCGTGTCGATAGCCAATCTGGGAAGCCGCCACCTGGAGACTGTGTAGAACGGCTCATCACATAACCAAAGACCACAGACCTATTTTTCTTGATAAAACAGAGTCAAGTTTGTTATCCGAAAGCAGCAAGTAATTTCATGGCTTTTGTTCCCATTTAGGTACAGGTACATGCATGCATATCAATGTCTGGATATAATGACAGGCTTCAATCAGTGGACATTCAGCTGAAATTGCAGTCTTCAAAATGGCCAGAGTGGAGAGACGACTGACCCCTTCCCTTCCCCAACCTCATACACATATGCCCAGTTCTCCTGGTGGCTGGTACCATGCTGGCTGGTACCCTGCTTTCTAATACCCTCCCGGCTGGTACCCTGCCCATTGATACCCTGTTATTGGCTGGTGCCCTGCTGGCTAGTACAGTGACGGCTGGTAGCCTGTCCATTAATACCCTGTTGGCTGGTACCCTGTTTGCTAGTACCCTGACAGCTGGTACCTTGCCATTGATACCCTTTTGGCTGGTACCCTGCTGGCTAGTACCCTGACGGCTGGTACCCTGCCCATTGATACCCTGTTGGCTGGCACTCTGATGATTGGTACCGTGCCGGCTGGTTCCCTGTTTGCTAATTCCCTGCCGGCTGATATCTTGCCTGTTGATACCCTGCTGGCTGGTACCCTGCCGGCCTGTAACCTGCCTGCTTACACCTTGAAGGCTGGTACCCTACTAGCTGATACCCAGCCGGCCGGTACCCTACCTATATCAGTGCTTAAGGTTTATTTGTTTAAAATTGTGAAGATATTTGAATTACAATGCAACCATAGACTTCTCATCAGAAAATGGAATTTGTTTTCAAGAGTTGATCATAAACTATAATGCATTTTGTTTACATGTTATTTCATGCTGAATTCCCCAGTGGCCTATTGTTTACCCGCCATTTTCGTATGGATTTGTATAAGGAGTGGCTGGGATTTTTGAATGAACAATAACACATCTTATCGAGGCAATGATAATATCTAAACGTCTACTGGTGCATGTGCACCACACCATACCTGTGTAGAATTTGAATTATCCACAAAGCCAGCTATCACGTCAACGTCATTAAGATACTTGCTCCTTTATTCACAGTCGTAGAGTAGATGCACACAATCAATAGTATTACATGTAGGTACCCACTGTGTCAGCACTGACTTCAATGGTGCACACCAGTGCACGTAATTAGCATTAGCATGCCCGTCTGTTTTGAGTACTTGGGCTCAACACTCCACCCATAGCACCCACCCTGCTTGTTGGCTTTGGTACGACCTGATACCAACGTACCCCTGTCCCAACCCCCACAATGGGCCATTATTGGCGCGTTGTTGTTTGCTGTTTATCGGGTTGACTTGGCCCTGCCGGCTGCACCTCCCTTTTGTCCCTTGGTGTTAGGCGTGGCCCCCTTGCCGCCCGCCCTGCCGGCGGGGCCGGGCGTCGCTTTCTCCCCCTCTTGGACGGGCTCCAGGCGGGACCGTTGGCTCCCCGTCCTGGCGCACTCGCGTCTCTCGTACTGCTCGGTCAGCGTGCCTGTGGGGGTTTCCATGCAAAGTAGTAATCACGTTGTAAGTTTGAAATCATAGCCGACTGCTCGATGGCATTGTATCACACGTCACAGTTGGCGCTTTTTGGAGGCAACAAACGTATGCGGATCAACCCCACAGACAAAGGCTTTCGGTCTGTCTTTCTTTCGTTCATTTTTGAAGATCGGAAATGAAAACTGGAGGCCCTTGTCTTCGTGTTTTTGAATGACACTGCGTTTTGAAAAGGAATCCAAAGCGTGAACTTAAGCAAAGAACTCAAATCTGTGCTTTCACTTTCAGCTTTTGGAGAAAGAGAGACGGAAACCATAAAACCTCGTATACGGCCAACAGAGGGCGCTAATGCGTATAAGGTTCATGGAAGTCGCCATTTTGGAGCGCCATGGGCAAACGTACTACATGTGTGAAGGGCGCTTCCGCAGCGTGCATGGCTGCATAAACCACAAGTCAAGTTGTGAGCGCTCGTCCATTTTTTTCCGTACCACTAATGCGTCAAGTTGGCCCATTAATTGCAATTGTGCGACTTGAATGAAGACAAACGCGATTTCCGCGGCTCGTCGCCCACTAGTCGTCTTGACCTTAGCCAATTCGCCCACTAGTCTACTTACCCTTGCCAACTCGCCAACGAGCCGCGGAAATCGCGTTGGTCTTTATTCCAGTCGCACAATTGCAATTAAGGGGCCAAACTGACGCGTTACGTTACGGCAAAGGCACGCTAGTCGGGAACCCCGTGTCGTTATGGTGTACCGACGTCGATTTCATCCAGCGCTGCAGGCCTATGTCATTAGATCCTTTATTACCTCCACCAAGATGGTTATGTTTTTGCCGGCGTTTGTGTGTATCTCCGTCTGTCTCTCTGTCTGTCTGTTATCAAAATTACTCGAAAATTGTATGAATGTATGGTCCTGAAATGTTTAGAGCATGTCGGTATTCTCACAGGCTCTAGGTGATTATTTTTTTTGGGTAGTGAACTGGTGATCGTGGATCAAATCCTGGATTCTGGATCGCTTTGAACATGTCGTTAACGTTGCAGTAAATAATAATGTAAGGTGCTATTCTAGTTTTATGTCGGTGTCAGACGCAATGTCGCACGCACCGGTTTGCATTTGAGCGATCTACAGCAAACTCTCATTCAATCGAATATAAAATGTGTCGAAGTATAAAATGTGGTTTTGGTGAGTAGCATTGGAATGCAGCCCACTCGTGAACTGAAAAAATACAGGCCGTGAACACGATAAACAAGGCCTGATTGGAACGCGGCTTTACTATGAGTGAGACGCGATCGACCAGTGAACACTGAGACTTACGCATGAAGTCTGCGTCTTTCAGGATTCGCTTCGGCATGGGCCGGAAGGGCTTCAGCGTGTTGTCTTCGTTATCTGGTAGGGAAAGGGGATAAAGTGTTTTGAGTCCTTGTGAAAGATGCATTTTTATGTACAAATAAAATGTATCATAGGCATTTTGGCCATAAGGCGTTTCATTTTCGGTGACACTTCCTGAATTTCGATAAATCTCAGGAATGGAATGTGCTACAGCGGTCACACTTACATCAATATGAAGCTTATTCCGTGCTCTTTCCGACTGTGGGTATAACCGTAAGATATTTGAGCCAGTCACAATGATTTTTGGTTTTTTTCGATTCGCAAGTCGCGACCCGTGTGACCGGGTCATACTAAGTAGCCATGCGAGTTTGGCGAGGGAGAAGTTGGAGTGGAGCGGCTCCGTCCGAGTGCAAACTCACGCTCGATGAGGATCGGGATGTACGTCGTCTTGGGCTGCAGCAGCCTCTTGGCGGGGAAGCGGGGACTGTAGTCGCCCAGGTTCTGCAGGTTGCCTTCCTCGTCGGCCAGGTCTAAAGCCACTGTGTGCGAGAAACCGCAAACCGTGAGGATCCACGAAAATATGTGACCCGGTGTCCTGCCAAAAAGTGTCCCTGCCAAATACTGTCCGCTCATTAGCATACTGATCGCTGATTGGTTAGCGTTAGGACTAGGATTAGGGTCGTTAGGGTTAGGGTTTGGATTAGAATTAGGACTGGGATTAGGATTAGGGTTAGGATTAGGGTTGTTTGGGTTAGGGTTAGCGTTACGGTTACAGTTAGGGTCCAACGGTACCAAAGTGCCCAACGTTGCGTGTGTTAGGCCAGCAACCATACACAATGCGTGTGTAGTGCGCAACCATACCCCAACCACGGTGGTTGAATGTCATACGTATTGGACCAATCAGCGATCAGTATGCTAATGAGTGGACACTATTTGGCATGACACAGGCACAGCGACATGAAGAATATCCCACCAAAACACTTTTTGAGTAAACAACGCCTGAAGTTAAAGTATCTTCACAATTCGATTACAAATGAATTTTCTTTTTTTTATATTTTCGGAAATTTTAAATATTAGTGGATATTATATTTTGATATCATTTGAAAGCTAATGGTATACTCTTTCACATCATTATAAAATCTCAAAATCTCAAAAGTGGGGTTATTCCTCATTATGCTGTGCCGGGTCACATATGTGACCCGGCACAGTGAATATCCCACCAAAACACTTTTCGAGTAAACAACGCCTAAAGTCAAAGTATCTTCTCAATTCGATGAAAAAAAAAAAAAAAAAAAAAATTGATTTTCGGAAAGTTAACGTATTGGAGGAAACTTTGATATCATTTGAAAGCTAATGGTACACTCTTTCACATCATTAGAGAATCTCAAAATCTCAAAAGTGGAGGTTATTCCTCATTATCGATGTGCCGGGTCACATTATTATAGATCACAAGGCTAGTGAGTTCTGATTGGAATGTCAGGCAAAGAGACGTTTGACTGGACCGGGACTTGATGCGCACCAGCTTCCCCCTACACCATCTTAGCTAACCGGTCTTTAGATGCTGGAAGAAGAAGGGTGAGGAAGGTAAAGAAAAATGGGGGGAAGGTGGAGAAGTAGGAGGAATATGATGAAGGAGAAACAAGGAGGAAGATGAACGGGGAATGTTGATCAGAAGTAGGAGGAATGTGATCAAGGGAGAACAAGGAGGAAGATGAGGGGGAATGTGGATCAGAAGTAGGAGGAATATGATGAAGGGAGAACAAGAAGGAGGAAGATGAAAGGGGAATGTTGATCAGAAGTTGGAGAACAACAAGGAGGAAGATGATGGTGGAATGTGGATCAGAAGTAGGAGGAATATGATGAAGGGAGAACAAGAAGGAGGAAGATGAAGGGGGAGTTGATCAGAAGTTGGAGAAATAAGGAAGAGCAAGAAGGAGGAAGATAAGGGGGAATGTGGATCAGAAGAAGAAGGAATATGATGAAGGGAAAACAAGAAGGAGGAAGATGAAGGGAGAATGTTGATCAGAAGTAGGAGGAATATGATAAAGGAAGAACAAGGAGGAGGAAGATGATGGGGGAATGTGGATCAGAAGTAGGAGGAATATAATGAAGGAAGAAGATGAAGGAGGAAGATGAAGGGGGAATGTGGATCAGAAGTAGGAGAAATATAATGAAGGAAGAACAAGGAGGAGGATGAAGGGGAGGAAGATGGAGATGAAGAAGAAGAAGAAGGACGAGGAGGGGAGGAGTAGTTGAAGTAAGAAGAGAAAAGAAGTACGTACTCTTAGCAGTAATAAACTTGTGAAACCAGTTGTTGAGCAAATCAGTTTATGTTTATTTCACCTTTGTCGTCTTTAATGCCGCATTTCAGTCTTAGATACTGCACCAGATTGCGCACCATGCAGTCATTGTTGGCCAGGAACAAATTGCTGCCTGAAGACAAAAGAACCCCAAAAGAGGCGAGTCATTCTCCTAATCGGATTTTATGATCCCGTATTTTCAATTGTGTATAATACCTGTATGTAATAGAAATGACTCCAAAGAATGCGTCAAGATCCTATAAAGCAGGATCTCGGAGCTAAACCTACATTATTTTTGATTCTGCCGTTCAGAAACGTTGGGCACGCTAGTTGGGCACGATCTAGCTTCATCTCCAGGAACCTCTGTCACCCCTGTCGCTCTCCAGCCCGATTTGAACCTCTCTTTGCAGACAATATTTCGGCGAGTGCCCCAATGGACACTCTGGTTGTTCCACCCAATCGTACCTTCGGTCGCACAACCCCCTTTATCGGATCGTCCACATTCGTACGCAGGCTGGTTGTCCCCCAAAGGCAAACAGTACTGGGCTTATGCTCTGTGTAGAGCCTCGGTGAGTAATAGTTGACTGCTGAGTTGTAGGCTGAGGTGAGTGTTTATGCTAGGCACCGTGGAGAGTGATGCCTGCACCGTTATTTCGCCGGCCGTTCCGTCGGCATCGCCCGCGCACCCACGCCCCCACGAGTAAACTGATCCGCGGCGACGGTCGGGTTTGTCCTACAGATCTCCTCCGTTTACAGGCCGCGGTGGAAAGCCGAGCCAAGAAAGGGGGGTGCTTGCCTGACCTCAAAAGAACGACCACAAAGCAACTCGTTCTCTGACAGCGGCAGGCCGACCAGAGACTTAATCACCGAGACACCGGAGATGCTGGTTTCTCGATAGGAAAGCATTCCCCTCACCTGAGCACTTCATCAGTGCTTTGTATTGGAACCAAATTTAAAGTGAGGCAAGTTCTGAAGTAGGATGTTTGCGGTGATACCATGTCATCTTTTAAGAGCTAGAGGAATATAGCTCTGTAAAGATCCGGTAGCTCACTCACCATGCGCACCATATCTTAAGAGAAGGAGTACGGGGATCCGGTAACTCACCATGTCTTAAGAGAAGGAGTATGGCTCTGAAAAGAGCCGGTAACTCACCATGTGCACCATCTCTTAAGAAAAGGAGTATATATGGCTCTGAAAAGAGCCGGTAACTCACCATGTACATCATCTCTTAAGAGGAGTGCGGCTCTGAAAAGAGCCGGTAACTCACCATGTACATCACCTCTTAAGACAAGGAGTGCGGCTCTGAAAAGAGCCGGTAACTCACCATGTACATCATCTCTTAAGAGAAGGAGTATGGCTCTGAAAAGAGCCGATAACTCACCATGTACATCACCTCTTAAGACAAGGAGTGTGGCTCTGAAAAGAGCCGGTAACTCACCATGTACATCACCTCTTAAGACAAGGAGTGTGGCTCTGAAAAGAGCCGGTAACTCACCATGTACATCATCTCTTAAGAGAAGGAATGTGGCTCTGAAAAGAGCCGGTAACTCACCATGTACATCACCTATTAAGACAAGGAGTATGGCTCTGAAAAGAGCCGGTAACTCACCATGTACATCATCTCTTAAGAGAAGGAGTGTGGCTCTAAAAAGAGCCGGTAACTCACCATGTGCACCATCTCTTAAGAGAAGGAGTGTGGCTCTGAAAAGGGCCATTAACTCACCATGTAAATCATCTCTTAAGAGAAGGAGTGCGGCTCTGAAAAGAGCCGGTAACTCACCATGTACATTACCTCTTAAGAAAAGGAGTATGGCTCTGAAAAGAGCCGATAACTCAACATGTACATCATCTCTTAAGAGAAGGAGTGTGGCTCTAAAAAGAGCCGGTAACTCACCATGTACACCACCTCTTAAGAGAAGGAGTAGGCCTATGGCTCTGAAAAGAGTGTGGCTTGAGAATACAAGACAAACGCGTGCTTCAACGTGCTTCAACTGTTAATGCCTTAGTGGCGATGACATTGGCCCTTCCTTGAAGTCGCCGTCTTGATTACACTGTACATACCTTATTATTTGTACAATGGTTTCCAAGGTGAGCCAAAATCGCTAAGCCCATGCCCGTATCCCAAAAATGAATATCAAAATAGTTGCCGTAGGTGAAGACAAGTGTGTTCCAGTACAATAACTTTGATATTGCCGTATTATTAATAGAGTATTATGACCATGTGTTAGCCTTTCGGGAAGTCAGTTTCTATAGCTTAGATTATTTTTTGGCATACGGATACATTTTAACGGTGCATTACTCACATAATGATCGAAGTAAAACTTACCTCCCATCCACACAGTGATGAACATTATCTTAGCCTCAGTCCAAACCGGATTCAACTCAACAGGGTTGCATTATGCGAACATAATATAGCGGGTTGATGACCACTTCAGTTTGAAAGACAAGCCTGGTTCAAGCCATGTCACAGACCGATTCGTACAGAGTACAATGTCATGTACCGTACATGCATGCAAGCAACTTGGACCCGCGCGTGCGACCGATTCGGAGCGCGTGCGCGTGCGCGTCTTATGTGTGTTCTCCGAGCTGAGCGTGTTCCACGATCACCAACGACACGAGAGGGCGCTATGACGGTGACGATGGGTGCACAACACTAAATCGAGCTCCCATTGAACACTGTACAAAAACACTCACTTTCAAAGCCAATTATCCCATGCCCAAAAGTCTCTCAGTTCTTGTAGCTATACTTAAAATTGTAGTTTGGACCTTCATCTCTCAGATTCTTTTCAATTTTAGTGCTCTCAGCCGATTAGATTTTTTGCTAATTACCCCCAGAAAAAAACACCCCCAAAATGTGTAGCCGTCCAAGCCGAATTTCTGCAAGGATTTTGGGATAGACCCCTCCACTTCCACAGCCAAATAGGGCCACATTTAAAGCCAGATATGGTCAAAATTACATACCAAATTGAAAAGTGAACCCCCAGGTTGCCTCAAGCTTCACTTGTTCTACAATTACAATGTATCAGTTAATTAGCCTCGAAAGACACCTTATTAAAAAAAGTTGTGGGAACACACTTTATGATAATCAGCTCGGCGGAGCCATCTTGGATGGATTTTGTGTGCTGCACCCCTATGCAATCACACATCGCTACATAATGAAGTTTTGATACCAAAATAATGCGCAAAAACACAATTAATGATGATCAAAATACCATACTTTCCACTTTTTGTGTTTCTTTTTGCAATCTAATTTCAGCATTGTAAATATTTCCACGAATTTATTTAATTAATTGTGTGGTTAATTGTATAGGCCCCTAGATATTGAAAAAACAAATATTTGTTTTAATTCCTTCAGATGTACATCCGAGGCATTATCTTATATCAAATTACCAGCATCGTCGCTTGTCAATTCAATCGATTATTGTCGACCAATTGTATTGATATAACCAGCTGTAATATAAAATGATACATGTAAGGGGACTACATTAAACTGTTATGTTGTCTGCAGTTTATCCGCCAAAACATTTATTCTGGAAATTAACAATTTTACCAATTTAACAAGATTACCGCTAGTTACATTGACTATTGACCTTTCAAGCATTATCATTGTAACCCATAGCCCCAAGGTACTATATATTTTTTCAGACGAACAATTTGTTTTTGCCAAAATCAGATAACATAATTTGAAACTTTATCAATTTTATTTTAAAATATATCTAATATATATTTATAGGCTATTATAAAACATATTTGTCAGAGCGAATTGATGATGAAATCAATCCAGAAATTCAGGGAAAATATATTATCCTGTGCACTGTGAAAACGTTGGGGAATCAAGTATTTTTCCAAATTGTTAGGCCAACATTTTGGTCCGGGTTAATCAGAAATGTTGTATTTGTTAAATTTGGCCAAAACAATCCAAAACTTTGGCCTTCGTCAACCAACGCTGTTGAAACATAATATTTTGAGAAAGGTCGATCAAATTATTGGTTAAATATTCCGCATTATTTGTTTAAGTTGACGCTGTTAATACCTTTAATCGAAAAAAGCGAAAAATAATGTCATGTTTTAAATATACACGAAATATACACGAAAAGCGTTTTTTAACTCTACTTTTGACACAATGACGCATTGAATTGGTATTACACCGCTACATTGGTCCATGGTGTAAGAATATGTGACCCGGCACAACGACATGAGGAATATCCCACCCAAACACTTTTTGAGAAACAACGCCTGAAGTTAAAATATCTTCACAATTCGATTACAAATTTAAAAAAAAATCTTTTTTCGCAAATTTAAAGTATAAGAGGATATTATATTTTGATATCATTTTAAAGCTAATGATATTACTCTTTCACATCATTAGAAAACCTCAAAATCTCCAAAGTGGGTTTTATTCTTCATTATGCTGTGCTTGGTCAAATATATACAATTCTAAAACAGGTACATAATATATACATAAAATTATATTATTATATTTTGCATGAATGGCTTCCGTCTTATTGTACAAGAACAATAAGTGTAAAAGCTCGACTAAGTGGACGTGCGACTGTAAGGTAATGTTTGCCGCATGACAATCCTTAACCAAGTTACAAATAAAACGAAGCTCTGTTCCAAATGATAAACACTTTGCACATAATTCTTTTTTATCTAACAATACCAGTTAACTTTCACAAACTATAGCAAGAGTAACGCGCGTGAATTGTGCTTTCTACCGTACCTGAGCTGGTTGCATTCAACTGTGCACAGAAACGTGCAAATAGGGGTATTGGCTGTGTGCGGCGTACGTACATTTAAACTAGGCAATCGTCTCGTTCCCGCTTACAGCAGCGTAACACTGCAGCTTTGTCGATGATTTAGATTACTTGCATGGATAGCATCCCAGCACCTCAAAGCGCATACTGCAGTACCTTATCCACTCGATGGGTAGGATGCGTACGAATCGGGTGCGCAAGGCCTTGAATCTGTTGGTCACCGTGCTGCCGTTCTCGACGTTACCAGGGAACTATAGAAGGCGAAAATGAAAGCCAACCAATATACAACTAATTGAAGCAATATTGATGCGATACGATGACGACGTGTGAGTTTATCGAAAAGTTTTCCCAAAATGTTTAATGCATGTATCTTCACGAAGAAATCACTGAGAGATGTTGCATGTTGATGTTGCTGTACATATCGTATAGTTTCATTAGTAGATTTGTGTCAAATCTCTCTTGTTTATGCCAATCATTATTATTCAGAGATCATATTGCTATGAACTTAAGTCATTTTAGTCATCAAGTTTTTATTAAAAGTCGGACGTTATCTTTGATTTGTTTTTTCCCTGATAAAGAAGAATTGACATGTTGTCATTGCTCGTTTGAAAATGGGTCAACTTGTTAGAAGACTGTATGAGAGCATCATTTCAAGTAGTCACAAAAGCCCATGATTCTAGATAGACGTAAAACTTCACGTACCACTGTAGCATTTCCACTGGCGTTGGTAACATGAGCCCAGTTCTGGCCATCGCTGCTGTAAGCTGCTTGGTACTCGGTCACTCGCTGATAACCGTAGCCATCTTCCCCACGTCCTTGAGTGATGAGACCAGTGACGTAGACCGAGGCATGGAACTTAACCTGAATCCATGGTTTGGAGTCGGAATTATCCTTACACCATGCAGCAGCGTGCCCTGCAGGGGCCGTATAGATAAGAAATATTGCGAGATTTTACCATTGGCTATTTTTTTAAATGTTCAATGACACCATTTTCTATTTACAATTACATTGATTAAGTTGATTCTATATAGCCTTTTTGGCTGCTGGCAGGTTTTCATTCACACAAAGTTGTTGAGGTAATTCGAAGGTCCCGGATTGTTGTTTTATTGAGTTAAGCAATAGGCCTATTAATGTTGTTCCAATTCGAAGATTATTACTTGTTCATAGAATAACTTCCAGCTGAATTTACTTTTACAGTAAAGCTATCAATGCATAGGCGCTAGTAGGCCCTTCAATGGAAACATCGATTCGATCAGCGGTGGTATTCTGAACACAGCGTCTTATATTTCCATGAATTTGCGTCAGGTTTGAAAACCCCGGTCGGTTTGGAAGACTGTGTCCGCTTACCATCTGTATTCAACCGTGCCTTGAATGGCCCACAGTCTTGATGAAAAGATGAAGCAGTGATGCTGTCATCCGGGATACGACCATCCTCCATACCAAGAGGCTTCTCCTCCGGACACACATACGCACCTGCAATGTAAGACAATACAAGGACGTATCTTAATACCGCAAACCATTACTTATGCTGCTACTTTCACCATGAAAACCATCAATTTTCACATGAACATACCTTATTGTCCCGTGTTCATAGTTAGAGTATCAAACAAATTAAAGCATCCCAAAACAACGTATTAAAAATTAATTAAAATACTTTTCCTCCGTAAGATTAAATAGAAAACATACTGTCGGCCTATTTGATCAAAAACATGTTATTTTCAGTGAAGCAGTATACCGTATATAGGCCAAATCTATATCAATCATGCCGTCTGCTTGAATGTGACAGCAAAACCTGTAATTGATACACGTTGTAGGTTGAAATTGGGCATACATGTAGTTGGGGCTTTTTGCAGAGCAAACGCATAGTCAATAAAATAATGCACTTCCAAACCTACATGGGCATCTCTTGCGTATCTCTCGTGCAGCTGTTTGCATCCAATGTTCCCCGGGAACTGGCTTAGGTGGGGGACCGAAGTAACAGGTCTTCGTGTTGCTGAAGTCGGCCGCGCTAACTGCAACAGGGAAGTAGCATTTCCAATAACCAAAGTATCAAGGAAAAGTGACAGTAAAATTTGTAACAATCAAACAAAAAAATACAACTGAAAGAAGTGACAATGAGACGTAATGGCCAAGATTTTTGGAGCACACGACGACAGTAACGAGCAAGTCCAGACTTACCGTGGAGCTCCTTCGCAAGGAGCAAGACGACAATCAACTTGGACGCCATGCCGTACCGGTGTGCTGCACGCAAAGTATCGCAAGCAGTAGTCGAGTCGAAGCTTACATCAGCAACACGCATAACCACGCAATGGACTTCATCCGACAGTGATTATTATTCCAATCAATATTGGGATTTTTCGAGAGAGCGTGTTATAATACGGCAACAAATGAGAGTGGCGTTAATGGAGGCCAGTCATTACGCGTTTCAATAGCAACCGAACAACAAATCCTTGGCCTTAGTTCTGGGCATTTTTGCGACAAAGGACACAAAGTGGTCGGCAATCTGGTATACGTATATACGCTGCCAGGCCAATTGATCTCCGCTGTTGTGAGAACAATTTGTGATTGATCTGATAATGCATTGGAGTGATGCAGGCAATTTTGCCCGAGGCTTGATCTATCTATAATAATTATGTCTCTATGGCATTCGGTTCAGCAATTAGTTGTGGACAATCGTTTATGTTAATTGGCATTTTGCCTTTTATAGAGGTTCTGCTGGGATCGAAACGTCAGGCTCTCTGCATTATTTGAGGAGATTTTCATTTTCGACCTTTAAGTCAGCAATCAAGTGTGCAACATTTTGGTGCAATTATTACTAAGCGTTATCATTCATTTTTTGTTTACTTGAGGTTTATGATGAGTCATCATTTTTTGGTTTACCTTTTTTCTGTCAAATAAGGAGAGAATGAACAGATATAACCAACGTATATATTTCTTCGATCTACAGATCCATTCGTGTACCTATCATCTGTCGACAATCTGTTTTAGGGTGCATGGTTAGGCTGATTTCCTTGTAAATAACCTCACTCAGTTGTAGTGTTATGAAGTACGGTATCAAATCTACCAAATATCCCTTCATGGTAAACACATTTTATTTTAAATAGAAAATACATTTTCTATTAACTGGGACGACAATATGTTTGTATCCGCTGTGTCTTACAGGCTGACAAATCGGGAGAATTATTATTCTAAATCAATTAAAATTTGAAAGTATGACTTGCACATTAAACAAATGCCGTTATGTGTTTTTTTTGGTTGTTTTTTTACATTTTATGAATTGAAAAAATGAGGAAGTAAACCTTGACTGGACTGGGATTTGAACCCGAGACCTCTTGTTTTGCGTACAGCACTCTTCCCACCCATCTGAGCTATCCAGCCCTCATAGATGGTTGCCTCCAAAATAGTCGACCAGTCTTTGCTTCCGTGGTGGCGCCAGTCAGAAGCAGTTCAAGCATAATATGCCGTATATCTGCTTTCATTTATGCAAATGTACATGTGCAGATGTATGCATATTTGTGACCCGGCACAGCGACATGAGGATATCCCACCAAAACACCTTTCTATTATTTTGTTATTTTGTCCTCTCTCATACTGCGTGTGATAAATACTATAGTAACCGATTTCCCCCTCCATCCACTCAACCACCCCAAGCCCAGATTAAACACCCATCAGCGTATTTTTTTTCCCAGGACGGGAAAGGCCATCATTAGCATAAAGGCGCGCTATTGGTTGAATTTCGTCTACGTATGGTGAATTATTATTATTATTATTTCTTTTTTATTAATCTTATCCAACAGCAAACAAAATGCCAGTTACAGGGAGATATATATATAAATAAATCAAACACTAATTTGATAAATCAATTTACAATGAAATAGTTAAATAAATAATGGATGTCATTCATAGAACCAACATACATTAAAACAAAAGAAGATAGTCATTCCACTTTCCCACAGACATCTCGATTTGAGTACATGTATGGTGTACATGTGTATGTGCACGTACAGTATACATTTGTGACCCGGCACAGTGACATGAGGAATATCCCACTAAAACACTTTTTTGAGTATTAAAACAACGCCTAAAGTCAAAGTATCTTCTCAATTCGATTAAAACCCAATATTCTTTTTTTTGTATTTTCGGAAAGTTAATGTATTGGAGGAAATTTTGATATTATTTGAAAGCTAATGGTACACTCTTTCACATCATTAGAAAATCTCAAAATCTCAAAAGTGGGGGTTATTCCTCATTATGATGTACCGGGTCACATTTGTATATTTTATTTACAATCCATTGCCAATGGATTTCCTTCGCATGAAAGAATTTCTTTTTGACTTCATTGTGTTGAGGTTTATTCTGTGCACTGCACCATTATAACCTATAGACGGACAATATCGGGCGCCAGACCGTACGTTCATGGAAGCCGCCATCTTTATGCAAAAAATAACATGGGAAACGCTGCAGGCGCCTCCGCTGCGCGGGGTAGCGCCACAGAACCATGGTCTCGTCTCGCGATCGGTGAGATACGTCATTTTTGCATCGTTGATGTGCAACGCAAAACGGTCTTACAGGGTATTTTTGATGTGAAGGTGGTATATGCCACCGGGGTCCAAAACGTTGAACGCGTGGCTGGATAGACAATCGATGGCGATCACTCTAGCAGCAGTACTAGCATTGCCTATGCAGTAAACCTTATCGCTAAACAAGTGACGTTTTGATAAATGCTGCGCAAAAACACAAACGATGATCGTAAGACCAAGTTTAGACATCTCCTCACTTTTTGTGTTTCCTTATTGCAATCTAATCTCAACATTGTGTGGTTTATCTTATAGATATTGAAAAAAAAAATTAAACTCCTTCTGATGTTTGAAGCGTTACCTAATATTAAATTACCAGCATCGTTGGTTGTTATAGTCGATCAATTAAATTGTTATAACAACTGTAACCTAAAATAGTACATGTTTTGAGGCTAGATGACACTGTTATGTTGTCTGCAGTTTATTCGCCAAACAATTTATTCTTGAAATTAACAATATTACCCAATGATACCGCTAGTTATTACATTGACCATTGACCTTTCAAGCATTATCCTTGTATTCCATAGCCCGAAGGTACCATATTTTTTTCAGACGAACAATTTGTTTTTCCAAAATCAGATAACATAATTTGAAACATTATCAATTTTATTTAAAAATATATTTAATATATATTTATAGGCTATTATAAAACATTTTTTGGAGCCAATTGATGATGAAATCAAACCCGAAATTCAGGGAAATATTATATTATCCTGTGCACTGTGAAAAAGTTGGTGAATCAAGTATTTTGCCAAATCGTTACGCCATTATTTTGGTCTGGGTTAATCAAAAAATGTTGTTTGTTAACTTCGGCTAAAACATTCCAAAACTTTGGCTGTTGTTAGCCAACGATGTTCAAGCATGATATTTTGAGAAAAGTTGATCAAATAATTGGTTAAATACTCCGCAGTATTTGTTTCAGTTGACGCTGTTAATAACTTTAATCGAAAAAAAAACGAAAACAATTTTATGTTTTAAATATACAGGAAAAGCGGGTTTTTAAAACTCGACTTTTGACACAATGACGCATTGAATTGGTATAAGACCGCTACATTGGTGTAAGAATACAATTATTCTAAAACAGGTTCATTATATATACCGATATTATATATATATTTCATGAATGGCTTCCGTCTTATTGCACAAGAACAATAAGTGTAAAAGCTCGACTAGGGGGACAATTGTAAGGCAATGTTTGCCGCATGACAATCCTTAACCAAATTACAAGCAACACGAAGCTCTGTTCCAAATGATAAAGACTTTGTACAGAATTCTTTTTTATCTAACAACGCCAGTCAACTTGCGTTCGTGCGTGCGTGAATTGTGCTTTCTACCGTACCTGTTGCATTCAACTGTGCACAGAAACGTGCAAATAGGGGTATTAGGCTACGTACGGCGTACTTTTACGTAACTAGCTTAATATTTCTGGGCCTTCGTGCATATAATATCATAATGTCTCTTGTTATATGATTACATATACAGTTACAAAGGATTACTGGATAAAAGTTTACTAATTTTCTCCGGTCACAGTCATGGCCGTCTGACTGACGATCTTTCAAGTGAAAAGCAAGAAATCGAACAGTGCCAATAATGACGATTCCCAGTAATGGCGGTCAAATGTGTTCTCTAATTAAAGAAATACACATGCATACTTTTGTACAGCAAACAATGCAACAAGACTTATGCAATCCCCTTGCGTTCGAAAACCTGAAAAATAATCATTTATTGTAGCTGGAAACCAAATAACGACAATTGCAAGATAAGCAATCGTCTCGTTCCCGCTTACAGCAGCGCAACACTGCAGCTTTGTCGATGATTTAGATTACTTGCATGGATAGCATCCCAGCACCTCAAAGCGCATACTGCAGTGGGATATCCAGTCGATGGGTAGGATGCGTAAGAATCGGGTGCGCAAGGCCTTGAATCTGTTGGTCACCGTGCTGCCTCTCTCGACGTTACCTGGAAACTGTAAAAGGCGAAAATGAAAGCAACCAAGGTTAAAGGTAGACATACAATACATTGAAAAAATACTTATGCGATATGGCGAAGCGTGAAAAAAGTGTCGTATTCATTTGTTTGTTTCGTCAAATATCGTAGAAAATATCATTTTTATTCAGGGATCATAAATTATTGCTATGGAATTCAGTCATTTTATTAAATTTGTTGATGTCAGTCGGACGTTATCTTTGATTTGTTTTTGTCCCCTGATAAAGATGAGTTGATAAAGATGTTGTCATTGCTAATTTGAAATGAGTAAACTTGTAAGATTGTATGAGAGCATCATTCCACGAAGTTCTCAAAGCCCATAATTCTAGATAGACGTAAAACTTAACATTTCCTCTGGCGTTGGTAACTGGAGCCCAGTGCTGGCCATCGCTGCTGTAAGCTGCTTGGTACTCGGTCACTCGCTGAGAACCGTAGCCATCTTCCCCACGTCCTTGAGTGATGAGACCAGTGACGTAGACCGAGGCATGGAACTTAACCTGAATCCATGGTTTGGAGTCGGAATTATCCCCACACCATGCAGCAGCGTGCCCTGCAGGGGCCGTATAGATAAGAGAGATTGGGAGAATTTATCATTGGCTATTTTTTTTTTCAATCGTAAAATGACGCATTTGTTTTTTACAATTTAATTGGTTGATTCTAGCCTCTTCAGCTGCTGGCGGGTTTTCATTTGAACAAAGTTGTTGAGGAGACGGTTACGTGTGTTCGTTACGTTTTCTGTATTATTTTGAAGGTCTTTACTGAGTCAAGCTATAGGCCAAAAGTGTTACAATTCGAAGGTATTATTTTGTTTATAGAATAAACGTAAGCAATGTTTCATGCTAGTTGTGATTTTAAAGTAAAGTTATCAATGTCCTTCCATTTTGTCAGTTGTCACAATATCCACGTGGTGGGTCAGACAAATCGTATCAACGTATTATGATTGTCCGAAATGGAAAAATCAATTCGATCAGCGGTGGTATTCTGAACACAGCGTCCTCTATTTCCATAACATTTGCGTTAGGTTAAAAAACACCGGGTCGCTTTGGAAGACTGGGTGCACTTACCTTCTGTATTCAACCGTGCCCTCAATGGTCCATGGTTTAGTCGGTTTTTAAAATAAGATGAAGCAGTGATGCTGTCATCCGGGATACGACCATCCTCCATACCAAGAGGCTTCTCCTCCGGACACACATACGTACCTGCAATGTAAGACAATACAAGGACGTATCTTAATACCGCAAACCATTAATTATGCTGCTACTTTCACCATGAAAACCTTCAGTTTTCACATAAACATACCTTATTGTCCAATGTTCATATAGTTAGAGTGTCAAACAAATTAGGCCAAATCTATATCAATCAGGCTGCTTAAATATGACGGCAAAATGTGTTGATACACGTTGTAGGTTGAAATTGGGCCTACATGTAGTTGTTTTCTGCAGAGCAAAAGCATAGCCCATAAAATAATGCATTTCCGGACCTACCTGGGCATCTCTTGCGTATCTCTCGTGCAGCTGTTTGCATCCAATGTTCCCCGGGAACTGGCTTAGGTGGGGGACCGAAGTAACATGTCTTCGTATTGCTGAAGTCGGCCGCGCTGACTGCAACAGGGAAGTAGCATTTCCAATAACCAAAGTATCAAGGAAAAGTGACAGTGAAATTTGTAACAATCAAACAAAAAAATAGCACTGAAAGAAGTGACAATGAGACGTAATGGCCAAGATTTTTGGAGCACACGACGACAGTAACGAGCAAGTCCAGACTTACCGTGGAGCTCCTTCGCAAGGAGCAAGACGACAATCAACTTGGACGCCATGCCGTACCGGTGTGCTGCACGCAGTGTATCGCAAGCAGTAGGCGAGTCCAAGCTTAAATCAGCAACACGCATAACCACGCAATGGACGTCATCCGACAGTGATTATTATTCCAATCAATATTGGGATTTTTCGAGGGAGCGTGTTTTATACGGCAACAAATGAGAGCGGTCTTAGTGGCAGACAGTTATTATGCGTTTCCATAGCAACCGAACAACAAATCCTTGGCCCTATAGTTCTGGGCCTTTTTGCGACGAGTGGTCGGCAATCTGGTATACGCTGCCAGGTTAATTAATCTCCGCTGTTGTGAAAACAATTTATTTTTGATTGATTTAATAATGCATCGCAGTGCAGGCAATTTTGCCCAATGCTTTATCTGTCTATATTATGTCTCTATGGCATTCGGTTCAGCAATTAGTTGTGGACAATCGCTTATGTTAATTGGCATTCTGCCTTTGATAGAGGTTCTGCTGGGATCGAAACGTCAGGCTCTCTGCATTATTTGAGGAGATTTTCATTTTCGACCTTTAAGTCAGCAATCAAGTGTGCAACATTTTGGTGCAATTATTACTAAGCGTTATCATTCATCTTTTGTTTACTTGAGGATTATGAATATTTTTTGGTTTACCTTTAGAATATTTTGGTTTCCTTTTTTTCTCTCGAATAAAAAGGTCATTCATCGATTGTTTTTATTTATTATTTATTAATTTATTATTATTATTTTTATTATTATTATTATTTTTATTTATTCATTTATTATTCTTTTTTTTCTTTTTTTATTGTTAAAAAACAACTACCATGACAGACCGAGGGACGAATTGTTGCAGCTTTACATAATCGCATCTAAAAAGTAATATTAACAAATTACAATTAATAGTAAACAAAATACGTTTCACAAAAAAAACATCCATTCCACTTTTGCTCCACAAAAACATCATTCTAGGGGGAAAATGTATTTAAAAAATGAAGAAATTTGAATATGTAAAATATATATACAATTGTGGCACGCGAATATGAATACAGATTACTTTGCATAAGCGAAGATTGTCAAAAGATGGATTCAACAGATATATATAACCTGTATAATTCGATTCGGTTTTGGGTTTTTTAGCAAACGGGGATAAATTATCTTACATCAATTTCGGGGATAAACGAGGATGTCGTGCATTGTCTTAGAAAATGCATTTTGACTAGAGTTATGTGCAAAAAATGTTGCCAAATGTTGCAAATGATAATTTAAAAACGGTCGCACTAATGCCTAAACGTTGATAATGTTTTTAAAAAATGCAAATTTAACCTTGCAAAGGTTTCTAACTGCACGTAACAGGTTGCGAACAGCAAATTTTGGTTGGACTTGGCGATCGAACAGAAGGGTGGCATGTTTTAGCGATTATTATTATTATTATTATTATTATTATTTATATATTTATTTATTCGGCCAAAGAAAACAAACAAGAAGTACATTCAAGGTGAGAATTGAAGGTCATATACATACAGTCTATATCATGGAAATTCAAGATAGGAGATAAATTGATGAATAAATACCAAACAAGGAGAATATTATGCACATGTATCAGAGATCGATGTGATAGGTCAGGATGAGAAGGGGAAGAGACGGGGCAAGGACTGGGGATGAAGGGGAACAGATTGGGCAGGAGGGTAAGAGGGAAGGAGTAAACAAACAGAGTAAGGACAATCCAATCTAAGATGGCCAGGAGGAACCAAGTGAAAATACTGTGACTCAAAAGCCTGTTCCTCCAGTCCTAGGTTGGTGAAAAAATAGCTAATTATAGTAAACTTAGTAACTTAGTAAAAACAATCAAATACAAGTAAATGGCAATGGTTAAGATAAATCGTGCAATCCGAAAGACCACGGCGTTCTCGTATCTCCTGACCATGCAGAGAGTGTCATGGACCGCTAAATACTTGCTGCCTTTTGTATAAAGCCCCCTGTTGTTCGTCAACACTGCTGGCAGCCCCTATATATGGAGTAGGACACGCTGAATGAGATTCCTATAGCACCAACCGCGAGTTGTGTACATTGCTGGCTTTACGTAACTCGAGTTAGCATTAGCTGTTTGTTTAGACGGCGGGTCACAGGTACAGCACAAAAGACACGTAGGATATATCCCTGTAATACCATTTCATCTCCGCATAACTTGACCCAGCGCTCTATACGCCGGCATGTACGTGCGATCGTGATTTATCCTCTTCAGGGAGGTTTCGCACGGCCACGAATACGCGTACGTGCGCGAATACGTCATTACTTTGCGTGCGTCTGTGACGTGTACCCGCAGCACTTGTTTTTCGATTGCACGAAAGACGGCTATATCCGGCTATACGCGTAAGTAACAAAATAATTATTGGCTATTTGAATCCTGGGTTAACAAATTCCACCACATTATTGCTCTTGGGTTAAGTGTCCATTATGTATGAAACGAAGGTGTCAGCGGGTCTATACCAGCGAATAAGACCGAAAAAAAAATCGTCCAATGTGTGACTTCTGAACGGACTCATGAGCGCCGCCATCTTGAATGATGGCTCCCTACAATTCAATGGGCCGGCTTGGACACGGTTTGCGAAACAAGCTTCGGTATGCTCTCTAGCTAACACACACGGATACGGTTACCGTACGTATACTCGTGCACGTACACTGTAGGTGGGAAAGATTTTTGTTTAATACCCTCATCGTAAAAGGGTGGTACTACCCCTAAATCCGCAATAGACAAACTATTATTATGTAGAGAAACGACACTGTCTGACACAACCACTTGCCCCAAAAATTGGACTCGCAGTATTCCCCAAAATCATGATCTTGTAACGCGTATCTGTCAACCGGACGATGGTCAGCAGTGACACCAGGCACTGTACTTGTACAGATTACAGAACGTGCACTTCACTTTTCCTACGCGCCATTGATTTTTGGAAAACTGTAAGTCCATTTTATTCGGCATGTGGCTGTACCAGACCATGGGTGTTGTTTACATTACAATTGGTGGTTTAATTTGGGTTTAGGTTTTTTTCACCAGATTTTTATAGTGAATGTATTACACTAAACTCTTGCCTCAAAAGATAGAGGGCCTGACGTTTCGATCCTAGCAGTGACCTTTGGCTTTGAGAAAGGTACTGCTATGATCGAAACGTCGGGCCCTCTAACTTTTGAGATTTATGCATTGCAGGTCATTTTAGTCAGTGAGCAGTTTGCAACAGGTTTTTGTTGTTGTATGAAACTAAAATCTTGCCTGTGAGGGTACCCGCGTGCGTGGAAACACCGCTATCATTCAACTATAGTCGATGCTTGGTGTAATGACGAGGTGTAAACAAATAAGACTTGGGCGAATCAATATAGGAAGGTTTGCGGTGACACGTACCATGTGTAAGGTCTCTTAAAGGAAGAGGTGTGGTTCTGAAAAGAGTTACCACTCAGGTTCTTTTCAGAACCACACCTCTTCCTTTTAGAGACCTTATACGTACATGGTGTCACCGTAAACCTTCCTATATTAAGGTGTAAACAAGACAGCGATGAGATTAAAACTTGTTCTTTTGACTTCAGTGAATTCCTGTTAGTACAGACACTCGGGCAAATCCAAGCTCTGGTTTTGTCTTCAAATTGCCGCACCGACTCGTAAACCCCATCGATTACACAGAGAGTATAACGTGATTCAAATGGCTTGCCCGACTGACAGAAGTTGCCGTTTGAACGCAACTCTTTTTTTTTTCCCACCGAGGGACTATCGGTGGAGTTAAGTCGATCCTACATAGGAGCGGTACTGCTGGCCAGTGCATGCCCTGCGGATGTTCCTTCACGACCTACCACCCGCTGTGTTATTGTTTAGACAACAAGGCTTGCCCATTCCCCATCACACAGTGCTGATGGCCCCTAGTAGGTTGCGTAATCATCGTAAGGTGATTTTTTAATTTGCAGTCAGCTACTCGAACTACGGAAGCTTAAAGTGACCTTCCGAGTTACCGCGTTTCCGAGTTATTTCATCAGAGAAAGACGGAATACCGTGATATATCTGATACCGTATCTCGGTAAGACGTACGTCTTTCCGAGATACGATATGAGAGAAAGACGCCTTTCCGATATACGAAATCGGGAAAGACGTCTTTCCAGGATACGGTATCGGAGAAAGACGGATTTCTGAGATACGGTATCAGAGAAAGACGGATTTCTGAGATACGGTATCGGAGAAAGACGTCTTCTGTGTGTTACTAACTCGGAACAAGTCTGAAATATCACTGTATTCAGTCTTTCCCTGATGAAATAACTCGGAAACGCGGTAACCCGGAAGGTCACTTTAAGCTTCCGTATCGAACCCCTACTAGTAAGGGAAGCACAATCTGGGCTCCAGCCGGGTAGGTCATGAATAATTCAACATTTTGACGTATTATGAACTACTATTAACCGCAAACTAACACCTAAGCCAGTCCCTTATCTGAACATACCCTCGGTGTCTTTGAAAACTCCTATTGCAGGCACTCGTCCTGAGTTCCTCCACGTGGCAGCACGCACGATGCTGTAGGCACGATGAAGACGTTGGGTCCACTAGGCGTGTCACGCGGGGCCTTGGTCCTATTGTCTCTGTCGGTGCTCGGCTATTACGTCTTTCTACAGACAGGTAAGACTCGCTGCTACCATCCAACCTCCTAACAGACGAAAAAAACCACTGCAATTTCACCACTTTTCTTTTTTCAAGCCCAAATGATTAGTTGTTCACCAGCTTTCGGCACGTTGCAGAGTTCGCCGGAGGTCCATTCAGGGCCACGTTCGGGGTGGGGTAAATGTGACCCGGCACAACGACATGAGGAATATCCCACCAAAACACTTTTTGAGTAAACAACGCCTGAAGTTAAAGTATCTTCCCAATTCGATTACAAATCAATTTTTCTTTCTTTTTTGTATTTTCGGAAATTTTAAGTATTAGAGGATATTATATTTTGATATCATTTGAAAGCTAATGGTATACTCTTTCACATCATTAGAAAACCTCAACATCTCAAAAGTGGGGTTATTCCTCATTATGCTGTGCCGGGTCACAAATACTTGGCCTTGTCCGAGGCGTTCTCCGTCTCCGGTACGGCAGCGGGCAGAGATCCGGGCCAGACGCACGCAAACCGCGGCACAACGGCACTTATATACCACGCCGGATCCGAGCTGTACGCGGCCCGCAGACCGCGCCGCTTCCATTACACACAGCACTCTGTGTGCGTACAATGCGTACGAGTGCGTACGCAGCCGTACTGGCAGCCCTCGAGTAGCAAGATGGAGGAAAGGGCCGGTTACATCTAGGGGATCACACAAAGTGGATGCAGTTTTTGTTCAATTCAAGTCAAACATATTTTGTAGGTTACTTAAAAGAAAAGTGTCATCATCACCATCATCATCGGTCGGCAGCGGAGCAAGCGACTACAAGCTGTCCCCAACCACTGCGGTCTTGAGCAGAGTTGACAATATCATTTGGTTGTAGCATCCCTTCATAGTCTCCCATTAGTTGTTGTATTGTACACTGTCCTGGACCTTCCTGGTTTCCTTGTTTCCATGTGGTGGAGTGCAAAGCGCATACTGTCATCTACAAGCTGTCCCCAACCACTGCGGTCTTGAGCAGAGTTGACAATATCAATTTGGTTGTAGCATCCCTTCATAGTCTCCCATTAGTTGTTGGATTGTATAGTGTCCTGGGCCTTCCTGATTTCCTTGTTTCCATGTGGTGGAGTGCAAAGCGCATACTGTCATCTACAAGCTGTCCCCAACCACTGCGGTCTTGAGCAGAGTTGACAATATCAATTTGGTTGTAGCATCCCTTCATAGTCTCCCATTAGTTGTTGTATAAACTGCAAGTACAGTGTCCTGGGCCTTCCTGGTTTCCTTGTTTCCATGTGGTGGAGTGCAAAGCGCATACTGTCATCTACAAGCTGTCTCAAACCACTGCAGTCTTGAGCAGAGTTGACAATTTTTGGTTGTAGCATCCCTTCATAGTCTCCCATTAGTTGTTGTATTGTACACTGTCCTGGACCTTCCTGGTTTCCTTGTTTCCATGTGGTGGAGTGAAAAGCGCATACTGTCTAATATTATTCGCCATCAGTCAAGCGTAGGACATGGCCAAAGAACCTGATCAGCTGCCTGGTTCTGGCCCGGCCAGTGGAGTTGTGCCAGTCAGCTGATTGTACACAGTAGCATTTGGGATCCTGTGGGAAAGAAAATGCCTAAATAAGTATTCGTTGTTCCATTTTACCCCCAGAGCCAAAGCAGTGCGTAAAGCCAAGGGAATTTGATGCCTCCAGACAAGCAAGGAAGGGAGGCTTTGCCGACATCACCGATGCCGGAACGTCCGGTATCCACCGGCAGCCGAACGGCACGGGGCCGGCCGAGCCGGGCGCGGGCGAGCCGCCCCCGGCACGCCGGTCCGTGGACCTGCACGGCATGGCTCCCCGGGACATCGAGGACCGCACCGTGCTGGTGACGGCCGTCTCGCAGAACCACCTGAGGGAGGCCGAGGGCATGGTGGCCAGCGCGCAGGCCTTTCTCCCCCGGACGCGCATCGTCATGTACAACCTGGGCCTGAGCCCGGCAGGCGTCCGAGAGGTACAGACAGAAAGTACCGGTAACTGGAGCCCGACCATCAGGGTGCATCTGTCGAGTCCATGTCCCAAGTCCCGAGTCAATCCAGGTCGAGTGCAAGTCCAAGTCCCGAGTCAATCCAGGTCGAGTCTGAGTCCAAGTCCCGAGTCAATCCAGGTCGAGTCCGAGTCCCAAGTCCCGAGTCAATCCAGGTCAAGTCTGAGTCCCAAGTCCCGAGTCAATCCAGGTCAAGTCCGAGTCCCAAGTCCCGAGTCAATCCAGGTCGAGCCTGACTCCAAGTCCCGAGTCAATCCAGGTCGAGTCTGACTCCAAGTCCCGAGTCAATCCAGGTCGAGTCCGAGTCCAAGTCCCGAGTCAATCCAGGTCAAGTCCGAGTCCCAAGTCCCGAGTCAATCCAGGTCGAGTCTGAGTCCCAAGTCTAGAGTCAATCCAGGTCAAGTCCGAGTCCCAAGTCCCGAGTCAATCCAGGTCAAGTCCGAGTCCCAAGTCCCGAGTCAATCCAGGTCAAGTCCGAGTCCCAAGTCCCGAGTCAATCAAGGTCAAGTCTGAGTTATACATCTGTCGATTCTGAGTCAGTCCAGTATTTAATAATGTAAGTTGGCTTTTCGTTCACCTTTTAGGTTCAAAGGCTATGCAACGTGGAACTGCGTCAGTTCGACTTTTCCCGCCATCCGCCGCACGTGAGGGACCTTCACAAATACGCGTGGAAACCACTGATAATCAAGGTGGGTGGTTGTCGTCGTTCATTCAAAACAGCCATTCATTTCGTTAAAAAAACACTTCGATCTTCTTCTTTTCTTCAAACAGAAGTTTAACCTGCATGAGTATTAAATAGGCCTATGCTGAAACATGTTGCAAACTGCTTACTGACTACAACATGACCTAAACAGCCAAATTACGTGGGCCTTACGTTTCGATCCCAGCAGGGGATCTGCCTTTGAGAAAGGTCGTACTGTGATCGAAACGTCAGGCCCTCCTACCCTTTTGATAGAAGTTTAACCCAGGCACCAACAAAGGTTTCTGATTATGTATTTTCATCATTACCTTTTTGGGGGGCGAACTGCTGCTAAGCGAAAGATATGCCGTACAACCCTAACCCCTTCCCTTCCGGGTTTTCTCGTCGCCAAGACGAAAGGGTCATTGCCAACGTTAGCCCCATATAGCCCCATGACATGTGCAATCATTTACAATCCGTATGCCCGCTGCCATCAGGACACTTTGGACGAATTCGGCATCATCTTCTGGTGCGACGCTTCGGCTCGCTTCACCCGGGACCCGCTGGTCCTGTTCTCGCTGCTGGAGGAGCAGAGCGGCTTCATGCGGCGCATCGTGGAGTTCAGGCCCAACAAGATCCTGGCCCGGACTCACCCGCAGATGTTCCGCGAGCTCGGCGTGGACCGGGCCGCGTTCGCGGCCGCCGACGACGGCGGCGGCGCCATGTGCTTCGAGGCCAACCGGCTGCTGATGGCCAACAGCGCCCTCATCCGGGAGAGGATCGTCCTGCCCTGGGTCGATTGCGCCCTCAACGAGGCGTGCATCAGCCCCAGCGGGAGCACGCTCAGCCTGAACAGGAAGGGGCCCGCGCGCTACACGCACAGATTCGACCAGGCGGCGCTGGCCCTAGTCGCCTACAAAAACATGCGAGGGGTGTGGACACCAGTGAACGACCGCTCCAAACTGTTCCACGAGGTGGTGGGACTTTCCCGCACCAATAGTGGAGCAAATCGTGTCAAATTCTGCGACAGCCCCAACTCAGATTTACCCATATCATAATTTCATTGTCTTTGAGAAAGGTCCTGTATTATACTTTATAGGAACGAAGCGTGAGACCAATCACATCACTTTAACTGAAATTTACCTGGACATTTTATCACCATTTTCGAAATGGAGGGTTAGGCTCGGACTTAGGCTTCGGTCATAATTATTATGATCTTACTCGTTAAAATGTCACAGGCATCTAACAACAAGCGTTGGGCCTCAGTATCTTGAGTAACACCCTGTACCTATCTCTAGCCAGCAAACCTTCAAATTCGGAAACAAACCACAATCGGGATTTTCAGGTTTTGTCAGAAGGAGACGAAGCCTTCATTTCGTAAACGGCCTCAGTTAGTTAGCAGTAGTCAACTTGTTTGTGTATTACATTACTTGAAAGAAGGTCTTACATTTCGATTCTTCCAGAAACTTGTTCGAAGGCAAACAGAACTTACACGGATTGAAACGTCGGAATCTCCTATCCTTCTAGGATTATTTGATATATATTTTCAAACGACTAAAGGAAACATTGACTGGGAACCTTTTAAAAAATAAAATAAAAGGTATCAGAAAAAAATAGGAGGACTTGGTGTACTATTTCTATCCTAGCAGGACCTTTCTCAATTTTTGAAAAACGACAACGAAATTTCCTTGACCGGACCGGGACATGAACCGCTGGTTTTTCGTACGTATATTAGCGCTCTCACCATCTGAGCTATCCAGCCCTGAGATGGTGGCCCAGTCAACTAGCATTTGCCGGGGTGGGGGCGCCAGTTTCAAATACTGCTGTATATCTCCAGGGATCAAATCCCAGCTTTCATTAGATGCTAACAACTAAAGCTGGCTACAGCTGCGCGGGAGACGGATTTATTTTGTGTAATTTTTATTTTCCGTCAGTAACTATAGGCCCTTTGCATATTTTTTGCAATATTTGTTTGTGTTACTACATATAGTTAAAACCTCATTTTTGCAATCTTTGTTTACTATTTATGGCCCGTAAATATTCTCCATGACACTTTACAATGTAAACAACAACAGTAACACCTTTATGCTGTGGCCACAGGGACTTCACCGATGTCGAAATGTTCAATGAAATTCTAGTCTATTTTCTTAGGTAATAAAAGATGACGTTTCATAAGTAATTTACTCCAAGAAAATTTGCGTGGCATGCATGGTTTGCCTTGGTCTGGTTCCCCGCCTTTCCATAATAATTAAACTCGGTGATACATATAGTCAAATGGTAACACGTACGGTTGCGGGATTGTGGAGGCGGGAACTAGACTATAGTCAGAGAGAGGGGTAGAGAGCAACAGTAGCAAACCTCGAGTACGGGCCAAATACTTGCCTGTACTCGAGTAGTAGGCCGACTGCTCGAGTAGTCGGCCTACTACTCGAGTAGTAGGCCTACTACTCGAGCAGTCGGCCTACTACTCGAGTAGTAGGCCTCTCATCCCAGCACCTACCACCTCATCCCACCACTGCCTTATCCTACCTACCATGCACCTCATCATTACCGACCATCTCATCCCACCTCAGTACCACCTCTGATCATCCCAGCACCTACCACCTCATCCCACCACTGCCTTATCCTACCTACCATGCACCTCATCATTACCGACCATCTCATCCCACCTCAGTACCACCTCTGATCATCCCGGCCACCTACCACCTCATCCCACCACTGCCTTATCCTACCTACCATGCACCTCATCATTACCGACCATCTCATCCCACCTCAGTACCACCTCTGATCATCCCAGCACCTACCACCTCATCCCACCACTGCCTTATCCTACCTACCATGCACCTCATCATTACCGACCATCTCATCCCACCTCAGTACCACCTCTGATCATCCCAGCACCTACCACCTCATCCCACCACTGCCTTATCCTACCTACCATGCACCTCATCATTACCGACCATCTCATCCCACCTCAGTACCACCTCTGATCATCCCGGCCACCTACCACCACATCGCACCTCAGTACGTACCACTTCATCCCATCTACCAACTTACCCCACCTATACCCCTAATCCCACCTACCACGTACGGCACATCCCGACTATGATGAAGAATGCGTGTAGAGTTGGTTGGCGTACAAGAAGGTCGACCTACGAGTTGTCTCGCGTACGAGTCGGCTGGTGTACGAGTTGTCCAAGCCGCGTGCGAGTTGTCTCGCGTACGAGTTGGCTGGCTTACGAGTTGACCTGTTTCGATCCAACCTACCACCTTATCACTACTTGTGGCAAAATTTTGGGGATAGGGCCTATCAATAATACTAATACTTTGTAATAGCCCGATTGCGCGATAAATGTTTGCATGACGTCACGTGACTTATTTTTGCATCTCATTTGGTGCACAACAGGATTGGAAATGAGCAAAGAAGACTATCACATTGTCCACATTCTTCTCTTTTATACAATTCCATCGCACATTTCCACTGTGCCAAATGAGATAAAATACCCACTAGTATAAGTCACGTACGGTGATGGCATGTAAACAGCATGATTCAAAAATTCACACGCTTTCAATTCCATTTGTTCGCGGTCTAGTCACCAACCTACAAAACGCATTCTGCAGAACCCTCTCCGTGGCGGCTACCAGACTATTGATGATTTCAAAATGGCCGGCGAAGTTTTGGTGGACGCGTTGCCCTACCACGACAAAGGTTACGACGAACCGGGGGAGAAAGAAGCGGTAGGTGTGGTGATTTCTCGGGAGATACAACCGAGTGAAGATGACGGGTTGAAGATCTGTGATTTGGCTTTGTAATTTTAGCATGCTAATTAATTCAACGTAAATGACGACTGTCAAGTGTCATATCACAACGTGTGTTGTACATGTTTGTATAGCTAAGTCGTGTATTTCCGACATACTCACATAGGCAGACATGCCCAGGACATATTGTCATAAGGCCGACTATAGACTCTATGGCTGTTTACGAAATGAAGGCTTGGGCTCGGGCTTAGGCTTCGGTCATATTTCTGTATATAACAATTAATATATAAAAATTATAATACCAAATCTATATTAATAATAATAACAAGCGTTCGGCCCCAGTTAATAATCTTTACTTATCAAGCCAACCATCCTTCACATTCGGAAACAAACTAGTAGTAGTACGATTAACTTGGACCATTACAATCGCCCTTTTTGAAAAAAAAATGAGGGGGCCGGGCGATAGTCAGTAGGGTCCAAGATTTTCTGCAAGGAAACATGACCAAACAACGATGTGTTTGACTCCATGACTACCCCCGACAGATTTTCCCACGAAAACTCCCGTGAAACCGTCCCACGCACCCATCTTTGGATCAAGTGAGAATCACCGATTTAAATTCTGGTCATTTGCTTTACTCACGTTCGGGGGAAAAGGAGAAAATTTCCCCTCAGGTGATCGAGAAGATTTTCTCCCGTCCGACGACCCAAAATGCAGCGCCGTATTTTTATCACACAACTCTATGGCGAAGCACGTAACTTCGTGAATTGGTGGGTAGTTTTGGAGAAATCAGTGGAGATTCCCTTGCCTTGGTGACTGGATTGCACAGACAGCGTGCAGTGCATTATGATTTTTCCTTACTTGCTGCGCGCATTGCTAGCTGCATGCGTGCGCCGTAGGACCTTTTTCCCTTTGAGAAAGGTCCTGTTACGTCAGTCCCTCCTAATTTTTGATGTAGTTTTTTTGGGGGGGGATGTGAAATTATTGTGTGTTGAAAAATGACAAAGAAAACTTTGACTGGACCGGGACTTGAACCCGAGACCACTGGTTTGTGACAAATTATGCTAGATCTTTCTGCCTTTGAGAAAGGTCCTGTTACGTCAGTCCCTCCTAATTCTGGATGTATTTTTTTGAGGGAGTGTGAAATTGTGTGTTGAAAAATTACAAAGAAAATTTTGACTGGACCGGGACTTGAACCCGGGACCACTGGTTTGTGACAATTATCTTGTTAATTTGTGATGATTGTTGCGTTCCTAGCGGGACCTTTCTGCCTTTGAGAAAGGTCCTGTTACTTGTTAGGATGGAAATGTCAGGCCCTCCTAATTTTTTAATATCTGGTTTATATTGCTTCGCTAGTGTTCACACTTGCTGATTGGAAACTCAACTTTTAATGTAAAAATGTGAAATGGTGGGACTTGAACCCGAGAACTCTGGTTTTGCATACCAAGGGAGGCAGAGACAGCCACATTGGGGCACAGATGACAGAAAATGGACAAAGAGGGATGGGTAGGGAGTAGTGAAGAGATACAAGGGGGTCAAGGGGATCAGAGGGGAAAAGACTGGTTGACTTTTTGGAAGGCTGCCAAACCACATGTCTAGGGTTCAAATCCCAGTCCGGTCAACATTTTCTTCGCCATTTTTTTTTTTCAATTGGATTTTCTATTGTGGCAACCAGGCCTACGCTCTGGTGGAGGAGGAGACGAGGCGCTATCGTCCGACCAAGAATTACCTGGAGCATCTGCCGGCCATCGACCACACTCCCTTTGAGACCGATGTCCTCAAGAATGAGTTTGAACGGCTAGCGGCCCGTCTGCCTATGGATACCCTCAGCATGAAAAGGTACCCCCCCCCCACCCCACTAGACACGGCCTCTACTAGGCCTGCCTAAAAATTTGGTTTTTCGGGAATTTTGAAATCGACAGGTACCGGTATACCAGTCAGAAGCAATGGAACTTTCACATGAAATATGCAAATTAGACCTAGCGCATGCACTTAACTTAATTGGTGGGCAAGTGGGCTGCCAACCAATCACAGTTTTCCACGGGCGTGCGGGCGTTCCTTCTCACTAACAGTTTGGCGTGCGGTCATTGGCTATTCAGCGTCTCCTGCGCGCGTATTTTGAAACCTGCACGCAACGCGCACTCGTTTTCCCACCAATTTAGTAAAGCGCATGCGCCAGCTCTTATTTGCATATTTCGTGTGAAAGGTCCATTCAACGCCGGCAAAGACTAGTTGATTATTTGGGTAGGCCACCATCTAAGGGCTGGGTAGCCCAGATGGCAGAGCACCGGTACGTTAATCCAGAGGTCTTGTGTTCAAGTCTTGGTCCAATCAAATTTTTCTTTGCCAATTTTTTCAATTTGTTCCAAAGTTCCCCTTCAATTTTGTTTTTCTTTGTTCGACTTGAATTGAGTCAAGTTATTTAAAGAAAGAATGTCTGTTGTTTGTCTTGCTTCCGGCATCGTACAGGTACGAGCTTCCACCTCCCCCAGCGGGCAGACAGAACGACGTCCTGGCCTGGAACGAGTCCGTGGAGAATGCAATGGCGCAGCTGGAGCACCAAGCTGAAAGGTCAGCCGTCGTCCGGGGGCTGGGGCAGACACGTACTCGAGTTACAAAATGTCCGAGTCCATGGCTGAAAGTACAAACAAACAAAAAACCACAGAAGTGTGGCTGTAATCAACTCTAATTTCATCAAGCTTATAGATACTGCAACTTGATGTTTGCATCGAGGAGAATGTAATTCAACGAGGGATTTACCCTGCTCAGCATGATAAACACTCAGTGCTGATGACAACATTTCAGGCAGCTCGGGCGGGATTCGAAACTGCGACTTCCGCTTTCTTGACCACCGAGCTGGTCGAGGTCGTGCGGCGGATTCGATTATTGTATAGCGGCAGGCATTACGTTGCCTCATAGATATCACATGATGTTTGCGTCGTGGAGAATGTAACTCATCGAGCTCATCAAGCTCGTTGGTAGCTTGTGATCGGTCGAGAGACGATGGGCGATGCCCAGAAGCCATTACTGCCTGGGGAAAGCTCTCGGTGGACCTGCCAAAGTGTGTTGAGTTTGCGATGCGCCGTAAGGCTTTGTGAAATCGACCCCTGTTCACCGACGTCTGTGTTGGATCGGTTTTCCTCTCGTTTGTGAGTGGACGGTTTACGGTGTGGCACCATGTACATGAATTGAGAGTGTGGCTCTGAAAAGAGCCGGTAACCAGCTCTTGGAGTTAACCAACCGCAAGCCGTCCACCGGAAGTACTTCCACCTTTTAATTCTTATCTCTTGTTTCTGGTTTCAGAATCGCCAATCTGGAGCTTCTCTCAAAGTACGGCAGCCAGGCTTGGAGAGTCTACAACGAGTAAGTTTGGTTTCTTTCAGTCGCGTGACAAGGACACCAAAGCTAGCACTGTGTTGGCGTAAATCACCGTGCCAAAATTTCCCTCTTTCTTCTCACTCTTGTTCTGTCGCTGCCTGTCTCACTGCCCCTCTCCTGTGTCTCCCACTCTTACCTGTCTGTCCCTCCCTCTCTCCACTGGCTCTGTCCCTCTCTCTGTCCCTCTCTTTAGGCTCCCATTCTTACCTGTCTGTCTGTCTGTCCGTCTGTCTGTCTCTCTCCTCTTGCTTTCTTTCTGTCGCTGCTTGTCTCCCTGTCTCTCGTGTCTCTCACTCTACCTGTCTCTTAGTCTCTCTCCTCTGGCTCCCACTCTCTCCGGTCTGTCCGTCCCTCTCTCTTCTAACTCCTGTTCTGGCGCTGCCTGTCTCTCTGTCTCTCTTATGTCTCTCACTCTACCTGTCTTTCTGTCCCTCTCTCCTCTTTCTCCCACCGTGTCTCTTTGTCTCTCTTCTCTGGCTCCCACTCTCTCCGGTCTGTCCGTCCCTCTCTCTTCTAACTCTTGTTCTGACGCTGGCTGTCTCTCTGTCTCTCTTATGTCTCTCACTCTACCTGTCTTTCTGTCCCTCTCTCCTCTCTCTCCCACCGTGTCTCTTTGTCTCTCTCCTCTGGCTCCCACTCTCTCCGGTCTGTCCATCCCTCTCTCTTCTAACTCTTGTTCTGGCGCTGCCTGTCTCTCTGTCTCTCTTGTGTCTCTCACTCTACCTGTCTTTCTGTCCCTCTCTCCTCTCTCTCCCACCGTGTCTCTTTGTCTCTCTCCTCTGGCTCCCACTCTCTCCGGTCTGTCCATCCCTCTCTCTTCTAACTCTTGTTCTGGCGCTGCCTGTCTCTCTGTCTCTCTTGTGTCTCTCACTCTACCTGTCTTTCTGTCCCTCTCTCCTCTCTCTCCCACCGTGTCTCTTTGTCTCTCTTCTCTGGCTCCCACTCTCTCCGGTCTGTCCATCCCTCTCTCTTCTAACTCTTGTTCTGATGCTGGCTGTCTCTCTCCTGTGTCTCCCACTTTTACCTCTCTGTCTTTCCCTCTCTCCTCTCTCTTCCTAGCCACTCATTATCAGCGTTGAATGCGCTAGGCATAGATCACATCACCCCCTCCCCCATCAGATTTCAGATGTAAGCAACTAATGGTTGTAAACCTGGCCTTGCTACTTTTTAAATTCAAGTCCAACAAACCAAAGAAAAACTGACTGGGAACGAGCAATAGTCAACTGGACACCGCAAAACTCAACCCCCCAAAATTGGCCGAGGGTTTTATACTCTTCCCAGAAATGGCCCTTCTTCTTGGGTTCTGGACCCAGCCATCACCACAGAGGAATTCACAAAAGACACTAGCCCTTAAGTGGGGCATTTTGAAAGCCATTGGGGCATTGCTGAAAAGAGTCTTTGTCTAAATTTTGGACAAAAATAGCAGTGTCCGAATTTCGAAGGTCCCAGAGTGGCTAAAGCCGCCGTCCGTCCGCAAGGGGTTAAGTGGGGGTGGGGGGGGATTTCAACCCTGCTTGTGACAGCCTCACGCACACTCAAGTCTTTTCCATTTTGTGTTTTCTCCAGCATGCTGAGTCAGATGGTGGACCAGGGCCAGCTGCAATTGCAGCAAATCCGCAAGCAGATCCAGGAGCTGAATTGGCAGAGGAAATCCGAGCAGGTGAGGAGACGTTCAGCCACGACGGCCGCCATTGACGGCTCAATGCCAGAGTGCCGCTTCAGCGCCCAAATGTCGCTGAAGCAGAAAAGAAAAAACATGTTCAAAGGGTCTCTCCAATCAATATCACAGTTTTCTGCTGTCATCTAGGGATCTGAAGTGTACAAACGTATTGGCAAGCTTTTTTTCTTAGTGGAGTCAGAAATTTATCATCTTAGTACCTTTCAAAATTTAGTGGGCCTGACGTTTCGATCCTAGGAGGAACTTTCTCAAAGGCAGAGTCCTTTGAGAAAGCCTTTGAGAAAGGTCCTGCCGGGATCGAAATGTCAGGCCCACTAAATTTTTAGATTTGCATTTTGGTGATATGAGTCAGTAAGCAGTTTGCAACATTTTTGTATATCACTTCATTACCTTTAGAAATATCCTCACAAAAATGAGGGCGCTATTGTACGGTCATGTCAGGAACCATTAACTTTCAAACTGCAAATTAGTCCCTCTGGATTAGGTTTGATGAAAAGCTGACTGTTTTCAGAGCCACAGGCCGTCTCAAAAGAGATGCGTTACGCGGTGTCACCGCAAACCTTCCACTCAGTACTCCCACCATGCAAACCTTCAATTCTTGATCTAGGAATGCAACCACAAACGATTTTCTGACGAAAAATCGGACCAGGCCACCGGATCGAACGGATTTGGGCGTCCGCCGTTTTGTAGATGTTGTGCACAGCTAATCAGCTGTGAGGCAATGGTTGCCAACCTTAGTCGGTAGATATGCAGATTCCAGTGTTAACCGCTTCCCCTCCCCTCCCTGGCACTAGGGCCGTTCCCACTATACCAAATAAACGCGATTATTTGGATCGCGATTTGAATCACGATTCAAACTCCACTTTTTTTGCATGTGGGGACACAGTAAACGCGATTATTAGTGGGATTTGAATCGCGATTCGGACTCTACTAAAAGTGAGACTTTTTCAAATAGTCGCGTTCATTTGCGACGCGATGTGTGTGGGAACGCTCCGCTCAAATCGCACCGTTTTGTTTTTTTAAGCCCACGATGCATTGCGCAAGCATGGCATTTCCGGCCAGCAGCTTACTGCCAGGAAGTGCAGCACAGGGTTTGTTTTCGTTCGTCAGTGAGTCCCGCCATTCCCACTTGCGCAGCGCGACCACATGCTAACCGCAATCGGCTCGCGTTTATTTGCGACGCGATTATTTGGCCTGTGTGGACACAACTAAAAAAAAAAAGGTTTTTGAATCGCGATTCAAATCACAATTATTTTCGTAGTGGGAACGGCCCTAGTGAGAGTGGATAATTTCATTAATTTAGGACCAGAAAGCTCAGTCAGTAAGAGCACTGCAATGGGGACGCTAAATCAGATGCTGATCTGTAGTTAACTAAATCTGATCTCTGATTTGTTCTTAAAATAAGGAGAAAAGGACCCGCCTCATAACAGTTAGTATTATGTTGCCTCTTAGATAAGACTTGAAAGGTTGGCACAGTGGAAGCACCAAGTGAGGGGTTTGCGGTGACACCATGTAACGCATCTCTTTCCAGAAGGAGTGTGGCTCTGAAAAGAGCCGGTAACTCAACATTTCGGGCGGTGTGTACTTTGCCCGTCGTCTGGAGACTGTTGCCTCTTGTAGAAAATCGTTGTTGCTGAAAATTGTTCGGGTCCCTTGAGTTTGCAGGAAATTTATTTTATTTGTCTTTTTACAGCAATGTGCAATGTTCTCTTACTTTCAGAAAAGTGCCGGGGCAGCCTTGACAAATCTTGAAGAGAGGTAAGGATGGATTTTTATTTTTACTTTACTCATACTTATTCTTCTGTAAGAAATCCTTGTTTTGCTGAAGAAAAAAAGAAATTGTTGTTTCACCGTGATTGTCTTAATAACCCAGTTTCACCTTAGTTGTAAAAAAAAAGATCAATTATTTCATGCTTTGACTTGAGAGAAGAAGAAAAAGAGTTGGAAACTCTTTATCAAAATGCAAATTTTCAAACTTTGAGAGAGCCGGATGTTTTGATCCTAGTGGCAGGACCTTTCTCAAATGTAGAGTGTCGGTAACAAAGAAAGGAAGACGGATATGCGATAAGATTAGGATCACATAAGATGGAGTGTAGGGAAGCTGGCAGGCTGCATTTGTGACCCGGTACGGCATAATGAGGATTCTCGTCCAAACTTGAGTTTTTAAGATTTTCCCACCACTGCAAAGAGTACCCCATTAGCTTTCCAATGATATCAATTATCAAAAATATTTCCACACATTGCTGAAATCCAAATTTACGACATAAGAAATATGGACTAGGCAACACGCAGTCACAGAAACAACTCTTCGAGAAACACAGATCTAAAGGTTGACGTTTGTTTTGACATTTGTTGACAAATTCCTTCAGACCAATGATTTTCTGATTTTTCGAAAAAAGGATAGAAATTTATTTTGACAATCATTTTGACAGGGCCCATGTTGTCAACCTCCTAGTTGGTGGGCCCTGGTAACTGGTCTCACTCTTCTGATTGAGCCCAGGCGAACAACAACAACTTGAGACAGCAGCACCTCTAAGTGTTGCTTGCCTCATACACAAGAAGAAGAAGAAGACAATACTTTGACTCTCAATGCCGTTCACTCAAAGAGGATTTTTTGGAGTAGATGACTCATTACGCCATCTTAGGTCACCTTTTCTTCTTCTTTGAGCAATCATTAGCAATTGATCTGGTCAATCAAATGATTTGCCAGAGGTTGGATCAAGGATGGTACAGATGAAGGAGATACTCATCTTGCTTCTGCAACCGGAAACGGAAATCTTTCAGTCTGCAAAGCCAAATCAGTAGTCAGTGGAGGTTGGGTTGCGTGTAGGAATGATCCGAATGAATCCAAGACCTGGGGGGGGGGGAATGGTCCTATCACCTCGACGCTGTGACCTCCAACTTTGTAGCATCGGTGGGGTTGCTGTGTGCACTGGTCCCTCTGAATCCAGGCACCGCTATGGTCCAAGTTTTGACAGCAAAGGTTCTTTTCAGCCTATCCACAAAACAATGTGTTGCGTGAAAAAAAAGCTACACATACGTCCGATTGTGCCAGGTTTGACTCGCTTGTACACATAGTCTGATGGTGCACTCTTATAGATTCATTTCTCAGGTATTTATTGTTTCCCGGTTGTTAAGCGAGTTCTTGAAAAAGGGCACACTATCCAACAACAAATCCCTGTGTGGTTGTTATGGGCACTGGAAAGTGGCCCTGTGTGAATTGTTAACAGCCACTCACACTGTCAAAAAGAGATATCCTTCACGGTGTCACTGCAAACTACCCGGTATCCTGAATGTCCTTCAGGCGCTGTCGTCCATCGGGGCATGTATCAGTACGTTGGACAGCTGTGCCAGTGATATGGAATCTACGATCAGGCCAGGCAGGCAGTTCCATGGGAGGTTGAACTACTCCATGTGCAGACTGCAGACCCATGTTAGGTTACACTCTCCCCTGACGCAATAGAATCCTAGTGTACCCATGAAGCTATAGCTGGGCCCACCCTGGCAGGCAAGCGCTGCGGAAGTCACTGTGATGACCCTAACCCACTACCAATTTTTTGTAAGATATAACCTGAATCCTGCAAAATCCTGCTATCCTACCTTGTTCAAAGCTCCATGTGACTTGAATCCTGCAAAATCCTGCAGTACTGGCTACTGTGGACCATTGCCTGAATCCTGCAAAATCCTGCTATCCTACCTTGTTCAAAGCTCCATGTGACCTGAATCCTGCAAAATCCTGCAGTACTGGCTACTGCGGACCATTGCCTGAATCCTGCCAAATCCTGCACTGAGTTTATGGTGTTTGAGCTTATGCCCTCAATCCTGCACATTCCTACAGTGTGTCAACTCTCATGTGCCCTCAATCCTTCAAAATCCTTCTCCAGCACTTTGAAACTAGTAGCCTGTATCCTGTATTTTCCTACAGTGACATAAACCCTAATGCCCTGAATCCTGCACAATCCTGCAATGTGTCAACTCTCATGTGCCCTGAATCCTGCAGAATCCTGCAAAAGGCAAATAGGATTCTGCAGGATTTGGGAAGGTTAGGGATTTATTTCACAGTCATCATCAGACAGCCACCACCGCAATGCCATCCTGTATTAATGTAGGGGTACGTGATTCTGTGTGTCTTGTGTATAACTTACCTCCTTAAAACGATGGTTAAGCCTGCATGACAGACTTGGGTCTTTCTTGACCTGCCCATCACTCCAGTGGTTGATCACGCGATATAATGTACCATGTGGGGATGGTCAGTGGACACAGGCACAGCCACTTTTGCACTCACAGCGGTGAGTTGCCTGAGCCTCACCATCGGGCTGTCCTCAAAGAAAAGCTGCCAGGGCATCCATTTTTTTGGTGTTGGGGATTATTTCCCCATTCAAATAAACCGATCAGCATCAACAAAAGAATAGGTTCCTGCCTTGCTCTCCATCGAGAATGATTAGAACAGTCGTGTAATGATTAGAACATCTCCCTTCCCTGGAGGTCATACGGCCTCACCCCTGACAGGAGATTGCCTCCCCTCAAGTCACCCCCGAATCGTCCTCCGACGTCTCCCCACATTAACAAACTCTGATCCCCAGCAGCCATGCTGGAATTACAACGATGTCAAATGGGGCCAATGAAATCCATCAGCCTACACCCAAATTGCCCATTCAGCCTCCTTCCCTCCTTCAACTCTTTGGTGTTCTTTTCTTCAATCTTCTCAATTTTTTTCGTCAGATGACTGCACTAGAAAGCGGGAGTCGCGGGTTCGAATCCCGCCCGAGCTGCCTGAAACTTGTTTCATCAGGCATCGGGCCAAAGCACTGAGTATTCAGTGTTCAACACTTTGAGCAGAGCAAACCCTCATTGAATTACATTCTCCTCGACGCAAACCATCTTGTCATATCTATGGTTAATATTCTCCGTTCCTGAAAAGCCTCCAAGCTCTTACTGTTTCTGTTCCGAAGTGCAGTACTGTACTGTGAAATAATCCAATAGCTTCTTCCCCTGTACTGCTACGCTTTGGAACTGTCTGCCTGTTTTCCATCTTTGTACAAACTGGATTTGTTCAAGAGGAACGTGAATAGATACCTTCGTTCCCTTTGACTCTTCGTCTTTCCCTTTGACTTGTCTTTCTTTATCTGTCTATTCCCTCTTCTATTTTTCCTGTAGCCGTCACCTCGTGTGGCCTCATAAGGCCTTGTGTTTGGCGATCTTACATGAAAACAAAAATATATATATATACTTAAGCCCGTTGGTCCTGTGCACCCACTTTGTTGCAGCTGGACGGAGCTGGTTGCCAAGAACTACGAGATAGAGCGCGCCTGCCTGGAACTGGAGCAGGAGGTGGACCGTCTGCGGCAGGAGCAGCTGATCAGGCACACCCAGGAGGAGTACAAGACGCAGCAGATGCTGCAGCAGCCCCAGCACCAGACGACCGACGGCCCGCACCCCGACGTCAACGAGGAGGAGGAGGAGGACGGCCGGGACAACCGGGAGGCGGAGGAGGAGGAAGAGGAAGATAGCGAGGAGGAGGAGGAGGAGAGCGGGGACGAGGAGGAGAGCGAGGACGAGGGGAGCTTCGAAGGGGATAGATAGCCGTCACATCCTGCCGTCTCGACCCCGCCCGCACCTGCTGCTTGCCATCGGGTGCGGGTTGCTCGGACGGGCTTCCCAAGGAGAATGAGGTTATAGCAACCGACGGCCAAGAAGTGGGGAGAGTATCGTGGCCCCTTCGCAACGGGAAATCTCTTATGAGAGTGTTTGGTTCTGAGGAACCTTGGGACGAAACGTCCATACACGACAGGACTTTTACAAAGTAGCAGCAATAACGCCTTATGATGGATCGTAAGGCGGTCTTACATTGACCCCCCCTGCAACCACGGTTGTCCATGAAATTCATATCGCCTCGAACCGCCTTCATTTCACATAGGGGTTTAATGTATCCTTGTTCTCGTTGCAAACAAAAAGTTGGCAAGTGTGGGGCTGAGTTCCACTCGGCGGTGGAAGTTGGTGATGGGTCAGACTGTCATCAGCAGTCTAGATCCTAGACTTCAATGTATATGCACGTACACGACTACACTTTAATGTGCGATCTCCATTTATTTGTATGTCATTTTGCAACTTGGCTAGAACAGTCTCATTCCCTTTTGTTAATTTCTTCTTCTTTTTTGGTTCAAATATTCTGGTTTCTTAAATAAATTGAATTGAATACTAAGATATGTCTTGTGTCTTAAATTTCAGAGACTCGTGGGTGAAGCTTTCGTGTCTTGTCTTTTTTTCCGGAGTTTGTCATTTCAAGAACAAACAATGTAAACCTGTTGCTTACTGCTTAATACCAACCCGTTGGACCTGTGATAAAATGCAAAGCCTCTGATGAAGGTCCTGCTAGGTTCGAAACGTTAGGCCACTAACTACAAGTTTTGTTCACTCCAATCGAACAGATAGTGGCGGCACTGGTCATGGGACATACTTCGTCAGTATGCCGCGTTCGGCTGTCATTTAGCGGTGCATTGCGGGCTGTACTCGTACACAGGGAGCCGCTGGAAGCGGATAATCTTTCTCGTGTTGCGTGGCAATGTGTGTAGAGGTTTCCCAAGCTGTTACTTCGAACTTTCAGCAGGCCATCGTGACAGGGGCGCTCCAGACAAGCGCTTCAAAGACTGCCTTCAGAAGTCCCCGCCATTTAGACTGCCAGCAGTGGTCTGTTATAATAATAATAATAATAATAACGGACATTTCTAGAGCGCCAGAATCCGTCTGCAAAGACGCTCAAGGCGCTTAACAACATTATACAGAATCAAAGAAAAGACTACATAAATTATACTATTAATTAGGAAAACTATGATCGAACATGGCCAGCGGTCGTGGTGCGGTCGTGGTGCTTGGCGCCATACTGTCAACAAGGCCGTCTCACAATTTGGAAGAAACCCGTAAACACTCTGTGTCAAACGACAGAGGAGGAAGGATCGAGCCCCGTCCACCGCCAGAAACCCAGACGCGACCTTCAACTGCCGACACTGCTCGAAGGCCTTGCCTGTCGCGCATCGGCCTCGTGTCAGTCGCGATGGCTTCTCGTTGGTCGGTGCCGGGATGTGAGAGTTCACTAGAGGGCTTCATTTTATATGAGGCTGCATGGATGCCAAGGCTGTGGAGAGTTTGCGGTGCTACCGCGTCAGTCATCCCTTTGTATACCGAGAGTGGGCTCTGAAACTTGAAGAGCTGGTCACTCAATGTTTCGGGCAGTGTGCACTCTGCCCGTCGTCAGGAGATTGTCGAGGGATATGGAAGACTTGGCACCGACTGACTCCACGTACTGGGTGAAGAAGGGGGGAGTGTCCGTGGGTACAGAAGACCCCATTGGACAGGTGAGGTCGCCGATGTACACCCCAGCGTCACGAGGAACTTGGCTATGCTTGTAGATTCCAATGGGAGAATTGGCAATGCCGACCGAGTATACGTACAGGGTAAAAGGGGGTTCCGGAGTGTCCGTGGGTACAGAAGACCCCATTGGACAGGTGAGGTCGCTGATGTACACCCCAGCGTCACGAGGAACTGGGCTATGCTTGTAGATTCCAATGGGAGAATTGGCAATGCCGACCGAGTACAGGTACAGGGTGAAAGGGGATCCCGGAGCGTCCGTGGGTACAGAAGACCCCATTGGACAGGTGAGGTCGCCTTAAAGTCTCTGATGTACACCCCGGCGTCATGAGGAACTGTGGAGTCCAATAGCCCCACGCGGCGAGGGTGCCACTCCCGATGTGCCGGTGTAACGATCTCAGACGGGCTCCCGTGCCGAGTTGAGCCGTGACGTCACTGGCTCACCTCAGCACGTTGCAGCAACGTTCTCAGCTACTCAGCGTGCTCAGATGAGTCAGTGAACCAAGCACGTGGGGGCGCCCTTTATGTGAATGTTATGATTTTCCGCGAGCGAACACAGTTTGCTTTTGATTGTATAAAGTCAATTGATACACCCAAGGCCTTATTACGGGGAAACAACTGTAGCATAGTTGTATCTTCCCCAATGTAAAATTGCAGGCCAATAGGTACTAGGCTCCGTACTGAGCGTTGTTGGTAAATAACTACGGGTCAACGAACGTGCCTGAAAGCGCTGCATTGCCAATGGCCATATCGACTCGGCACTGCCTTCGAAATGGACAACTACCATACGCACTGCGCATGACGTTTTTATCCATAATATGGTAACGGTCTCATCTGAGCATGGACCGTTGCACCGGTGATGAATACGGCGGCACGTCATTCCCCCTGTCGAGTCTATCCGGTCCATGGAAGTAGCCATCCGTGAGCGGTCATCAGAGGTCATTCCTGGCGTCCTCCCTGCCCGACGCCCACCAGCAACCGATCTCCTGCCAGAGCAGCCGGGCGAAGACCCTGATCACCTTGAGGAGTCCCCACAGGTCCTGGGTGCTGAAGAGGGAGTCGGACAGGGCGAAGGGTAAGGTGGACGGGATGAAGCCGCGGCCATACTCCACCATCCACGTGCCCTGGGTCCACTGCACCATGGTGACCTCCCCCCACGCGTGCAAAATGGTATCGCCTGCACGCGGACACGGTAGAAAGGGAGAATCGAGAAGTGAACTTATTGGTGTATATATATTTCTGCTTATTTCAATCTTACTCTGGAAGCATACCCCCTGATCTTACTCCAATCTGAGATGACGGTCATCCTTCGTCCAGCTTAAAAAGGCCCTATACAACATTGGTATAAAGGTCAAAAGTTTGCCAGTTTGTGTATTAAACCATTAAACATTTCAAAGCAGAAGTACTGCGAAGGTTTTTGCTCAAATGGTAATCTGAGAAAGTAGAAAAAGACAAAATAGAATTGATGTTTTCCGATCTTCCCATTGTTGTATTTGGCCCTGAAAGGAAAACATCAATCTCCACAGATTTCCTTCTAATTTGTTTGTAGATGGTGTTGATAGAATCCTCGTGTTGAAATCTTACGGTCTGGGATGCTGTACTTTTCGAGAAATCTTCACTCAAACATCGGCAAGTAGTTTATTACTCGCTAGTACAGAACGGTGCGTAAACAGTGATTGTTTTTTTTGTGCAAAGAAGAAAGGTTCTCCTGGAATCAAGACCGGCTCTATGGCCTGTTTTGAGATTCGAAGAGCGAGTGAGAAAGGGTAGAAGTCGAAACGTTATTGTCGACCTTACCTGGATAGTAGACCGTGCTCTCCGTCGTTCCCTCCGTCCACTGCCTGAATGTGCCCGTGATGACGGTGTCCGAGATGTTAGCCCAGTAACGACCTTATATAGTGAGGAAGAGAATGCAGATGGTTTGACTGTGGTCACTGTGCTAGCAGACACGTCGTGTATAAGCGATAGCCCCGACTCTTGATTGTTTACTTGGGCGCCTTTTCTTTGGCCATAAAGGTAACCAAGAATTGGTTTCACTTACAAACTGCTTCCTTATAGGCCAACTTAAAGGCCCTATTGCAGCATTGGAAAGAACGGAGAACATCGATGTACATGTACATAAATTTCCTTCAAATTATGATCAACAGTTTTTTAGATGGTCATGATAGAATCATCATTTTGAAACATTACGGTCTGTGACGCTGTACTTTTCGAAAAAAAAATGTCCACTCAAACACCGACAATACAATGTAATACGGTATAGTTTCTATCTGGCGAGATAAAAACTCATTTGTTTCGTTCGATTCGTTGAATGTAGCCCTCACAGACAAGCCAACGACTGTTTCGAATTGCATTGTAAACTCCAAGGATGTGGAACCCGACTGTGCGGCACCCACCTGAATGGCCGACCGTGTCTACGGCCGTGCCGAAGAACAAGACGTACTCGGTCAGGGAAGCGTGCAGCATGTACATGGCGCCCTTCCAGCCCCCCGCGTTGACGAACATCCACTCGGCGTCCCGGGCGGGCAGGATGTGGCCCGGGTATTGGGCCCTCAGCTCGGCGTGGATGCCGTCGAACGCCTGCTGGTGCGGCAACCCTGTCGGATCAGAGGGAGGGGGGAGGGGGATCGAGGGGGCCAGGGGGAAATTAAAATGAAAGATTTACAATTATTGAACCCGTGAACTGATTTTTATTCATCAGAAGGGATCTGGGTCCAACTTCATCGAGCCGCTTAAAGCCCCTACACAACATTGGTAAGATCGAAAAACAGAAATTTTCACAGATTTACATGAAACTTATACTGTTTGAAGATGGCTATAGTAGAAACCTCGCACTGAAATATTTCTGCCTAAAATGTTGTATTTTGGGAGAAAAGAGTAAAAGAAATAGTTTACATCTCACCGAGATCTAAACTATCTTTCGGAACAGTACGGCGTTGAATGCTGCATTTTCGCGAAACAAGTGAAGCGGTTTTTACGATTTTCTCGAGACTCGGTTGGCGGATTTAGCTGAAATGTTCACAGGTGTGCTATTTTATGCATAGGCCTATGTTGGATCAGACAACGTATGGATGCCGATTCTTTGACCTCGACCAATGTTGTGTAGGGGCTTTAAAGGCCCAATACAACATTGGGAAGATCGGGACAAATCGATGTCCACAGATTTCCTTCTAATGTTCACAGTTTGTAGATGGCCATGATGGAATCCTCATGTTGAAATCAAAGTTTACGGCTTGTAATCCTGTTTAACACAGGGGCGACTTTTCCTGCTTAGCAGATATTCACACTCTTAACCCTTTGGGAGGTAAAGCGACATGAATGTCACTTGCCGTTATGGAGGTAGAGCGACACAAAGAACGGGGAAAGTTCCCACAGAAAGCCCCATGAAAGGTGGCGTGCTATTGGTTTAACGAGCAGGGCATCGTGGGTATTGTGTGGTCGTTTACCCAATCACAAATCGGGTACAATATCCATTGGATGATGACGTAGTGTACGTAGGCATGCGCAGACGAAAATTTAGAAAATTTTAATTCACCTACAGCCATGATGAGGGCAGCAGACAACTGACCTTCAAAAGGGTTAAGTGGCTCAATAAAATTGGGCCTAGGTGTTTTCCCATCCTTTATATCTGACCCGGCACAACGACATGAGGAATATCCCACCAAAACACTTTTTGAGTAAACAACGCCTGAAGTTTCGATTACAAATCAATTTTCTTTCTTTTTTATTTTCGGAGATTTTAAGTATTAGAGGATATTATATTTTGATATCATATGAAAGCTAATGGTATACTCTTTTACATCATTAGAAAACCTCAAAATCTCAAAAGTGGGGTTATTCCTCATTATGCTGTGCCGGGCCACATATATGCACACTCATAGAAATGCAGGCTAATAATCAAACAAGCGACCGGTGTACATCACGATATCACCTTGTTGAGGTAAGGCCTATGGCCCAGTATTTGCAGTATGTCGATCAAATATCAAAACCAATCATAAACTCGCCGGCATTTACGACACAGCCAGGCCAGTGGACGGGCAGAATGATTTCGCAGGAGCCCTTTCAAGGGTGGAGTTATACCAGCTGGACTTCAGGACGTTTCCCGGAATTTTAACAAAAACCCACCGCGTGTCTTTGGTCATTGTCAACCAGTCAGCAGTTTGCGGTATTTTGGTGCATTTAGTTTAGCATTTTTAGAGTTAAAAGCTAAGAAAACGTACCAGCAAAAAAATAATAGTGCCCAGAAAAAAAAGAAAAAAGGATTGTCTCCAATTACAATGATTTTCATAGGAAAAAGTAATGCGTTTGGTGTACCCTTAAATAAATCCTCTTGGTATAAATACCCTATTACGACTCCAGTTCTTTTGATTTCTGGTATCCGTATATAACTCAAAATCGCCTTTCATCAACCGTAGGCCTAATTATTTACAATTTGGAACAAAGATTGGAAAGGATCAATATTAATTTTGTGTTGCCTATTTTTTTTGCTACCATATTTTGTTTTGCCTTTGAAGGGTCCTTCAAGAATCGGAAGCGTCCTGCTCTCTCCATCTTGTTAATATTTGGTTTAATTCAATGAATGAATGTATGAAATGAAATGGATTAATGGATCATGAATGGATGAGTATATGAATGTATACATTAATGAATAAATGAAATAGATGTCACAGCTTCTCTGTCATTGTCCGTTCTCCCGCCCTTGTATAGAGATTCGAGCGGAGCTCTGCGTGTCGTGGATGACTTACCCACGTACTTCTCAGCGATCCTGGCCAGGGACTGGTCATCAAGGAGGTAGCTCTTGGTCACCAGCCAGTAGTGGACGGAGCCGACGACAAGACCCAGGACGGCCAGAGTCACCAGACCCACCCTGACCACCGACAGGCATCCCATTATCGTCGTGAGTATAGATCACTCACTCCCGTAGATCACTGCCGTGTATCAGGGGAAAATTACGAGCTACGATTTGCCCTCCAGCCAAGCCAAGCGAGGCAAACTCGGTAAAAAAAACAAGCTGATTACTTTTTGCCAAATTCCTTCAGTTTTGCCCGTGTTTGTAAAAGACGAAAAGACTGGTCTTGGATCCGCCCATCAGCGCTCCTATATTCGGAAAGACAGTTCAATTATGCACGGGAGATCAACGAAACTTGCTGTATGGAATACATACAAGGATTATTCAGTGATGGTGCGTGTATACGCTATTATGCCTCAATGATTTCACAATCTGCCGCGTAGAGTGAGTATCGTAGTTAATTTTCCACTGGTACCAGCATCCTGTACCTGCATGCTGTTTAATATGCGGCGAAAAAGGGTCACCCAGACGGACGCGTCGAATCCCATAAAACATTGATATACATGTGTAACAACATAAGTCCTGTTGGCTTGACCGTCTTTAAACAAAACCAAAAAACAAGACGATGGTAGAACATGTGAGACAGATTTAAAATAAGTAAATCGACGTTGAAAGGGAATTCGAATTCGGAGTGAAATCCAATTCCACAGCTTCACCGCAATGCGCGACCCGCAATGCGCTTCTTGCGCCATTAGAATTCTTCGAGTACTATCTCAGTATACGCCTTTCGAATACTGGGAATACTATCTCAGTATTCGCCTTTCGAATACTGAGAATACTTTCTCAGTATTCGCCCTTCGAATACTAGGAATACTATCTCAGTATTCGCCTTTCGAATACTGGGAATACTATCTCAGTATTCGCCCTTCGAATACTAGGAATACTATCTCAGTATTCGCCTTTCGAATACTGGGAATACTATCTCAGTATTCGCCTTTCGAATACTGAGAATACTTTCTCAGTATTCGCCATTCGAATACTTCGAATACTTTCTCAGTATTCGCCTTTCGAATACTGAGAATACTTTCTCTGTATTCGCCTTTCGAATACTGGGAATACTTTCTCTGTATTCGCCTTTCGAATACTCAGAATACTATCTCAGTATTCGCCATTTGAATACTTCGAATACTTTCTCAGTATTCGCCCTTCGAATACTGGAAATACTTTCTCTGTATTCGCCTTTTGAATACTCAGAATACTCAGTATTCGCCTTTCGAATACTCAGAATACTACTGGTATTTCAGTATTCGCCATTCGAATACTTCAAATACTTTCTCAGTATTCGCCATTCGAATACTTCGAATACTTTCCCAGTATTCGAAGTATTCGCCATTCGAATACTTCGAATACTCAGTATTCGCCATTCGAGAGAACGCGCTTCGAACCCGCCTTGCCTTGAATGGTTACGTGCCGTATGCCCCGTTCTTGGCGGTGAAATAGCTCCCGATGCAGTTCGAATGCATGGAGTTGGTTTACAGTGGGAGCACTGTAGAAAGCTGCCAGTAACTCAGAATGCAGTCAGAATATTCATACCGCATGCACTTACAAAGAACGTTCACTCTTACGGCAATCAGGCTCGACCCGCCTCTATAGTGTGACTATAGGGTTTGTTTAACGCGGGCTCTTAATAAAAAAAATGTAATTTGAAGAACGCACCTAACTACAGATGTGGATGATCGATGAAAGCTTGCTCTATGATGAAAGCAAGGCGTGTCACAGATCCGGATGTGCGATTAGAGCCTTTGGTCTGTCTTAAGGCTTGAGCCCCCTCAAATCCCCACTTTCTTTTTACGGACGAGTGCATTAAGAGTGCGACCCTGGGGTCGCCTGGTCACCGCGACGTAAACACGGCGTGTGTTGTGCGTGAGCGCACAATGGACAGAACGCCGGGCGATTTGCATGACAGTGGCCGTAACGATCGGTTACGTCACGAGGCTGAAGGGAAACCGTCTTCATCGCGCATGGTCATCATTGCGCATGGTCAGATGCAAACATGGCCGCCTGCTGACGATGTTTGCGAACCAGCGGTGACGGGATAAGTCAACAGAACAAACAGCCTGACATCTGCCACAACTATCTTCAAAGATCTCGTCTTATTATCAGGTAATCTTTTTCGTTTCTCATTTGGGAGTGGGGCCACGAAATTCATAGACAGACAGCCCCCAAAACAACAACCTAAAGTCCTCTTAAAGGCCCTTTGAGAAAGGCCCTTTGTATTGGACCTTTGAGAAAGGTCCTGCTAGGATCGAAACGTCAGGCCCACTAAATTTTAAGATTTGCAATTTGGTGATTTTAATTTAGTCAGTAAGCAGTTTGCAACATTTTTGTATATCACCTTCTAATTTACATAATTTGTAGATGGTCATGATAGAATCCTCATGTTGAAATCTTACGGTCTGGGATGCTGTACTTCTCTCAAACATCGATAAATAGTTTATTACTCGCGAGTAATAAACTATTTCTTACACTACAGAACGGTGCGAAAACCGTGACGGTGTTTTGCCCTTTTCTACTTTCTCACATTACCATTTGAGCTTAAAAAAACCATTGCAGGATTTCTTTTTGGGGTGTTTAATGGTTTAACACACAAACTGTGGCAATATTTTGACTTTTATCAATGTTGTAGGGCATATAGGGCCTTTAACAATGACTCTACTTGTTTTTGTTCTGAGAAAGGTCTTCCAGTGGTTGAGACGTCGGTCCGTTGTCGTCTCTCCTCGACATTTGTGAATTAATATCTTGTTTTTCTTTAGTGGATAGTCAGTCTGCAAAGTGCCTGTTTTACTAGTTTTACTTACTAGTGTTTTCAGTCAGCCCGTTGTAATTTAATACCTTCACCGTAAAATGGTGGAAAAATCCGAAACCCAAATTAAACCACCAACTGTATTGTACACAATATCCATGGTCTGGCATACTAGCCACTTGGTGAAGAACTTACTGGGACTTACTGTTTTCCCCAAATTCATGATTTTGTGACGCGTGTGTCCACCAGACGACTGTCAGTACGTTGCTCTGAACGAAGCATTCACTTCACTATTCCTACATACTCGCCACACATTATACGCGTCTCAAATCATGATTTTTGGGGAAAACTGTAAGTCTAATTTTTCGGCAAGTAGTTGTGCCAGACCATGGAGGTTGTCTACATTACAAATGGTGGTCTGTACCATGGGTTTAGGTTTTTCCCCAGAATTTGACAGTGAGGGTATTAAACTACTTTGAAGCTCGGTTTTTTTTTGCAAATAGCCCGTTAAACCCGGGGAAAGCATTCACCAAGAAAAGTTACATCTCACGCCGGCCCCATTGGTTTTGTGCACAGACTGGCAATCGCCCGCAGATTGAACTTCTATCACCTATACGCTACTGTACTAATCACACAGTGTGTTATGAAAATGAAAATGAGCATTGAAATGAGGCACCTGTTACTTGTATGGCAGTGCCGTCTAAACCTTACGAAATTATTTTTGGGAGTAAAAATGAGGTCAACTTCTGCGCTTCTTCGAGAAAGTAACATGCAACTATTGCAAACATCTCACTGACTGAATGACCAGAATGCAAGCCTAAAAACTGTAGGGGGACTGACGTTTCGATCCTATAGCAAGACCTTTCTCAAAGGAAGATTTACGGTAGCTTCTAGAAATATTAATTATCCGTTGGAATGCAAAGCGGCCGCATCTGTTTCCTCAAACCTTTCCTTCAACTTGAATTTCAGTGCACGGCCGTTGGAACTGCCATCATCAAGGGGCCATGGCGGCCGCACAGCGCCCTCTCGTGTTTCCCCTCGCAACAGCGCTCGCCGTGATTCTCCTCGCCGGAGTCGGCGGCGGCGGCGTCCGCCCAGCGTCTGCCCAGAGCGACCGGGCCACCAACCTGAACGCGAGCGCCACCGACGTCACCACCGCGACGCTGACCTGGACGGCGGCGGACAACAGCAGCGGCGCGTCCAGCTACCGCCTGACCGTCCAGGCGGCCTCCGAGTCCACCACGGCCGCCAACCTCACCGTGTCGGACGTCAGCACCGAGACGTACACGGTGACCGGGCTGACCTACTCCACGTACTACACCGCCAGTCTGGACACGCTGGACGCGGCCGGTCAGTCCAACGGCGTGGCCACCGTCTCCTTCTGGACAGCCTACCAGACCATCAACGGCAAGTTCATCGCCGCTCTCTCCGTGCTCAGCTTCCTCTTCCTGACGCTGGCCACCATGATGGTGCTCAAGTCCAAGTACCTCTCGGACGCGAAGATGGAGGACACCAAGCCGGTGCTGAAGGAGACGGAGGTGGAGGTGGAGGAGGCGACGGAGACGCCCGAAGGGGGGACGACCAAGCCAGGCGTTGATGTGGAGAAAAGTGCGGCCAAAGACATCGTCATTTTCTGAAGACCGCGCCAGTGAATGGCTGCGGCTTCGAGTTGCGCACGCGTCAACGGAAGGCCGCCTGTCAACGGCTGTTGGCCGTCTCACGTATAGAAGTGTGTGATGTTACCGGCCATAGCCAATGACTTCGGGCACGCCCTGGCTCAGATGATTGGAAGGCAGCGTTTACGGCGTGTATGCACGACGCCCTCAACGGCAATGTTTGTGGTTAAATGGGTATTTTTTTCTCTTCTCATACTCAGCAAGTTGAACACTCCATGAAATTTCTGCAATCAATATCTCTTGCTGTTGGTTAGTTTTGGGTTTGCGTGGTTTTTTTTTTTGGGGGGGGGGTTTGGGGGGTGGTTTTACAGTATTTTTTTGTTTGGTATATTACATTCACATCTAAGCGACACTTACCGATATAGCGATGGCTTATTCTATCGTCGGATCATTCTGAGCGCACTCTGTCGCACTTGCTGAACGGGCCTTGGTTTCATGGGACGAGTTTGCGGCGACACCAAGTATGTATACGTCATCTCTTTCGAAAACGAATATACAGCTTTTTTCTTGTCTCTGCCCGCCGTCAAGACCTTGACGACTGTAAGCATTGTATACCATCACCATGCCAACCTTATTTTTCTCCGTTCTAGGTTTCTATCTCAACGTTCTGATAATGACAGAGAGAAACGGTAACATCTGATAATAATCATAATATCGCACAAAACTATAGTGTAAACGTTAACATAAAATCGTATTTTATTTTCACTGCCGGCAAGCCAATTTTACACTTTTTTGTCTATGTTCCATTCTTAATACAGTGTACATAAACTTAAATTTAAAAAAAATATACGTTTGAATTATGTACATAATGCTTTGGCTGTACATTGCTCCATATAAAAACGTTTTATCACATTAATTTTCAACCATGTAAAAGCTATGCACATTATTATTATGTATACTTGTATTGTACAAATGAAAATGGTTTGCATGCAGTACGTAGTTTTATCTTTATTTATGCAAAAATATAGAAATTCAAGTACGACCATTACTGTGCTGTAACATCCATTTTGGGCCACTGAGTAAATGTTTGTATAAAAAGCATAACAATTATCAGGTATTCTGCTCTGTTTTTTTCTTATACGCTGTCGTAGTCTGACGTCACTTCCTGCCGAGGTCACACTCGTTGCCATAGCGCTGGCTCACCCTGCAATTCTGTAGGAGCCCAATCGTCCGTACAGTTTGCGTAGGGTATGTAAACGCCCTTGTTCTGATCGTAAATTTCTCGAACTAAAACAAAGATAGAAGAAAAGAGTGGTTGGCCTTCTAGGCTGCATCGCGTACACGTACCAGTGAGGGTCGCCATTTGTAGTCATTTTCGTTTTCAAATCCCTAAATCCGATGACTTTAAATAAATAACTATTCCCTATTCATGGTCGGTAGCTAAGCTTGATCTAGTTGCCATGGTTGCACCTGATTGACCTCGGCGTGACGTCACGACTGCGACGGCGAATTTCTGCGTACTCGTAAGCAAACGTGAGTCGAATCTTTGTATACCGTGGGAAAATGTCATATTAAATCGCTTTCCGAACGTACGTCTAATTTTACAGTACTTGGCGACGGAAAATGATACAGGGGTTCAAACTGTTCACTGACTACAACCGCCAAAATGGTCAAACTAATGTAATCAACCGACTAGTAAAGTTTACAAGTCGGTCGATTACTTGAATCTGTGAACCCCAATGCACGTTTACAGGGTCGACAGATTCTGCGCCACCGCATTGTGATCGTTCAACGCGTTACCGAACTCTTGAGGGCGTACTATGTACTATTGTGAACCGCCCGAGTTTGGTGAGCAAATCTCACCAAAATGACAGCAGAGGGACTGACATTTCGCTCCCACCGAGACGTTTGCCAATTCCCAAAGGCCAAATTCCGAGGACAAAGCTGATGAGAATGGGGCAAAAAAAAAGGGGGGGGTGCGAGGGGACTGGAAAGAAGGGAAGATCAATATGGAGAGGCAAATCTTTGTTTTGGCAAAGTTGCTAGATGCGTGGGGCATCCATGGCGTCATTGGGCGGATCCGCACCAATGATGGACGCCGTGGACGAGTCGGGTCTTGGTCTCGCGGGATCGGGAGCGTCTCGCTTCTTCTTCTTCTTCTTCTTCTTCTTCTTCTTCTCCTTCTTATCCTCCTTCTTGGAGTTCCTCTTGAACGTCTGCCAGCCTTCCTCGAGCATCGTCCTCTCCCGCTGCTCCAGGCTCCGCGAGCGCCTCTTGCTGACGGCAAAGTCCAGGACGCCGAAAGCCACGAAGCAGAGGACGAGGAAGACTCCCGAGGCGATGGCCAGGCGCGTGCTGACCCCGACCGGCGTCGCGAAGCTGGCGCACCCGCGGCCGCCCGAACTAGCGCCCGCCACGACGGCCTCCACGCACACCTCGTACTCCCGCATGTCGTCCAGGTCCGTGACGTCGTGGTGCGACGTCGCGCTGTCCAGGGCGATCTCCCGCTCGGCCGCGTGCGCCGTTCGGAGGCTGAGCTGGTACCCGGCAGCGGCGACGTCGTCGGGGCCGGTGGGCGGGGCCGCCGCCACCCGCCACTGCACCCGGGCGGAGTAGGCCGTGACGTCGGACACCGTCACGTCGATCTCCCACGATGATTGGCCGACGCCCAGTCCAATCAGAAGAACCGACAGCTCCACACAATGACGGAGAAACGCACCCGTTGGTTTCATAGTGAAAACGGACAAAAGTCGGGGACTGTGGGGGGAAACGATTTTTAAAAATGGTATGAGAACCAAATTAATCCAAAAATATTTTTTTCCCCCGAATTGTTTTCAAAGTCCCCAGTCATTTTTTTTATTTATTCGACAAAAACCAAATGGATGGAAATTAGTTTTCCTTCCTTATGATTACAAATGTATCTTTAAAAGTTTTAAAAAGTTTTCCGCCCGAACTGCTGTATAGACCCGTCTTCGATGACGTCATGGTTTTGTTTATCGGCCATCTTGGATTACACACATGAGCACGTCACCGCCGTTACTAAGTCAGCTGTGCATACAAACAACTCCACATGCACGGCGGCAAGTTTTGAACTCGTCGTAGTTGTACTACTAATACGTACTGCTTTTTTACTAGTATTAATTACTAGTTGTGCCATGGAGGGATCTCTTTTTATTCCTCAGAGGTTGTACCATGGATTGGAGGTACTTGTTTTGTTTTGTTGAAAGATGATTAACGTTTGCGCTGTCCTTGGCTGTGGAAGCAGGGGGGTCGTGTTAAGAAATCTTTTTATCGTTTACCCGCTGTACTGACAAGAGAAGGTGACGCAACTCGTACACTTTCGCTAAAAAGATGGACGAAATGGTTGTCGCGGGTTAATTGTGTGCGGATCTATTCCAGCAATAAAGCCGAGAATGTCGAGAGAACTGTAGTAAGCCGACCGTGCAGCATTCGAATTCGCCATGATGACTAACGTAACGTTAAACGAACACAAACGTGCGAGCGAAAGCGTATGTGTGTACTCCAAGATGGCGGATCTCGCTGTTTCTAGTAGCAACGTGACGTCAGTAAGAAGGGTCTATAGCTAGGAATAATAGGGCCTATATACGTCTGACTGAACATTGGCGTGCAATCTCTTGCCATCATGATGTAATTCGACACCAGTTAATGGTTACAGTTGTGCATTTTGGGAGTTAATTCCCCCCACCCCGATCCCCACCCACCCGAGTACTGATGCATTTGACTAGGGGCCCATCTTTGAGACACGAAGCACTTTCCTTCGAAGTGAGGTTAAGCCCTGCCGTCACGTTGACACCATCACTATCACTGCACGGGAGGGGACTGAATTGTCACTATACACGTTTATATCGGAGGAAGATCTATGGTTATCCGTGCATGCTGGAGAGATTTAGTGATATTCTGGTAGATGGTGAATGCTACGGGGGGAAAAAACTGACTGGAAATAGTGCCGAGTTGCGCTTTACTGCACCCGGCTGCGGTTTGGGTGGTGGTGGTGTTTTTTTTTCTCCCAGTTTTGTCAGTCCAATAATGCGTCCACATCATTTGGACAATCGGGGAATTTAGAACGAACAAACGGAAACGGTCCATCCGCCCGGTTACTACAAGCACACCATGCTGCAGCGTAATGATAACGCCCTTTCGAGACTATACGTAATCCGCGTTGAGTGAAGTTCACGCGATGCAGTTTATAAAAAAAAAGTGACATAATTATCCCGGTATTCGAGGAGAGAGGGGCTATACTAGTACTGGTCCCTCAAGTTGAAACAAATATATAATAATATAATGCCTGCGCTATCATCACGCACGCTGCGTTGGTATAGTTGGCAGTAGTATGCATTTTGTGTGGCTGTATTGTGGTTCCTGCAGGCTGCCATTGTATTGTATGTACTTGTACAGTTGTAGTGTAAGTGTACTGTGGTTCCCACACTGTACCCGTTTGTAATTGTGGGTCGCGGTCAGGGTCAGACGATCCCGTGGGCGATATAAACAACACAACTAGGCATGCGCAGACTTCGGCATTTGGGTCATTGCGAACCACACTGTATACCATACCAATACTAAAACTACATGTATGACGTACGTACGGTATGTGTAGTGCTAATACTGTCATACACAATGCGCACGAAAGGAAAACAAGCACACCCTATTAAAAATAACCCATTCACAACATGCAATATGCTCGTGTTGTGTCGATCGGCCTATGTACTATACAGTATTGTCATTGGTTTGAGACGGAACGTTTCCTTGTGGAAGGAAAAAACGAAACTAACATCTATTTAGTTTTGTTTGACTCATTTCACTGGTCACGCAGGTATTCCCCTGCATTCCGCGCATACCCTTGGTCATTGGCATAACAATGCATCTGTCGGGTATATAGTTGGGTGTGTCTCATGTCGGCCTCACTTCAGGCTCGTGCACTCATATGCTGAATGCTGTTCCTTCCTTATCCGGTTTTTCCTCTGGCCATTCTGAATCTCTGTGCATGCAGGCCTAAACATCCCATGTTGTATGGTTAAATCCATTCTGAATACAATTTCTTGCTCTCTTTGTTTCTTTATTGAGGTTGATGTATAAAACCGAAACTGTTTTTCATGCGTATGAGCGCAGCGAAGTAGCATGAAAAAACCAGACATATCCGGAAGGCCTTTAGTTAGTTTATCCACGGGAACCAGGAACACCATACACAACAGCGTATTTCCTTGTACAAACTGCGTCGGGAATGTTAGGGGAAATACACGAAGCCGCCCTGGTTTGGCAACATGATTATAATCTGGTAAGATAAGCCTACATGAACTGGGTTTATCAGAAATGTTTTGTCTCATTAGGCTACCAGATTCCAGCCGATCGTCTTTCATTGACCAATACTGTTGATACCGGTTGATGTCTGTTTTGCAACCTTTCTCAGAATACATGTTAGATCATGGAGCTATACTTATTCCTCCATGGTTAGATATTGGCTGACATGCATGTTCAGAGCGCTCTGTAAAGGGCTATGTTGAAAATAAGGGATGTGTGCATGTACATGTACTATACTGTACATGTACATGTATTATGTATTATATGTATTATGCTTTTCTCTTGGAGCGCACCGTGCGTGTAAAAAGGGTGGGTGTCAACTAGGTATTCACCGGGTTGTTCCATTTAAAACGGTGAAGTCAACAACATCGGGGATTTTATGTGGCTACAAATAGGACTATAGTATAGGCTAAGGAAACTGAAGGTTGAATACCACTGCATCGGACGATAGCAGAATGAGCTTGGGCCTGTACTGTACCGATTATTCATATGCTGATTCATGAAGAATGCACGCTCTTCAGTTGCACAGGCAATTCACCGGACCGAACATAAAATAGGCGGGTTACGTGGACGTAGGCCTACATGGATTGAATTGAGACCGACTGATAAAAAGGACGGACTGATAGACAGACGCACAGGTAGACAGAAAGATGATACAGACTGACACAGACAGACAGACAGACAGACAGACATACAACCAGACAGACATACAACCAGGCAGACAAGCAGGCAGACAGACAGACAAGCTGAGACAGGCAGACAGGCAGGTAAGGCAGGCAGGCAGACAGACAACCAGACAGACAAGCAGGCAGACAGACATGCAGACAGGCGGGCAGGCAGACAGGCAGGTAAGGCAGGCAGGCAGACAGACAGACAACCAGACATACAAGCAGGCAGGCAGGCAGACAGGCAGACAGACAGACATACAGACCTTCAGACAGACAAAGCAAAGTGTGTTCAACAGACCTTCAGACTAGATATAGACATGAAATAGTGGCAAACAATACCAAGAAAACATCACGGAGATACACGTATAAATGCAATGGCATGCAGGCAAAGATGCGAAATTACTCGATACTAAAAAAAAAAAATCAGATGAGGTTGACTCACTCAGCGAGCCGGCTGAGACTGAGACAACTGATGGCGTTGATGAGCGCCGAGCGGGAGCATTCTCAGACTCAGACCACCGCATTTTTGTAAGTGACAGCGAGCAAACGTTCCCTTACCACCCGGTTCTCGATCCGCTTCACGCAGGCGAGGCAGTCATTCGATCGCTCTCTTGACTGGAAGTGTAGTCCTCTTGATCGGCTCTCTCGCACGGCGGACGCTGGTGAGGGAGAAAGCCCCGTTTTAATAATTATGATAATAACGTCCACTGAGATACCACGGCCAGTACACTATACACACTATACACGCCAACTGATGACCTCTCGGCACGCGAACGTTCGTCCACTTTCACAGATCGTGGCCCCCGGCAGAGAGCAATGACGCTGGCCCGATGTTTCTGTGCCAGACACGAAATATCAACCCCAAATATAACTGGTGTGCATACGCATGCCTTGGGGAGAAAAAAAAACGAACGAAAGAAAAACGCCCACGATTTTTTTCTCCTTTTCCGTCTCGATGGCTCCTCATCCGAATCGAGCGAAGCATTGACACCCGAAAGTGGAGCGTGTACACACGCAGACAAGCCTTCTCTATTCCAGAGGCGTGACCTTGCGGTTGTGCGCAGTGCACGTCGGGCCTGTCCCAGCGGGGTGCGTACCTTTTTTTTTCTCCCCAGGACGGGATAGGCCATCGTTAGCATAAACGCACGCTATTGGTTGCATTTCACCTACCCATATTGAATTATTCATGGTAGTCGTTCCACTTCCCCACCCACATCTTGATTTGAGTACATTCATGGTGTACATGTACAGGTACTGTACAACATGTACATGTACGTGTACAGTACGTACTGTACATGCAGTACATAATAGGGCCTGTATGTACATGTTGTACATGTATAGTACATGCACAGTGTATACTACACTACTATAGCGGGTACTAAAGATGTCGGTGCGCAAAATGATCATGAGTAATTAAATTTGTCTGGATAAAATACAACCAATAGCGCGTTGATGTTAATTGTGGCCTTTCCCATCCTGTGAAAAAAAAGATACGCCAGCGCGCTTTTATGGGCGTGGCCGAGGGGCGGAGGAGTATGCGCGTGCGCATGCCTGTCCATTCGCAAGAATGTGAAGGCCGATTGCTGCCAGCTGAATTGCAGTCAGCCAGTCTGATCTGTTGCTCTGGGAAGTACTGTAGTAAGTGACAGATATGCTAACGGAAGTCACACATAGTGGCGCAGAGGACTTAACATTCACAACTATTGCCCGTATATCATCTTTATCATGCTATTCATTTCAAAAGGGAATCACATTTTCAATGTTTACATCATCGGTATACATGCACGTACTGTATTATTTGTTACTTGGTGAGTGATCCAGATCTATCCATCCATTCGTCCGTCCGTCCGTCCAGCTAGCTAGCATCTCTCAACCACATCCACAACCACAATCTTCCCTCCTCCCTAGCAAGGCCTCGACCGCAGCCTCCCTAGCTCCTCCCCTCCAGCCTCCCTCCTCCCCTCTCATCCTCCCTCCTCCCCTCTCATCATCCCTCCTCCCCTCTCATCCTCACTCCTCCCCTCCAGCCTCACTCCTCCCCCCTCATCCCCCTCCTCCCCTCTCATCCTCCCTCCTCCCCTCCAGCCTCCCTCCTCCCCTCTCATCCTCCCTCCTCCCCTCCAGCCTCACTCCTCCCTTCTCATCCTCACTCCTCCCCTCCAGCCTCACTCCTCCCTTCTCATCCTCCCTCCTCCCCTCTCATCCCCCTTCTCCCCTCTCATCCTTCCTCCTCCCCTCCCAGCCTCCCTCCTCCCCTCCAGCCTCCCTCCTCCCCTCTCATCCCCCTCCTCCCCTCTCATCCCCCTCCTCCCCTCTCATCCTCCCTCCTCCCCTCCCAGCCTCCCTCCTCCCCTCCAGCCTCCCTCCTCCCCTCTCATCCCCCTCCTCCCCTCTCATCCCCCTCCTCCCCTCTCATCCCCCTCCTCCCCTCTCATCCTCCCTCCTCCCCTCCAGCCTCCCTCCTCCCTTCTCATCCTCTCTCCTCTCCTCTCATCCTCCCTCCTCCCCTCCCAGCCTCACTCCTCCCCTCTCATCCTCACTCCTCCCCTCCAGCCTCCCTCCTCCCTTCTCATCCTCTATCCTCCCTTCTCATCCTCCCTTCTCCCCTCCCAGCCTCACTCCTTCCCTCTCATCCTCACTCCTCCCCTCTCATCCTCCCTCCTCCCCTCCTAGCCTCCCTCCTCCCTCTCAGCCTCCCCCTCCCCTCCCAGCTTCCCTCCTCTCCTCTCATCCTTCCTCCCAGCCTCACTCCTCTTCAACAGCCCCATCGTCCCAATCCCACCGCTCGCACGATTGATTCACCCAAAAGCACACCCCTCACACCTAGCAACGTTAATGCACGTGCCATGTTAACCTCCCAGTTGAACCCAACAAGCGAGCAACGTAACCTTGTACGGGCTAACATGGGCTCATTACCCAAGCTGTAATTTTCCCCCCTAGGCACGTTGAGATAACACTATTTGATATCCATCCAGGAGAGCGATGGAGGCGAAGTCCAAAGGTTGCCACGCCGACGCCTGGGGCTGAACGTGCGTAGGTCGTCGCTACGAGCCAGCGAGCGGTATACCCGCGAACCATTCCGGGCTGGAGACGCCGTCTGTGTGTTGCCAACCACACCAAGCCTCTCGCAGTGAGTATACCATCCTTTATCTTGTTTTATAAGAGCTGCACCGATCTGATATTTGTTGCCTATTCAGAATTGCTCTCCGCAATGGAGATTTCCATTTCCGCAAGCATCAGCCGCAAATAATTATTATTTTAGTGAACTCGTCACCAGTAAATGGCGTCATTGTCAGGCGAAGCATTTTGTTTGTCCCCCATGCTCGGTAAAAAAAAAAAAAAAAAATCTTTAAAGGCCCTATACAACATTTGTAAATGTCAAACGATTGCCACAGTTTGTGTGTTAAACCATAAAACACCCAAAAAAGCAATACTGCGAAGGTTTTAGCTCAGAAAATGGTAATCTTAAAAAATATAGAAAATTGCACAAAAAAAAGGCACGGTTTACGCACCGTTCATAGTGTAAGAAATAGTTTATTACTCGCGAGTAATAAACTATTTATCGATGTTTGAGTGAAGATTTCTCGAGAGGTACAGCATCCCAGACCGTAAAATTTCAACATGAGGATTCTATCATGACCATTTGCAAACTGTGTAAATTAGAAGGAAATCTGTTGACATCGATGTTTCCCGGTCTTCCCAATTTTGGCCTTTAAATGAATGGAAATTTACCGTATACAGATTCTGAATGTAGAAAGAAAGGGAAATCACATAATTTTTTTTTATATAGTGTAGCCGAGTCTTAGTTGGGAACAGAAGGTGTTTCTTTTAATCGGAAACAAAACTAGCCCAAAGTGGTCACAATCAAGTTACAGCAAATCCATTCGATTTTGTTGACTTCGTTTGTCTGGAAAGAAGTTCGGATGTTTAAGACACATTGCATTTTTTTTCCAGTTTTATTTTAGTGTGCATTGTCAGTGAAATACACGCATAGGCCTATATATGTTGTGAAATAATTGTACACTGGGTTTTTTTTTTCTGCTACACTTGACACGAAAATCGACGAGAACTTGTTTTTCTCGGTCTCCGCAAGTAATAAAGGTCACTCCTCAATCTTACAGTCTAGATTCCTTGTTGTCCTTCCTATCTGGAGAAATAATTATGGTTATTAGATTCGATGGCACTCTTATTCAATTGACGACATAGCTCTCCTTTTTTTAATCAACGTTCTGCGTGCGTGCAGTGTCCATCTCTACAGACAATGGAGGCGGCGATTCCTCGGACAAACTTGACTGTCTATATCACGTCTACCCATTCTGATAAAGCGCTGCGCGTACGTGTTTACCGAAAGGACCATCCTTCCTTACATAAAGTACCGAGCGCACATTCGATAACACGCTGAAGAGATACCAGTGAGCAATGACTTTTTATCTAAGCGATGATCGCGCAAACATGGGGATTACAGGGTGAGCTACACCGGTTTCTACTCAAGATTTTTCAAGACGACGATAACCGAGCCGATCGGTCGACCGGCGTGGGCTAGCTGCGGTACATCAGCGTGATCTGATACTCGATCGACCTCCTCGTGATTAGTGGCTGCTAATGTCGGAGAATGCCAGCCAGTGGCGGGTTTCCTTATTGTTTTCACAGGATGTGAAAGGCCACCATTACCATAAACGCGCGCTATTGGCTCCTTTTTACCCAAACACGGTGAATATCATTCATGATAATTTTGCTCACCGATGATCTTTAGTACACGCTTATGGTGTAGTATACACTAGTTACATTATGTAGGCCTATAATACACAAATGTATACTGTACGTGCACATACACATGTACACCATACATGTACTCAAATCGAGATGTCTGTGGGAAAGTGGAATGACTATCTTCTTTTGTTTTAATGTATGTTGGTTCTATGAATGACATCCATTATTTATTTAACTATTTCATTGTAAATTGATTTATCAAATTAGTGTTTGATTTATTTATATATATCTCTCCCTGTAACTGGCATTTCGTTTGCTGTTGGATGAGATTGATAAATAAGAAATAATAATAATAATAATTCACCATACGTAGACAAAATGCAACAAATAGCGCGCCTTTATGCTAATGATGTCCTTTCCCGTCCTGGGAAAAAAATACGCTGATGGGTTCAATCTGGGCTTGGGATGGGTGAGTGGATGAAGGGGGCAATCGGTTACTATATAATTATAGTATTTATCAAAGGCAGTATGAAAGAGGACAAAATCACAAAATAATAGAAAGGGGGAAAACTATTTGTAATTAATTATGTCATCTTTAATGAGGGTAAGCTCCGTCAGTGCGGTGCACTGCTTTCCATAGAGGGCCTCAATTAAAATACCACCAATAAAATGTTAATTAAAAACTTTAAAACACAGCACACACAAATTCTGAAGTGAAGTTACATGATTGAATACAAAACAAAATAAATCACGTACATAAATCAAGTTTAGAATTCAAAAGTCTGCAAACAAACAAATATACATATATTAGATTAGATAGACCTTGAGGTAGACCTTAAAGGCCGCCGCACACGACAGCTATCTGCTGAGCAAAACATTCTCTCGAGGTCGTTAGCTCAGCACGTAGCTCTCGTGTGTGCTGAACTTTTGTTGAGATTTCTGCCTCAAGAGGCCGTGAGACCAATATCTATCCTGTTTGATTTTTTTTCGCCTCTCGTGATGGACGAAAACTCATCGTGTGCGGCGACTTGATCTACGTGCTGAGCCAAAAAAACATAGCAACTGGCCAATGAAAGCGCACGCCCTATTCACGTGGTTGCCAAAATCAATCAGGATAGATATTGGTCTCACGGCCTCTTGAGGCAGAAATCTCACCAAAAGTTCAGCGCACACGGTGAGCTACGTGCTGAGCTAACGACCTCGAGAGAATGTTTGCTCAGCAGATAGCTCTCGTGTGCGGCAGCCTGTTGAGCAGTCACACACTTATTGAATGAGATTTGAAGGTTTTTATGGTGAGAATAGCAGGAGTAGGTTTGCGGTGACAGCATGTAAAATATCTCTTTTGTTAGTCTCACAAACCGCAAACCTACTCCTTCACACGCTTACTGTTAATGGGATGAGATCGTGTTTCTACATCAGCACAGTTTGCCAAGAAATTATAGCAGCCAATTAATTCTCCGAGTTTAGGATATGTGCCTTAATATGCTTTTAAAAAACTGACAAGTGTAGGCAAGATTTTTTTTAAAGGCTGGCGGGCATGGACGAGAGACAAACTTGGATGATTATTTGAGAGGGTAGTATCCAAGGAAAGGGCAGGGGTTAGGGTGGGGATTAATTAGTAAGAGAAAATAAAAAAAAGGCAAAGAATCAACGAGAAAATTGTCCACATAATTATTTCCTTTTAATTTGCACAGTTTGTATAGATGGTCATGGTAGAATCCTCATGTTGAAATCTTACGGTCTGGGATGCTGGACTTCTCGAGAAATCTTCACTCAAACATCGCCAAGTAGTTAATTACTCGCGAGTAATCAATTATTTCTAACGGTACAGAACGGTGCGTAAACCGTGACGGTAATTTGCCTTCTTCGACTTTCCCAGATTACCCTCTGAGCTAAAACCTTCGCAGGATTTCTTTTTTGGGAATGTTTAATGGTTTAGCACACAAACTGTGGCAATTTTTTACTTTTACCAATGTTGCATAGGGCCTTTAAATGTTAGAATATTGCAAGCGTATACTTTCTCTGCTGAGACAATTTTTGATGGGGGTGTGGGGTTATACGTGAAACGTAACTACTGGCTTTTGACAGGTAAACCAAGATGGATAACCAACACCAGTCGGGCTCCAAGGTACAGCTAGCCATGGCGGAAGAGGCGTCCGTCAAGAAGGCCAGCAAAGTCCCCATGATATTGGTGGCGCTCTTCGCTGCCATCTCCCTGGCTCTCGTCATAACGACGGGTAAGCGACCGTACCTGCACTCACTCATCAAATATTTGAACAGTAGTCTACGGGTGCCTCTAGCTAACGGAGTTAGCCACTTCGGGCTTGTTTGTTATTCGGCTTGAGGCTTGTACACGGTAGACTATGGAAGTTACTGCCTAGCGGCTGTAGCCACTTCCCATAGACTTGTGTGTTATTTGGTGTGGGGCTTCTACACTGTAGTCTATGGAAGCCACTAGCTAGCGGCTCTAGCCACTTCCCATAGGCTTGTGTGTTATTTGGTGTGGGGCTTCTACACTGTAGTCTATGGAAGCCACTAGCTAGCGGCTGTAGCCACTTCCCATAGGATTGTGTGCTAGGCCTATTTGGTGTGGGGCTTCTACACTGTAGTCTATGGAAGCCACTAGCTATAGCGGCTATAGCCACTTCCCATAGGCGTGTGTGTTAGGCCTATTTGGTGTGCCGGCTTCTACACTGTAGTTTATGGAAGCCACTAGCTATAGCGGCTGTAGCCACTTCCCATAGCATTGTGTGCTAGTTGGTGTGGTGCTTCTGCCCATCATTCTATGGAAATTGAATGTCTATGGAATAAGTGCATAATAATAGGCCTAGTATAACAACGCATGCCATCAATTTCAGCACATAAAATAAACAAGGTCTCATCAGAGGTCTATGGATCAGAAAGGCTGATTTTCGTCGTCGATTTCTCCAACTCTTGCATGCAGTCGTCTTCGCCCTGCAGAAGAAGGACGTCTCGGCCGAACTGGAGGAGTTGAAGGGGACGAAGCCAGATGACGGCCTGTGCACCAAGGAGCAGTGCTTCAGCTCAGGTGATGCCAACTCCGGGCCTTTCATTTCGTTCTTTCTAGCATCTATTTCAACGTTGCTATGCAATTATGTTACACAATTATGATTACACTGCATTATGTTAATCGGTGTGCAACCAGACAAAAGATATCGACGTACAACAAGTGTAATTTTTATATAAGATCCGTTAACCAAAGATCCTATGGTGTGTGAAGCGCGTAAGATAACCTACTCCTGCCAGATCACACGCATCCGGATGAAACTTTTGGGGCGTGGAAAGATTGGCTTTGAATGTGGGTGTTTTTGTAGTGTTCAATGGGAGCTCAATTTTAGTGTTCTGCAACCATAGAAATACGTAATGTATTCTGCATTATGGCCATTTTCGAAATGAAGGCTTAGGCTCGGGCTTAGGCTTCGGTCATAATAATTATATCTTACTCGTTATAATATCACAGGCATCTAAAAACATGCGTTTGGCCCCAGTTTCTTGGTGAATACCTCTGTACCTATCAAGCCAACAAACCTTCAAATTCGGAAACAAACCACAACCTGGATTTTCAGGTTTTGTCAGACGGAGACGAAGCCTGAGCCCGAGCCTAAGCCTTCATTTCGAAAACGGCCTAAGTCAGGCCGCAGCCAACGAATTCGGACACGGCCAAACTCTTGAGGGCGCACTATAGAGCCGTCTGTCTTTACTCTGTGGTCTTACCTCGACACCGTCGTCTGCATGCTTGAACAAGTTGAAGTGAAGTTGACAGGAAAAAAAGGCCAGATTTGTCTAGTTTGGGGGCTGGTGGAGACTCCTGCGGTCGTTTCGAGGTGCAGGCTTATGATTTGTGCTCTCTCCCCCTGCCGCCACCACCAGCCTTCGTGTACTTGGACAGCCTGGACACGTCCAAGAACCCGTGCGATAACTTCTTCGAGTACGCGTGCAGCGGGTGGACGGAGCGCTACCAGGTGCCCGCAGACCGGACCAGCTTCTCCGCCTTCACCGTGCTCAGAGACGATCTGTCCGACAAGCTCAAAGGTGAGAGAGCCGTCCGGCCCGTGGCCGTGCCGGACTCGAAGTCGATGTAAATTGGTACAAAATCAAAGTTATCCGCTAGCAATGTTGCAAACAAATTCAAATTGCTATGCGGCTTTCTGATACTGATAATTATAAGTCCTTCTTTTGTGTTCACTCCTCCACACTTCTCTATTTGATCTAAAGAATATATTTTTGGTCGGAATGTTGAGTGGGTAGTTTCAGAGAAATCAGTGGGGATTGCCTTGGTGACTGAATGGCATACTCGGCGCGCGCGTGCAGCTAGCATAGCGGCATGCGACAAGTAAGGAACGATCACAATGCATGCTGCATTCGTGCGCAGAGTTTGCCGAGTTTGCTTAGTGGCAACTTCCCCTGGACCAGGACTTGAACCCGAGACCTCTGGGTGTTGATACTTATTTGTGATCCTGGCTGTTAGCACTTTTTAACATCTGGAAGATGCTGAATGAATGCAGAATGCTCACTTGTTTACATGCTGTGTACTAATTGTTTGACGGGCTGTTGATTTCCACGGGCAGATCTGATCGAGCTTGAGCCTAAAGACACCGACCCCGAGTGCTATCAGAAGGTGAAAGATGACTACGAGTCCTGCCGTGACCTCGGTAAGATATCTACTCGGCAATGTGACTTTAAATCCCTGTGCTGCTGTAGCCAGTGTTTAGAGCGATCTGTTGTTTGTATGTGAATGAAAGCGGGCGCTTGATCCCTGGAGATGTACGGCAGTGAATGGTTGAATTGCTTCTGACTGGCGCCCCCACCCCGGCGAAGATAAGGGCCCAATTTCATAGAGCCGCGTGAAAATCTGCTAAGCAGGAAAAGTCTTCCTCGTGTAAGCAAGGATTAACAAGCTGCCCTGCAATGTGATGTCCATTGCTTTTGACTTGTATTCCACTTTTCTTTACTTAGCGTGAAACAAAAGTGAAGTTTTGGTTGGCAAGGGGATCCTGTGGTCCATGAGTTTTTGCGCTTAAGCACATTTTGGCGCTTAAGCGGCGCTATGAAATTGGCCCTAGTTGGCAATTTGGGAAGCCCACCATCTAAGGGCTGGATAGGTCAGATGAGCGCTGGTACACAATACCAGAGGTCTCGGGTTCAAGCCCCGGTCCAGTCAGTTTTCTGTGCCATTTTGTTTTTAAATTGTTAAAAATGGTTGAAAAAGTTCCCAGTCCGGTTTTTCTTTTTTTCTTTTCTTAACAAAGGATGGATTATTAAGAGCACTGGTACGTTAATCCAGAGGTCTCTTGTTCAAGTCCCGGTCCATTCAAAGTTTTCTTTTTTCTTTGCCAATTCTCTCAATTTGGTCAAAAGTTCCCACTCAGCTTTTCCTTTAGAAAAGATATAATGAGTCGAGACATAACTAGTAATGACTACTTCCTTAAAAAAAAACCCGTCTCGGACTGCAGATACGATAAATAGTCTGGGAGCCGCTCCCTTGACTGATGTCCTGGCCTCCGTCGGAGGCTGGCCCGTGCTCGGGGCGAGCCCGGGAGGAGGCTGGAACCAGACGGCCTTTGACTTTGAGTCCCTATGGGCCCAGCTGCGGGGGACGTATGACGTGGACATGATTGCGGCCACCGGCGTGTGGCCGGATCCGTACAACAAAAACAAATACATGCTGGAGGTGAGTAGCGGCACCTTCTTCTTACGTTAGGCCAAGTAAAAGAAAATTATTAGTTTCTCATCCTAACTTTTTGATGAAAGGAGGATGTGGGCATTTTTTTTTCTTGTCTTTTTTCAAAACAATCTATTTCCCTAAAGATGGGTAGTCTAATTTTTTCAGTCGTTTTAGAGTACAGTAGGATATGTAGGCTGTGCATGCGCAAGATTCAATGGCTGGAAATAGTGAAAATCAATCAAAATGTTTGTTTTTTTTCATTTTATTTTTAAAAAAATGAAAATTTACCGGTATGCGGCAGCAAAAAAAAAAATACGGGCGGGGATGAGAAACTTATAATTGTTTTTACTTGGCCTCATTGACAGGACTCGACATTCAGAAAAAAATGTACAAGACAACACTATACACAGTGAAAGGAATACCATGAGAAAATGCTGTTTACTTGTACAGGTCAAAGTCAAAGTTAAATTTGATTTTCTTCATGGTGCCCCTCCCCCCCCCCCAAAAAAAAAAAAAAAAAAAAAAAATTTAGACAGCTGGTCCAGTGCAGTTACAATCGGCACTCGACCGACGCTGAAATCACCAGACTCGGTCCACGGTCTAGTGGATGCTTCCAGCCCTGATTGAACTCCTGCGGTGCTGCTGTTGTTTCTCCAGGGGCAGCAACATGTCATGCAGTTGGTTATTACGGTGGCCACCACTCTCAATACGACATGGAAATAACCATTACGCCCGACCCTAATCATGGCCATGACATTGACTAGGACAGCGATGATTTGAGATTCTTGAAGCAGATACTAACCCCACGACCCCATGCGATTCATTCTTGTTGTGATCGTATCACATCGTGATAGATGTCACTCCTCAGTGGATGCTAATATGCATGGGAAGAAATTAGGAGCCGAATGACAGTTTGATACGCGTTTTCCCTATTCTCATTCAATTTGAGGTGGAGTGATATACAAAAATGTTGCAGACTGCTTACTGACTAAAATTACCAAAATGCAAACTTCAAAATTTAGTGGGCCTGACGTTTTGATCCTAGGAGGACCTTTCTCAAAGGCATCAAAAGGTCCTGCTAGGATCAAAAGGTCCTCCTAGGATCAAAACGTCAGGCTCACTAAATTTTCAATTTGAGGTGAACGATTTGATTTGAGTGAACAAAATTTTTTTTATTACATTTTTTTCTGTGTTTTAAGTTTCTGTGTTATGTTTATTTCAGGCATATACACCGCAGTTTGTTGTTCCCGAGTTTGACACCGCGAAGAGACACCAGGAAAGCAGAAAGTCATTGGTAGGAGACCTTGGACCAATTCCTTACAAATCCTTCCTGAGCCTAAAGTCACATCTTTCCAGTGTCTGTCATGGCTTCCTGAGTTCACAGCACAAACCACTCGTCTGAATGTTGTCATCTTTTGGCAGACGGGCAGGCAGGCAGGCAGGCAGGCGGGCGGGCAGGCAGGCAGGCAGGCAGGCAGGCAGGCAGGCAGGCAGGCAGGCAGGCAGGCAGGCAGGCAGGCAGGCAGGCAGGCGGGCGGGCGGGCGGGAAGGCAGGCAGGCAGGCGGGCAGGCAGGCAGGGCAGGCAGGCAGGCAGGCAGGCAGGCAGGCAGGCAGGCAGGCAGGCAGGCAGGCAGGCAGGCAGGCAGGCAGGCAGGCGGGTAGGCGGGCGGGCGGGCAGGCAGGGCAGGCAGGCGGGCGGGCGGGCGGGCGGGCGGGCGGGCGGGCAGGCAGGCAGGGCGGGCGGGCGGGCGGGCGGGCAGGCAGGCAGGGCAGGCGGGCGGGCAGGCGGGCGGGCGGGCGGGCGGGCGGGCAGGCAGGCGGGGCAGGCGGGCGGGGGGGCGGGCGGGCGGGCGGGCGGGCGGGCGGGCGGGCGGGCGGGCGGGCGGGCGGGCGGGCGGGCGGGCGGGCGGGCGGGCGGGCGGGCGGGCAGGCAGGCAGGCAGGCAGGCAGGCAGGCAGGCAGGCAGGCAGGCAGGCAGGCAGGCAGGCAGGCAGGCAGGCAGGCAGGCAGGCAGGGCAGGCAGGGCAGGGTGGCAGGCAGGCAGGCAGGCAGGCAGGCAGGCAGGCAGGCAGGCAGGCAGGCAGGCAGGCAGGCAGGCAGGCAGGCAGGCAGGCAGGCAGGCAGGGCAGGCAGGCAGGCAGGCAGGGCAGGCAGGCAGGCAGGCAGGCAGGGCAGGGCAGGCAGGCAGGGCAGGCAGGCAGGCAGGCAGACAGACATGCATCGATGCTTGGATGAAGTAACCATGAAGCCAAATGATGCTTAAGACAACTGGCTAAAAGTGTGTTTGTCTTGTCTCGCTAATAAATGATACCAGAAACGTCATCCATATCCTTTCAGATCGACGAACGTGAGGAGGTGCAGGATTACGGGGTCAATCTGCTGCTACAGGCAGAATATTCCAAGGTATACCCTTTCGAGGAATTTTTCCTTTTCCCCTTCTGTCAGTCGTGTATACTATCAACCATTAGACAGCTTGCCGTTTCGATCCTAGCAGGACGTTTCTCAAAGTTCGTGTTAGGATTGAAAGGGGAGATCCAATAGAATTTTGAAATTTGTCATTTTTTTTCATTGAAGTAAGTAAGTGAACACTAATTTTTCCCTTGCTTTGCGGTGATATCCTGAAGAAAGATTATTTTTGTAGTGGGAACAGCCCTACTATGTTTTTTTTTTTTTTTTTTCAGGAACGCGAGGCTTATCTGCAGTATCTGGTGGCTATCGCAATGGAACTGGGAGCTGTCGAAGCAACGGCCACCGAAGACATGACCAACCTCATTGAGTTTGAGACGGCCATGGCCAACGTAAGACCGGCGTAGCATTGGCCGCCTTTAACCTCTTGGTGGCAGCAGACACGCCAATCTGCCGGCCACTGTGGTTGCAGCGCACTAAACTCAATCCAAGATGGCTCCGCCGAGCTGATTATCGTATAAAGTGTGGACCCTCAACTTCTTTTTTAATAAAGGGTCGTTGGATTTAGATAAACTGATATCTCGTTAAATAAGTGAAGCTTAAGACACTGCACGGGTTCAATGTTCAATTTCAATGTCTGTAATTTTGGAACATTATGAGGCTTCAAATGTGGCCCTATGTTGCTGTGGAAGTTGAGGGATGCTATCCAATAATCCTTGCAGAAATTTGGCTTTGGAAGACGACACATTTTGGGGGTGTTTTTTTTTTTTCAGGGGTAATTAGCAGAAAATCCAATCAGCTAGCAACACCAAAATTGAAAAGAAAATGAGAGACGATGGCTCAATCTACAATTTGGAGTATATTTACAAGACGTGGGAAGATCCATGTTTGGCTCGAATTACCGTACTAGATTTCTCCCGTCGCAAAATGAAAACTTGCTGTTGCTACAGAAAACTGAAGCTGGAGGAATCCAGCACACTGAATGAAATGATTCCTTTGAAAGTTTCTTTCCAAGATGTGATCCTCATAGGGCCTCTGAACGCCTCTGACCGAGTTGCATTCCATGTTCTTTCGAGTCAGTCTTCCGACCTTTTGTATCACTTTTTGACAGCTGACGGTGGTCCATACCGACTACTACACAACCAATGACACCTTGCAGTCCATTGGGATGGGCGTGGTAAGTCAACCTTCTCCTGCACTCCATCGACATTCTGATGCTATCCTGTACCTCTATAAGGCAAATATACGGCCCACCATGGAATACTGCTCTCATATTTGGGGGCTGGTGCATCTGCCTGTCACTTGTCCCTGTTGGATCGGGTGCAGAGACTTGGAGCTTGGGTCGTCACTGCCTAGCCCATCGTAGGACGGTGGCCACCATGTCCAACCACCTGAGCTGTGCTGCCCTCTATGGCGGCCAGTATGCTGGGCTTAAGGTCACGGGGTCAAGTTCCCGTCCAGTCAGGTTTTTGTCCGCTAATTTTCACATCAAATGCGATCTGAAGGTTTCCATGGTGAGGATGGCAGAAGGAGTAGGTTTGCGGCGACACCATGTGAAATTTCTCCTCTGTGAGCATGTGTGGTTCTGAAAAGAACCGGAGGAACTTGTAGCGACTCCTTTAACATTTGCGCCGGAATAGACAGGACACCAGTTTATCAGCTTTCACTGGTGGCCTGCACAGTATATGCAGCATGTCCATCTCCACTCTCTCCTGAAGACGATCAGAGCACACTGTTCGAAACGTCGAGTTCCTCCGGTCCTTTTCAGAACCACACCTACTCACAAAAGGGAAATTGTACATGGTGTCACTGCAAGCCTACAGGTACTCCTTCTTTAATTTTCACATCAAGATGCCATGCACGCGAGCTGTCCGTCCTCTTACTTACCCATTCAGATTGACTCGTTGTTCCGGGCACCGGGCAAAGCACTGAGCACTTGGTGTTTATCATGTCGAGTAAGGGCATAATCTCATCGAGATACATTCTCCTCGATGCAAACATGTTACATCTATGATGCAACGCGATACCTGCCGCTATACATTATTCGAATCCACCACACGACCCCGACCAGCTCGGGTGGTCAAGTGGTTAAGACGTCTGTACTAGAAAATCGGGAGTCGCGGGTTCGAATCCCGCCCGTGCTGCCTGAAATATTTGTATCAGGCACCGGGCACTGATGAGCACTCAGTGTTTATCACGTCGAGTAAGGGCAGACCTTTATTGAATCTTTATTCTAGGTTGACTGGACAAAGTTTTACAAAGCCATGATGCCAGCGAGTGTCAATCCGCCGGTGACCCAAGATGAGCCCATCCTGAACTACAGACCGAATTACATCAGCAATGTCACCACGTGGCTTGCTACCCAGGATGACAGGTAAGCACATCTATTCTGTGTATGTGCGCGTCGGTGATCGATCCGTTCCGAGTTCAGTTATCAGAGAGTTTTCGCACGCGAACGGATGCGCGTACGCATTATTACGATATTATTATACGATAGATTAGCTATCCAATCCCCGGTTGTTTTTAGACACAAAACACGAAACACATACAACACATGTTACACGTACTCGGCATATCAGTTGGTAGGAGGTAAGGACCTCTAAGTAATTATTATATCAGTTTATACATTGGTGGGCCTGACATTTCGATCCTAGCAGGACCTTTCTCAAAGGCAGAGTTGCCTCTGCCTTTGAGAAAGGTCCTGCTAGGATCGAAACGTCAGGCCCACTAAATTTTGAGATTTGCATATTGGTAATTTTAGTCAGTAAGCAGTTTGCAACATTTTGGTATATCACAAGTTACATTGGTATTCCAATATTGAAAGGTTGACAAATGTCTAGATGTTTTCAAGATTTCAGTGAATGAGTTCCACAGCCTTTTCTTCTTCAAATTTGATGAAGTCATTCTTTGGCTAGAGATGGTACGAGCATCCACGGGAGATAAACATGTAGGGTTTCTTCACTACAGGGTGAAGGCCAACTACATGGTGTGGCGACTGGTGAGTCGCCTGGTGCCCTTCCTGAGCCAGACCTTCCTGGACATCCGCCAGGAGTACCTGGAGGCCGTGCAGGGCACCGGCGTGCCCACCGCCCGCTGGAAGACCTGCGTCAACAACGTCAACGGCCAGCTGGAGTTCATCACGGGGCGGATGTACGTGGACGCGCACTTCCCCGAGACGGCCCGGGACAAGGTCGGTCAGAGGAGACCCGCGCGGGGGGGGGGGGGGTCGGCCGCTTCAATGCGGCCACGCATCGCTGGGGTCTGTACGTCCGTCTCCGGCCGGTCAGTGCGGTGCGCCCGCACAAACTGCGCGCCATATTCTTAGAGAGTGCCAACACTATATGAACATCTTAACCGTGAAAATGTCATTTAGTCGTGAGAAGAAAATTCACAGTGTCTTCACCCCTATTTCATGGGGCACGGTTAGGCAATAGTTTTCATAGCATTTTCATGACGTTTTCACCAGTGGTCTCCAAGGCCACATTCCTGCCTAGCGGCAGTTTCGAAGTAACTGGGAGTGACAGTTACAAGGACACCATACAGTACCTCTATGGTGGCTGTGGGATCCTACTTCCATCTCTCAATGCTGGAGCTTGCCACCCTAGATATTCACGGGTTTTTTCACGGTCTGTTTAGTGACCTGAAGATATTCTTATCAGGCAGGCATGCAACTTTTCCACGGTTCTGTGAATTTCCGGGTTTTTTTTAATTCGGCCGTAAAAAAAAAAATCTGTGAAAAAAAAAAAAAAAAAATAATAATAATAATAATAATTTTAAAAAAAGGATATTTCTTCTCCCCTAACTATTATTTAAAACACATGCTGAGATCAGGTTAAAAACTCTGATGTTTACTTTTCATTTTGTGTAAACAAAAATTCCATTTTCTTGGTGTATGCCTTGAAAAAGGTTTAAATATGTCACTCAGCTTAAAGCGGTCAAAAACTGCTCAGAATGCACCACAGAGCATCTAGAATCCAAACCCCACGCCGTAAGGGCTTCGTGCTTCGCCCTCGCAGTTTCATTCGGACATTTTCCTCTTTTTTTTACAATTCATGAGTTGCATGCCTGATCAGATCATCACGCGTTTATAACGTCCAGCGAGGGCCTAACCTCAGTGAGTTATTCTCGTCCTCAGACCCTGGAGATGATCAGGAACCTGCAGGTAGCTTTCAAGGAGATGCTGAAAAACAACGACTGGCTGCAAGAGGAGGACAAAGGAGTGGCCGCCGAGAAGGTCAGCAGAACAACTTACCTCTTTTCCTGTCCCAAAGGTTAGAAGGCCTGACGTTTTGATCCTAGCAGGACCATTCTCAAAGGCAAGGTCCCGAGAGAGGTCCTGCTAGCATCGAATCGTCAGGCCCTCGAACCTTTTGAGATTTATGTATTGCAGGTCATTTTAGTCAGGGAGCAGTTTTCATTTGTATTTACCGGTACTCTTTATTTGCCCAGTGCTTTACCCTATGCCTGATGATAAATGTCAGGCAGCCAGGGTTTGATTCGAACCCGATACTCCTGCTTTCCAGTGAAGACGTCTTCGCTTTTCCTTTGCCCACACTTTGCCCACAAAAAATCCCTGTGCCATATTGCCAGAGGTTTTTTGTCTTGTTGTCAGTTCCCTAGATCAGGGAACAAAAGCTTTTGCTTCACACCCTATGCCTAAATGTCGCCAACCTGCACTTCATTATTTATTACTTTTCTGCATTGTTAATTTTATATTTTATCTTTTATTACATTCTTGTATTGTATTGTATTAATTACAGTGCATTTTGTAAAGGAGTGGCAGTATTGAATTGAATGTGAATTGAATTGAAAAAAGAAGTTTTCACCAAACTCGTTGTAACTAATTACGATCAATCGCAAGACGATGAGCAACGCACAGGAACCACACAGCCTATCACAACTAACAATGAGTTATCCACCGTCAGTTGAGTTACGATGCATCCCTACTAGAAAAATCAGTCATCATTTGGTCATCAAAACTGTCATCAGTTAAAGGAGGCATCAAACAGCATCAAAAGGGCAGCATTTGGAACCCCCAAAATAAAGAAACATAAAGGATTATAGTATAGTAAGGCATCACTTGTGGGGAAAATTGGCATCAAAGAGGCATCACTACTGATGCCCAATTCCTTGAGTAGTTAATATATTACTGTGTAAAGAGCTGGCATCAAAAAAGGCATCAAAAGGTCATCAAATCAGCCAAGGCCATCATCACCCAGATCAGGCATCAAAAGGTCATCAAATCAGCCATCAAAAGGCATCACCCAGATCAGGCATCAAAAGGTCATCAAAAGGCATCAAAAGGTCATCAAATCAGCCATCAAAAGGCATCACCCAGATCAGGCATCAAAAGGTCATCAAAAGGCATCAAAAGGTCATCAAATCAGCCATCAAAAGGCATCACCCAGATCAGGCATCAAAAGGTCATCAAAAGGCATCAAAAGGTCATCAAATCAGCCATCAAAAAGGCCATCACCCAGATCAGGCATCAAAAGGTCATCAGATTAGGCATCAAAAGGTCATCATGTAGATCAGGCAATTGCCATCATGCAAAAAAGGCATCAAAAGGTCATCAGAAAAGGCATCAAATAATAAAGCATAAAAGTCACCTGATATAATTAGTAACCCATCAAAATGTCCTAAAACCCTTTCTGACAGCATTATGCATGGCTTGCATGCGCGAATGAAAAGCATCCGAAAGCACTCAAAGGTGAAGAATGACACAATCTACAGGTATTCAATTAATGTCGTATGCACAGGTATTCTTCTTTATTTCCGATTGTCATGTTTTCTGTTATTTTGTCAATGTTATTAGATATGCAGATATAGAAACATGTAAGAACAATCTATTGTTTTCTGATCATTTGAAGTACAGTATGATATGTACATGTAGGCTGTGCATGTAGGAGGTTCAACGACTGGAAACATCGATTGCATGGATTTTCAATTGAAACGTTAGGTCCCTTAATTTAGGGAAATCCTACTCAGCTGGTTTTGCGCGACGGACATTGTAGCAGGCACTGTTAATGATGCGGGTGACATCTGAAGTTTTCAGTGGCGCTATATTCTTGTCCATTGCCAACTGGCGGATGAAGCCTGGAAGAGGAATACATAACAAAAAAAAGTGTTCTTGAAGCTTTCTTAATATGAAATTAGTACCAGTAACTTGAAGAAAAAAAACAATTGGCTTTTTTTATATAAAAACAAGATCCATGTGTTCAGGTTGTCAAAACTAGAACAGATCTACACTTCACAATTTACTTGACCTTTTAAAAAATTGTTTACTCCATTGGAAATGCAAAGGCACACGATCTGCAGTTAAATTTTTTTTTTACAAAAGGCAAGGTAGACCAGCCCCTTTGAGAATGGGATGCAAAGGAATTCTAGTTACAAAGCAGACACCAAAACTTACTCTTTGTGGCTTGGACAGCTACCTCGGGAAGAGCTGACCGGCTGTCATCTTTGCCCTTCTGTTCCCGGCAGCAGGATGAAGCCAACTCTTCCCGTGAAAACAGTGCCAAGAGCAGATGCCTCACGACCACTTTCAACCCACTTGTCTCGTGGGTTGATAGTGAGCACCTCACAGCTTCAAGTTGTCTTGGTGGCAAAAACACGCATGGATGAAATTCCACCTTTGGAATTCCGCAGCCCTGATGAAAAACAATAAGAATTAACATTAAAACTTATAGAATTACAAAATCAATACTAAAACGTTGGATGAAGGCTGCTGAATATGCATTACGTTGTTCTGATGCAGTCATTTTTACTCTTAGATTGGAAGTGCAGCCAGACAGCTTTGAATGAAACAATTCCCAAAAATGTCCATGGAGCAAAACAAAAAAACAGATATTATTGCATCTTAAGAAATACCATCTGCCTGCATATTGGCTTGTTTCAGTCAGACAAATTGTGTGTATTTGGGAAAATCTAAGTAAATAGAGCACAAGAACTTTGGTACATGTACATACATCTTTTTCCATGGACCAGTGCCATCTGCCGGTATCACGTCTCGGAGTTGTGGGTGCTTTCATCTGATGGTGGCCCTCTGCCACCGAAGTGCTGGACTCTCTGGGCTGCACATAAATATTGAGATCAAAATACTGAATGTAGCACTTGTAAAAAAAAAATGATTGCACATGTGTAAAAGCTCCAAAAGTTGCAAATTCTATTTGCTGTATGACAATGTGAGAAATGATAGGCGCGGCCGCGGTAGATCGAGCCAAAATGACGGAGAAAAAAAAAGAGTCAAACTAGCGTTTTTCGACCGCCGTCCAAATTTGTCAATTTTACCCTCAAATTGAAGCCTGTATTCTCTGCTTTTTAATCATACATTTTGTACCACTATCAAAATTAATAACGAAGGGAATAATATTAAACTACGCGGAAACAACATTCGGAGACAAACGATGAAAGTAGCGTATTTTAGTTATGACCGATTTCCCTTCGCGACGTTACCGAGGTTGGCAAGTCTAGGTTTGGTTTCCGCCTCTAGGTAAAGCCATAGCGACACTACAGGAGCAGTAGGGCCGAAACCAGCCTACGCGCGGCACATGTGACATGACACAACACGTCTTTGCACACACTGTATAGTGTACAGTGTATACTACATCAGTACAGTGCACGTGCACAGCGGCCGCATGGCTGCATACGAGTTACGACTACGATCACACTGCGCTACTCAAGCCTGATCGGAACTTCCAGAACAAGTATTAGCGAGACGGTTACGCTACAAAAATAGTACAATTTATTTTACTACCGAAACCAAACATAGATTGGGTTAATAATGGGTGAACATAGTGCCGGTCGGAAGTATTGTTTTTCACCAGGAGTGGTGGACAGAAAATACCCGTGGTGGTCGGCCCCGTCCACCGCCGACCAGCGTAGCTATAACCATGGAGGATTTTCCTTCCTCCATGCTATAACACTGCCTTGGACAGAAATTTCTAGATTTCCCCGAGAGGCATCTTCTCAATTAAATGAAGGGAAATTTCTCCTTTTTTCCAAACTTAAGTAAACCAAATGACCAGAATATTGGTACATAGGACAGTTTCACAGGTATTTTCAGGGAAAATCTAGGCATTTGTTACTGTTGTAAGGGGTATAGTCAAGGTGAAATTTTGTGTGAACCATTTTGCATACATGTACTACTGAAAATGTGAAAACCTGCATGGACCCTACACTATACATATACTAGTATTACTATAGTCACCCGATCCTCCAAACTCCAAATTTCGATAAAAAAGGGTGACTTGTCGGGTCCAAATTATATGTACTACTCAGTCCTACTTCTAATCCTACTGGTAATTATTTTACTACTAGTATTACTATTATTATTAATAAAAATATTAGTAATAATAATAGACATCATTTTCGGTCACAGCTTCTTCTTTGTATTTGTTATTATTTTCATAGGACAAATGGACGGGAATATTTAATTCTGAAAAAAATTACTCCTTAGTCTTAGTCTTAATCAGTTAATGTTAATCTAGTCCGAGTAACTTGGACCCAACAAGTCACCCTTTTTTAACGAATTTTGAAATTTTGAGTTTCGGGTACAGTCACCCGAAACTCAAAATTTCAAAATTCGTTATAAAAGGGTGACTTGTTGGGTCCAAGTTACTCGGACTAACTTAGTAGTACTGTAGAAGTAAAACTAAAACTTAAAATTTGCTAGAACTTGGCAGGGTGAGAAGTAGAACACTTACCGCTTATTTTCAAAATCTTCGCTCTGTAAGTCTTCCTCCCTGGCCCCTTCCACTTCACCATACCAGTGGCTCCCTCGATGCGATCTTTTTCTTCCACAACGGATGACACCTGTTCGATGCTGGTTTTCTTTTCGTCAACCCAGAAAACAAGGCATTTCTTGGTCCGCTGGCGAGGTTTCATTTGTTGGCAATCGGTTCCGCCATAATCAACACGAAGAAGGTCACTGACATCCAACAACGATGCCATAATTATTGACCGAGCAAAGGTTATATTTCGGATCGATTGTCAAACATATTTATTCTAAACGGAACAGACGGAGAAAAGAGGTCGAGCCCGAACTTTAAATTACCCGCCACGTCACAAATACTCAAAATAATGCTCGCCGTGAGCGTTGACATTTACGTAATAAACAATCCCAGCGTGCGTCCCTGTTCAGTATTAGTAGACTATATTTCAAGGCTGATAATAATTGTATACCTTTTTATTTGAGAAACATTTCATTCGTGTCTGTAAAACTGGACACAGAGTGTAGATATATTGCGTACGTTGTCACTTCACTTTTTTCGGAGTACTTCACAAAATTCTACCGGGCTCTGGTATTATTCGTATAATGTATTAACTACGTTTCACTGTGATGTGCAGTGGAAACGTATGCAGTCTCCATTTTCAGCCTCGAAGTAACGTCTAGAATTTCTATGCGGCGCGCGCAACTTCCGCTGGCCAACGCTACGCGACCACATGTGCAAGTATTGCACATGAACATGTACGTGCATATGTAACACTAGAACATGTGTACAAGTGTACATGTACACATGTACATGTACATGTACTGTACTGCATCGCGTGCCACGTGTACATATCATGTGTTGTACAGTACATGTGCATGTACATGTACATGTACATGTACATGTACACTGTACACTCGAATACTGTACAGTAGTCAGTACGAATTTGTGTCTGTACTGACCACTTGCCCACACCGCGTGGCATTGTTGTTGTATGTCTCTTTTTCGTCTTCTTCTTGAATCTCCTTGGTTGTAGACAAAGCGTGAGGAGAGAGAGAAAGACATGCCAAGTTTCCGAAAATGGAAGAGAGGTTGTGCAGTTGTAGAATATATAAATTTGAATTTGTTTTATTTCCCTGATTTATGTACACTTTGATTATAGGTTGGATTAGAAGTTTGAAATTTCCAGTTATTAATCAAACCTCTATTTCAAGGCCATACCTGTTGAACTGATAGAATCTCGGTCTTTTTAGTGTACATGTACATCAGTGTTATAGCTAGGGTATTTTTAGTGGTGGTTCAAATTTCACCAACAAGAAGTCGTTCTCGTGAACGAAGCCTCGCGATTAGCGGCTGCGGTCAAAATGATAGCAACAAAACATGTATTACATGTACTGTTACCGGTAAATAAATTAATTAATTAATCAAATTAAGTAATTAAATAATTAATCAAATTAACTTTGTTAGTCATGTTCAGTGTATAAATCATTAATAACCAAGTAAAGTGAACAACAAAACTTGAAGAATAATGTACATGTTTGAATTGAATGTGTGTGCACTCAGTGCATGTGCAATGATTAGTAGACTTTGACCAGCCCTTACAGTTGTTTTCTAACAAATAACTAATGTTTATTACAGTTATACTAGCGATGTTTTAAGTTTCGCGGTCAACCAAAGTGTATTTTCCAGAATTCTAGAAAATTTTAGAAGGAATTTTTTCATTCATTTCTTGAGATATCGGAAGTTGAAAATTGCTAAATCGCTCCGTGCGGCCGCGGTAGATCGAGCCAAAATGACGGAGAAAAAAAAAGAGTCAAACGCCTTCCAAATTTGTCAATTTTACCCTCAAATTTAAGCCTGTATTCACTTCTTTCTATTCATACCACTATTCATACCAGAATATAATAACGAAGGAAATTATATTAAACTACGCGGAAACAACATTCGGAGACAATTCGATGAAAGTAGCGTATTTTAGTTATGACCGATTTCCCTTCGCGACGTTACCGAGGTTGGCAAGTCTAGGTGTGGTTTCCGCCTCTAGGCTCTAGGTAAAGCAATAGCGACACTACAGGAGCAGTAGGGCCGAAACCAGCCTACGCGCGGCACATGTGACATGACACAACACGTCTTTGCACACACTGTATACTGCACAGTGCACGTGCAAGCGACCGCATGGCTGCCTACGAGTTACGACTACGATCACGCTGCGCTACTCAAGCCTGATCGGAACTTCCAGAACAAGTATTAGCGAGACGGTTACGCTAAAAAAAATACAATTTATTTTACTACCGAAACCAAACATAGATTGGGATATTAATGGGGTGAACACTGTGCCGGTCGGAAGCATTGTTTTTCACCAGAAGTGGTGGACGGAAATTACCCGTGGTGGTCGGCCCCGTCCACCGCCGACCATGTACCAGCGTAGCATAACACTGATGTACATGATATGTACATGTACATATATATGAATGCCATTTTTCTCATTCATTGTTTTGAACTGTAGATTTTGAACATCCACCGATGACTCTTTGATGACTAAAACATAGGTTTTTGAAGGCCTTGATGCCGCTTTCTTAGAATATTTGTCTCCAGCCATCAAATGGGATGCCCTATGATGACCTTTTGATGCCTTATGGTGACTTGTTAATGCCTCATGTGGACTTGTTGATGCCTCATGTGGACTTGTTGATGCCTTATGAGTACTGATTGATGCCCTATGATGACCTCCTGATGCCCTATGATGGCCTTCTGATGCCCTATGATGACCTTCTGATGCCTTATGATGGCCTTCTGATGCCCTATGATGACCTTCTGATGCCCTATGATGACCTTCTGATGCCTTATGATGGCCTTCTGATGACCTTATGATGACCATTTTGCATTAGGATGACCTTTTGATGCTCAATGATGACCAAATGATGCCAAATTCTGCTAATGATGACCAAATGATGCCAAATTCTGCTAATGATGACTAAATGATGACTGATTTTTCTAGTAGGGATCGTGAGGCTTTGTGAAATCCAACCGCAGGACTCTGCTATTGTTCCCATGCACTCACGCGCTTTTATTCCTCTCCCGCAATTGCAGGCCGACGCCATGGACATCGCTATCGGTTACCCCGACTGGATCAAGGATGATGCGGCGCTCAATGCCGAATACGCAGGGGTAGGTGGAGCTAGCCGTTGACCATAGACACAGCCGGCCACTCTGCGCGTCATCGTTCAGATGTGGAGACACATTTTTTGCATTTAATGCTCAGTTCAATCAACTTAAATCAACTCAAATTGGAAAAACTGACAAAGAAATCTTTGACTGGACAACCATTTAAGGCCCAATACAACATATGGAAGATCGGAAAACATCGATGTCCACAGATTTTCATCTAAAGTACACAGTTTGTAGATGGTCGTGATAGAATCCTCATGTTGAAATCTTACGGTCTGGGATGCTGTACTTCCCTAGAAATCTTCCCTCAAACATCGACAAATAAGTTTATTACTCGCAAGTAATAAACTATTTCATACACTACAGAATGGTGCACAAACCAAAACAAAGGCTTAGGCTCGGGCTTAGGCTTCGGTCATATTTATCACACTCGTTATAATATCACAAGCATCTAAAACACAAGCATTTGGCCCGAGTTTCTTGGTGAATACCTCTGTACCTATCAAGCCAACAAACCTTCAAATTTGGAAACAAACCACGACCTGGATGTTCAGGTTTTGTCAGACAAGAAACCTGAGCCCGGCCCTAAGCCTTCATTTCAATGGCCTTACAGCGGACTCCCCACTAGTCATGCCATCACGTTTCCTTCCCCCACACAGCTGTCCGTCAGCAAAAAGGAGTATTTCCAAAACAGTCTGCACTACAGAGAGTGGATATCGCAGACCACGTTGGCACTCTTGCGCCAGAATGTCGGGGAAAGCTCACTGTAAGTATCGTAGACAGTGACAAATACTTCAGCCATTTGAATATGCTTGCTTGCTATGGAGTACCGGTATCCTGTTGTCTAGTGGAAATACATGTGGAATTAAATGGTCAATAGACCTTTCTTGTGTTTGCAAACCATTGACTTCCATTTTGTAGGAACTTGGCAGAAACTGCTGCTGTGACGTAGCAAAAGAAAGGTCTATAGTGAGGTCACAGATTTGTAACCTAGGTTATAAGGGCCCTTTTCCAAAAACCGGCTTAGGCTCAGGCTCCGGCTTTGTCTCCATTTTTTGTGTCCATTTTTAAAGTACAAGGCATGATCACAGGAGGCCTTTGGCTTCATTTTTTTAATGTTATAATGTGATTTGAAAAAGAAACTATAGCTTCAGCTTCAACAAAGAACTCCAACCTGTGTTTTCGGCTTTTTGATAACAGAGACGAAGCCGGAGCCAAAGCCTTAGCCAGGTTTTGGTTTGGGCCATGATGTCTATGAGTGAGGTCCACTTGTGTGGATGAGGCGCCCTCAAGAGGCTGCAGTCACTCACTTCCCATTTTTTTGTATTTATTCTCTATCTAGGTGGACGATAGTAGGGCCAGCAGTGGTGAACGCGTTTTACAGCCCGAGTACAAATGGGATATGTGAGTGTGTCCTCTATTGCCATTATTATACTTGACCTCATTGCATATGCTACACTTCCAACAATAAATCCCAGGGAATCGGTTTCACTCAGTGTTGTGTTATCCCTTTAAAGGGCACTTTTTTTTACGATTCTTTTTGAATATAAATTCCTATCAAGTTACCTTAAGGATTCGAGTTGCAGGTCAAAAGTGTGAGCACCTCCAGATTCTGGTAATTTAATCAAGATATAAGTTCTTCATTTGATAAATGACACGTAATGACACAATGACACATAATGACACATAATGACATACAATGACACATAATGACACATAATGACACATACTGACACATAATGACACATTATGACACATAATGACACATAATGACACACAATGACACATAATGACACATAATGACACATAATGACACATAGTGATTGCATAATGTTATCTCATAACGTGTGAAAGTAATCGTGCCGTTCTTGCCACAGGTCCTAATTAACGCCCAGTCACGCTAAGGAATCCCCCAGCACACTTTCCCGTGTCCCCCGTTCCTCATTACTGTTCTAGGAGTGACGCACACCTTGACTGAATGACTCTCCTTGCCTCATTTTTTTACAGTGTTCCCTGCGGCCATTCTTCAGCCACCTTTCTACCACGAAGATCTGCCCTGGTTCGTATCTAAAAAACACAAAAAATCTTCTACCAATCGGGTTATAATCATTTGAAGTGACTACAAACACTGTTGCAAACTGCTCACTGACTAAAATGACCTGCTATGCATAAATCTCAAAAGATAGAGGGCCTGACGTTTCGATCCTGGCAGGACCTTTCTGAAAGGTCCTGCTCGGATCGAAATGTCAGTTTTTATTTCTTGTTCTCTTTTCTTTTCAATTTGTTTGAACACCGTTTATATCCGACCTTCTCACCAAATCGATATACAGTCTCCACTTGACCATGGCACGTATACAGTTAGATGTAATTGGTCACGGTTCATCAGTGGCTTTTGGTAGTTAAGATATCTTAGAATTATTTTGATGCAACTGTGTTTTGACCGCTGTCTCTCATAATGTGCAAGTGACAGCCATGTTTGGTTTTTTTGATTGATTTTTCTTGTCTCCACCGATGCAGGTATTCCAACTATGGCGGTATAGGCATGGTCATCGGACATGAAATAACGCATGGCTTTGACAACAACGGTAAGTCTGCACTTCAGTTCACGTTTTCAATTGTGCCTTATGCGTGAATTTAGAAGAAAGAGAGCTAACGCCTGTCAACTGTGACAGAGGACAAGGACAGGGACAGGGAGTTAATGGATGGTTTATAGTTTATTTTGACGGGTTATAGGCTATTGTGACGGGTTATAGGTTATTGTGACGGGTTATAGGTGATTGTGATGGGTTATAGGCGATTGTGATGGGTTATAGGTGATTGTGACAAGTTATAGGAAATTGTGACGGGTTATAGGTAAGGGTCGGACGTTTAAACGTTTAACCGTTTAAACGAAAAAATGAAAAAATCCGTTTAGAGATTTTTCTAAACGTTTAAACGAAACTTAGGGCCTGCTGTTGAACAAAGTATACGGTAATTAATCTGGGTCCTTTTTTTTCTGACGTTGCTCCGAAAGTGTCTTTCCGAAACACTTTAGCTCCGCCGGTCAAATCAGACGAACTCTCCATTTGATCAAGCCAATGTGGTGACCGCTGCGCGCACGGCAGAGGAGGCGGTTTTGTGTGTCTGTACTGTGTGTGCCGCAGGCCGCCTGCTCAACTACATGTACAGTACAGAATACAACACGGGTGCGCCGCTCATCACATGGTGATTGTCCAATCACAACCTTTCATGGCACGAGAGTGATGCGTCCCTATCGCGGTGCTTTTCAATTTCATGCAGCCAAATCACACTCGAATAAAGAAAATAGAAATAAGATTAAGAAGGCAAACGGCAGGCAACAAACAATTATTGTTTATTCCTACGGCCGGGTGACGCGCTGTTGGGATTTGAAAAACACCACTTCATGCCCATGCTATTTGTTTGTATTTCTCTGAAATTGAAAAGTTTACCGCCTGCCCGCCTGCCCGCCTGCCCGCCTGCCAAATTCACGACGGCAATTGCCGTCATGCTCTCACCAATTGCCGCAGTGTCCTTATATTTGGAGGATTTTCACGGCAACGAATTGCCGTGCCCTTTTATAGCACATTGCTGCCATGCGGCCCTTTCGGCCGACGGGTTAGTTGGGCCTTGGAGGTAGGGGCAGATCTGACTGCCGGCCAGCGCTGGCGTTAGCACAGAGCGCAAGACCGCTGTGTGCAGCACACATGGAAGCTTCACCGTACCGTGCGCACTGCCAGCTAAACATTGCGCAGTTTCATGTCAACGAACTTTTCGTCTGTGGACATCGCTGGCTGTACCAAACAACGGGTACCAGCGGTAGTTGGGAGCGATTTACGTTGCACGATAGATAGATTGCGCAATAACACGTGGCTGGGTTGCGTGTGAAAGTAGAATCACAGAGCTGTAAAAAGCTTGACAGCATGGACTATTCCATTAGGCTTAGAGGGGTATGACTTTATACATTAATAAGCTCTGATAATTTCCTCGTTTAGGGTGGACCTAGCTGTTTACAAATCCATCTTTACAAAACATGTAGGCTATTGAGAATTCTTTTTTTTTTATTTCCCCGGAAAATCTATTTTCACATAATTATTTTTGTCGTCAGGATGACTAGCACCCCTGCCATACTTGAATGGTACAGTCCATTTTCCGTGAGAAGGCATGTTGGCGGCTGACTAAAACCTATTTTGGACGTCATTTTTGAGGTGGAAAAACAACTTTTTGGGGCATTATGGTCCCACAGAAACGATATCATTTGTGGGAGACCTAAAACAACGCTTTGGTGCCCTCAGCGTCTATTTGTAAAGCATTTTAAGGTACTAAACTAGTCGTGCATTAAAAAACTCGGTTGTTAAACAGAAACAGAGCTGACATGCGGTGGCCTTAGTTGTTTGTGTTGGCCAAACGTTTAAACGTTTAAACGGAAAAGTGAAATGCGGTTAAACGTTTAGCAAATTAAACGTAAAGTCCGACCCTTAGTTATAGGCGATTGTGGCGGGTTATAGGCTATTGTGACGGGTTATAGGCAATTGTGACAAGTTATAGGTGATTGTGACGGGTTATAGGTGATTGTGACGGGTTATAGGCTATTGTGACGGGTTATAAGCAATTGTGACAAGTTATACAATGTAGGTGATTGTGACAAGTTATAGGTGATTGTGACGGGTTATAGGCAATTGTGACGGGTTATAGGTGATTGTGACGGGTTGTAGGTGATTGTGACGGGTTATAGGTGATTGTGACGGGTTATTGGCAATTGTGACGGGTTATAGGTGATTGTGACAAGTTATAGGTGATTGTGACAGGTTATAGGCTATTGTGACGGGTTATAGGTGATTGTGATGGGTTATAGGTGATTGTGACAGGTTATAGGTGATTGTGACGGGTTATAGGTGATTGTGACAAGTTATAGGTTATTGTGACGGGTTATAGGCAATTGTGACGGGTTATAGGTGATTGTGACGGGTTGTAGGTGATTGTGACGGGTTATAGGTGATTGTGACAGGTTATAGGTGATTGTGACGGGTTATAGGCTATTGTGACGGGTTATAGGTGATTGTGACGGGTTATAGGCTATTGTGACGGGTTATAGGTGATTGTGATGGGTTATAGGTGATTGTGACAGGTTATAGGTGATTGTGACAGGTTAGGCAATTCCGTCTGCTATAGGTTAACCACTCACCCTCTGCCCCCTCCCATTGCAGGCAGGCAGTACGACAAGGACGGCAACTTCAGAGTGTGGTGGAGTCAGGAATCCATCGACAATTTCCTGGATAGGGCGCAGTGCATCATCGATCAGTACTCGGGCTTTGTCATGCCAGAGAACAACAGAAACGTGAGCACTCTCTGCTTGCTTCAAAATAAGCCTAAGAAAATCTCTACTTCGGTTCGTAGATTTGATAGGCCAGTCTTCTTTATTTCAGCAGGCAAAGCACTATACTCATTACTTTTAGTTGGGCAAACCCTCATTGAATTACATTCTCCTTGATGCAAACATCACATTATATCTACGAAGCAATGATTAGGTTATTGTTGAGTCGAATTGGGCGCCAGATAATGTTTAGAAATGACAATACATCCATGTATATATGTATTGGGTTAAGTGTGCCCCTATGAACTGTCAATTTATAATCACAAAAGTTAGAGGGCCTGACGTTTCGATCCTAGCAGGACCTTTCTCAAAGGCAAAGTCTTTGAGAAAGGTCCTGCTAGGATCGAAACGTCAGGCCCTCTAACATGAGCTTAATTTATTGCAGGTAATTTTTTTTCAACAGTTTTTGTGTTAACTTCAATTTATAATCACGATCATTTTTTTTTTTTTTTTTTCAAGTTGAACGGTTATCAAACGCAGGGAGAAAATATTGCCGATAACGGAGGACTGAGGGAGGCCTTCAAGGTATGAAAATTTAAAAAAAAAATAAAAAAATTTCTATTTAAGAATTGTTTTTTATTAAAACAAATATATATTTATGTTCACATTTGAAAATTAAAAACAAAACCCTGATAAAAAGATGCTCCCATCAACCAAAAATCTAACAGTTTGTATTGTAATTTTTAAAAAAATTGACAAAGAAAACTTTGACTTGACTGGGACATGAACCCGAGACCTCTGGATTTTTGCATCAACTTTCTAACCAGCCGAGTTGTACAGCCCTTAGATGGTGGCCCTCCACCTAAACTTCTTGGTTTGCAAGATCTCCAGTTGATGTCAGAGGAGAGTGTATTTACATCTGAACAGCCGAACCGTGTAGTAAGGCAGGGGTACTCTCCCTTGGAAAAACATTTTTTTGAGCTGCAGTGGAGACACAAAGTCTAGACGATGACAAAAAAATCAAAGCAACTTCCAAAATGAAAAGGCTTATTTTTTAAATCACAGATTAGAACGTACATCAGTTGTGTAACTTTTGCGCTGTGCCCCTTTCATTCAGGCTTACGTGGATAACATTTCGAAGCAACCGCAACTCCCAGGAGTGGACTTCACTGAAAAGCAGATGTTCTTTCTCTCGATGTCTCAGGTAAATATGCAGAAGCGCAATTGCAGACCACCCTCCGCAAAAAGAATAGCTCTGAAAATGCGCAGCAACCATGTCATTCACTGACAGAATTCATTTGTTTATTCTTGAGGTGATATACAAAAAATGTTGCAAACTGCTCACTGACTAAAATTACCAAAATGCAAATCTCAAAATTGAGTGGGCCTGACGTTTTGATCCTAGCAGGACCTTTCTCAAAGGCAGAGTGACAAGGACAAAACAAATACATGTACACGAGGGAAGGGGGAAGAGAGTGAATAGGACATGGATGAGAAATAAAGGACAAAGAGGAAAGCTGGTAGGGTGAGATCAAAGGGAAGGGCAAGGAGTGGGGAAGGGATTAGTGAGAGGAGGGGGAAAGATCAACGAGAGAAGTGTGGAGGAGTGAACACAAAAGAAGGATTATCAGAAAGCTGCATGGTGTTAGTCATTACCCTCCTGGATGTTGAGACAATGTGGTTGAATAGGCCGAAGACGCTTCATCCACATTTTCTCACGGCTAAGACGGACAGCATTACTACAGTGACCAAGGGATTCTATGCCCAGTACACTCATGTTTATTCTTGAAATAATTATGCAGAAATGTTGCACACTGCTTATTGACTAAAATGACCCAAAAGCAAATACCATATGCAAAAATTTGGAGGGTCTGACGTTTCGATCCTAGTACAACCTTTCGCAAAATGGGCAAACCCCACTCCTCTTTCTCACCCTTTCCCTTTGATGTTTCCCCCTTCCACTACTTAACCCTCTACCCTATGTTACGACCTCAAACAATAAGGACGCAAGAAGACGTAAGGACAATGCTGACAAATGAATTTACGTTATAACAATAGGAATACAACTACTTTATTAATGAAATATACTTAAATTACATGGTAACAAAAGAAGGGTTTTACCATGGTTCAGCCAAAAAAAAAGAGGGCGAGCAGAAAGTGTGGCAACTTAAGCAAATAACGCGAAAGTGTCCGGATTGATGATGGCTCGGAGAGTTTGGTCTCACCCTACCAGCTATCCCCTATGTCCTCTGTCTGTCATCCATGTCCCTGTTACTACCCCCTTCCTATTTGGTTTTGTCCCAGTCATTCTGCCTTTGAGAAAGGTCCCGCTACGATCGAAACGTCAGAGCCTCCCAATTTGTTATATTCGCTTTTTGGTCATTTTAGTCAGTGAGCAGTTTGCAGCATTTTTCTACTTTACTGTAGATTATTCTTTTTTTATCAAAAATGGCTGGCCAGTCGCTTTGACCAGTCGCTCTTGATTATTGTGGATTTATGTTTCAATGCTCGCAAGGCCACGACGAGTTCCACTGTATTTGATACGGATGGCAATAAAACATTGAAATCAATTCAATCCAATCAGAGGTGCATGCTTTCAGGAATCTAAAAGGTCCAAAAAGTTTAGGAGCTAGGGAGGAATCAGAGCTAGGGAGAGGTATTTCGATTTCTCTTAAAGGCCCTACACAACATTGGTAGAGGTCAAAAGATTGCCACAATTTGTGTTTTAAACCATTCAACATCCCCAAAAAGCAATCCCGCGAAGGTTTTTGCTCAAATGGTGATCTGAGAACTGAGAAAAAGGTAAAAAAGTCACAGTTTTTGCACCATTCTGTAGTGTAAGAAATAGTTTATGACTTGCGAGTAATAAACTATTTGTCGATGTTTGAGTGAAGATTTCTAGGGAAGTACAGCATATCCCAGACCGTAAGATTTCAACATGAGGATTCTATCATGACCATCTACAAACTGTGTGAATTAAAAGGAAATCTGTGGACATCGAAGTTTTCTGATCTTCCCAATGTTGTATAAGGCCTTTATAAGAACCATGGCAGTACCGCAGGAAACATTCAGCAAGCGACGATGCTGCCTCACACCTAAAATGTCTCCATGGTGTCAGCTGGGGATATTTTGAAAACGGACGTGTTTTCCATTTTTTTTCAGATTTGGTGCAGTGTTTACAAACCAGAGGGGGTGGACAATGCCATCGACAATGGGGTGCACAGCCCTGGCAGATACAGGTAAGCTCAAGAGTCTGGTAGAACATTTCTAACCGCTCATTGTTATTCCAATAGCAGATACTACGGTATATCGTTTTTGTATTATTTTGTTCAGTTCATCTCCCTCATCGACCTATAGAAGATTGGAAAGTTTATCAAAACGTAGCACAATAGGTTCGTTCACGCTAGTATGAAAAATCTCGAACCACCTTTTGGTTATTGAATTGGGATTGAATTGGTTTTTTTTTTTCATGTGTGAGCAGTGAAATCTCACAAACATTTGCGATCCGATCCGCGATCCAAAACAATGTCCCCTCTTGGGATTTTTCGGAAACATCGCGAATGTTTGCCGGGCGCTGCAGTGTGTGTGAAAACTGTCCAAAAGAGAAAATCGATAATTCACATCCCACAGTTCAGTGCGCGCAGATAATCATCTGGCATCCCCACAACCAGCTGTTTGTCTTTCACTTGGCTGCGCGCAAACCGTACATTTTACGAGCAAACCTGCGCGCGCAGTCCGAAAAGTGCCTCGGCTGGGTCACATTCCAGGTTAGGTCGCATTTCAGGCATGTGCAGTTTGGCCCGCATAGATTTTTGAATCGCGATTCACGTTTAGACAAATTTTGCCGTGCGTGGACATGCGTTGTTTTCTGATTCGCGATCCACTATTACATAATTTTCCTAATGGGAATGCACCTGTTAATGGAAGAAGCTGTCAGATGTTTAACTCGTGGGGTGTGGGTTTTTCCCCCCTCTCACTCGCTGTAGAGTAATTGGTCCAATGCAGAATATGGAGGATTTCAGTGAGGCCTTCAACTGCCCAGTCGGAAGCTACATGAACCCCAAGGAGAAATGCAAGATCTGGTATTAGGGTAGGCCTACGCAGCAGGTCAGCGACTCAGCGTGAACTGATGGCACTTGTTACAGAAAATGAGTTTCCCGCTTGAAAACTCTTGAGGGCGCACTATCGTGAATCGCCCGCATTAAGTCGACTGTACGATAATGTGCAGTGTTACTCAGAACTGGTTAATCCAAAATTAGGAGGGCCTGACGTCGTTTTGATTGGAGCAGGACCTTTCCCAAAGGCCTTTCGGCAAAAAGAAAAGACCTTTCTGCTTTTGAGAAAGGTCCTGCTAGGATCGAAACATCGGGCACTCCTAAAATGATTTGATATGCACAATTTGGTTATTTTTAGTCAGTAAGTAGTTTGCAACTTGTTTGCATATCACAAAACTAATTGAGAAAAGTTTTCATAAGTTTTCCTATAGAGCAGACATATCTAAGAAGTGACTGACAAGAAAATTAAGGTTAGGTTGTGGGGTTGATTGTTTATTTTAATGACCATCCAAAGGTCACATCCTCCGAATTGTAAACGTGAGACGATTGTGCTAATTTCATTTGAAATCATTCAGGGAGTGGTATAATAAGCGTAATGTGTACATGTCTAATGCCTTGGTTTATAAGAGAAACATATTTTGATCCATATAAAAGTGAATCTAAATCTATATTTTGTCAGTAACTGCATTTTTCATGATCCTGAGCTAAGTCAGTACTATGAATAATATTTTACACCGTGGGAATAATTATGAAAGAGTAAATGGGGAATATACTATATTTTTTATTCTGTATCAAAATTATGTATGTTTGTTTTTCAAAATTGCTTTTGAGGTACATTGCATTAGGCATATCTACTTTGTAGCACAAAAACTTAAGCTTGAATCTTTCCAAATTCGGGCACTTTTTTATTCTAAAGTTTCAAGTGACACTAAGACTCGGTATTTGCACTTGATGTATAAAATGCCACCTCAAAAGCAATGTTGAAGCCATCCGAGGATATAGTATAATTATTGTGAAATGATGAAAAAGTTACAGTACTTCAAAAAATGTCCTCAATTTATTAGCTAATCATTTGTTTTGTTTTCATTAATAAAACACCTTTCCACTTTTATTTCTCAATTAAATAGTTCATAATCCGTATTTCCTTGGTTTGTTTGACTTAAATAGTAAATTTATTTTGCTGTACTTTTATTGTCCGGGAAGCACTATCTGGGCTTCAGCCGGGTAGCTCATGAATAATTCAACAAAGTGACGTAGAAGTGAAGTGAATATCTTAATAGGTACATGTACACTGTACATTGTGCAGTACATGTACATTATTCATATACGTCATAATGTTGAATTATTCATGATCTACCCGGCTGGAGCCCAGATATTGCTTCCCAAGTTGTTCATATACGTCATAATGTTGAATTATTCATGACCTGCCCGGCTGGAGCCCAGATAGTGCTTCCCCTTATGGTCCATCATGCATGGAGTCCACCAGTGCTCCCCATAAGCCCATTTCCAGCAAGTTTGGAATTTCAAATTTGGGGGTCGAAAAATTAATGATTTTTATTCTAATGGGTTTGGAAATGAGGCTGAGAGCAGGCGAATCTCTCGGACATGCATTCTGCAAAAAAGCGAACCAACATTTTCATCGAACAGGAATCTGACGAGATCATTGAACCACTGACCTTTCCCCAGCCAATTACCCCCTTCCAATTAAGATGCAACACACGAGTCTTGCAGACTCAATGAGTTGATCATGGCGGTGCCCATAAATGGACAAGTCAAGAGGTATCGCACCAATACCTATGGTCATTACATCTCCGCCCAGCAATACTGGTGCTGAAGTATTTCAATGCTTATCAGGCAGCTGACTTTTAGAATGAAACCCTTGGCCTGCAGCACACTTGCTGCTAAATGCAAATGCATCCCTACTTGATACAATAAAGCGATCTAACCCCCCTTTTCAACCCCTGGGCTTCCATACAATCTAACTTGGAACTCCTTTAGCTTGTGAACCGCAGAACACATTCCTCGATCAACATAAAAGGCAATTACAATAGTTGATTCTTTGGCCTAGCCAACCCCCCATACAATCCAAAGCTTACTTGATACAATCAGGCGATTGATGATTAACCCTTTTTTCTCAAGCCCTGGGATGGGCTGCCCGTACAATTGAAACTTGCCATTCAGATAGCTTTTTGTAGTGCCCCCCAAAAATGCTATCACCATCCACGCATGGCCAAGAGTGATTAGACTGTGTCCGAATCTACTGGCTGCGGCTAGAAGTAACACGCAACCCTATGGGAACTGGCCGCAGCCGCTCGTTAACGACTTCCATAGACTCGTGTGCCGTAAGCCAATGAAATCGGACGCAGCCTATAAGGTCGTGTCCGAATTCATTGGCTGCGGCTAGGAGTAACACGCAACTCTATGGGAACTGGCCGCAGCCGCTTGGTGACGACTCCCGTAGGCTCACGTGTGCTTCCAAGCCGTAGCCAATGAATTCGGACGCGGCGTCTTTTGTCCCACCACCAAAACCAACATGGAGGACGAGGCACCTAAATGTGATTGGAGTTAGGGCATGGGAACTGCTTCTACCCGGGAGACCGAAGCCTGGATTCGGCCCATGGGACAGCCAAAGCTGCCGACGGAAAGGTACACGTTTGCTTTCCTCTCGGTAAACAAGAATTCCTTGTCCACAAGCTCCGCAGTCCTTGGCGTTTTAACGAATTGGAGAGTGCACCCACGCAACAGAAACGATTTTGAAAATGGCGCTCGGAAAAGCTTGCAACATTTTTCTCGAAACCCTTGCGTGCAGGATTTTAGTTTAATACCCGAATTTCCCGCACAGTTTAAATCTGGAATAACCCACGTAAATCCACAATAGACCACCTATTATTATGTAGGAAATAGACACTGTCTGGCACAACCACTTGCCGGAAAAATGGGCTCAAGTTTTTCCCAAAGTTGTGATTTTGTGAGGCGTATGTGTGGCGCCTATGTAGTAGTATGGTTTGTACACAGCCACGTGCTGACTGTCGTCTACTATGGCACACGCTTTAGAAAATCATGGGCAGGAGTTTAATACCTACACCGTAAAAGGGTGAAAAATGGCCCTCAATTCACAATAGACCACCTATTGTTATGTAGACAATAGCTACCGGTATTGTCATGCACAACCACTTGCCCCACAAAAAAAAAATCAGTTTTCCACAAAAAAAGAAAGATTTTGTGGTCGGTCAGTACTCAGCTTTGCACAGAACATGCACTTCGCTATTCCTCCACATGTGCCACAGGTACACATCATAACATCATTATTTGGGGGAAAACTAGGTCCATTTGGGGGGGCAAGTGGTTGTGCCAGACAATGGCTTTTGTCTACATATTATAGTCATACCATAACAATATTAGGTCTTTTTTTAATTTGTGGATTAAAATAAGGTATTTGATATCCTTTTACCGTGTGGCCAATTAAAGTAAAATCTTTCCAGATGTTTTATGCTCCCAGCATTTTCTCAGATTTTTTCCTTTCAGGTTTGACGATGAGCAACATCTTATGAAGAACCTGCAGGAACAAGCTGTTCAATCGATAAGTGTACTTCTTATTTGTTTCATTCTGCCTTTGGGAAATGTCATCAGGCCCCCCTATTTGTTGATATTTACATTTTGCTCATTTTAGTCAGCAAGCAGTTTGTAACATATTTGCATAGTCCTCTTCTTACTTTAATCGCAGTGGCTGTTGTTACGGCAGTCGTCCGTGTGGTTCCCTGACTTCACAGTATTTGTCAGGATGTTTAGCTCTTGGAACTAGACTATCAGCTCATAGACTGGTTCAACCAGCCAGCAATGCTGACGAAATACAATCAAGTCAGGGAACCACACAGACGACTGCCGTAACAACAGCAACTGCGTACTTTAATACCTTCACCACAAAAGGATGGAAAAAATCCTAAGCCCAAATTAGACCAAATGTAATGTAGACAATATCGATGGTCTGGTACAACCACTCATTGAAAAAAAATGAACTGACAATTTTCCCCCAAATCATAATTTTGTGACGCGTACGTGTCAACCAGACGACTGTCAGTACTTTGCTCTGTGCCAAACATGCACTTCACTATTCCTGCATACGCGTCACAAAATCAAATCATGATTTGGGGCAAACTGTAAGTCCATTCTTTTCGACAATTTGTTGTGCCAGACCATGGTTATTGGCTTCATTACAATTGATGGCCTAATTTGGGTAGATAGGTTTTTCCCCAGACTTTTACATTGAGGATATTAAACCAAAACATTGTCTACTCTTCTTATTGAATTTTGGGAGTGATAATTGTGCAAAAATGTTGCAAACTGCTTATTACTGGCTAAAATGACCAAAATGCAAATAATTATGTGGATGAAGTTTCTTCGGACAATTCAACCACATGGGCTCAACATCCAGGAGGGGAATGATTAACACTTTGTATGTTTATCAATAATCCTTCTTTTGTATTCACTCTCATACTTTTTTGTCTCTAAGACTCTTTCCCTTTGATCTTCCCCTCTCTACTACCTAATTTAATCACCACCCAATTCCTTGTCCTTCCCTTTAATCCTATCCTACCAGCTATCCTCTTTGTCCTTTGTCATCTGTGTCCCTATAGCTAGCTCTCCCCTTCCTATTTTGTTTTGTCCTTGTCATTCTGCCTTTGAGAAAGGTCCTGCTAGGATCGAAATGTCAGGCCCTACTATTTTTTTTTATGTTTTGTTCATTTTGCATAGGCCAGGTTTGGTTGAATTTATCCATATAAAGTGCAATCTCAGTCTTAGGGAGAAGATGCTGGGTTTTGACTTGGAGTGGGGTTGCAGTGGTCTTAAGGGGGAGGATTCTGGAGGAGGTGACTCTCATCTTGGGAGGGGGCCTGGTGCACTGGCGCATGTAGGCAGGGGCACTGCGGCACTGTGGGAGAGGGTGGTGTTGGGATGCTCACCCAAGTGTGTCACCGGTACGTGCACTGTGCGAAGGCTTGCAGCCAGGACGGTGCCATGGGTACAGAGTGTACCCATAGGTGGGCTGATTGGGGGTGATTGAGGGTGGTGTGCAGGGTGGATTGTCCTTGGCTATGGGTGACCAAAGGACTGGCTCTGGAAGACTCACCTTTGCCAGGGAATCACTTGTGGAGGAGCTTTGTGTCCTGGTGGAACTGCGGTGTGTTTGGTCGATCTCGCTAGCCTTGCAGGCATGTCCCTCCTCGATTTCATAAAGTCATCATGGCCATGTGATGCATCATAAGGGGGTTATGTGGCATGTTTGTTGAATTAAAAATAGGACGTGTCGTTAACGCCCCTATGATGCATCATAATTTCATGAAATAGGGGTGGTTATCCTTTTCACTAGCCCATGTTGCTGATGAGAAGTGATGAGTTACGTGACATCTTCTTGCCAGTCAGCTGATGTCTTGTTTTCAAAGTGTGTCTTAATTCATGATGAAGGGATCTGTGAAGGGTTTCAAGATCCATCTGTCTTCATCTCATATAGATCTCTGACATCCCTTTTCCCTTTTCTGTTTTTCTTCAAGTCAGATCTGACTGCTTTAGCAAACCTGCTTATACAGTATATCACTGAAAGGGCTGCATTTCTTGGCTCCTTCATACAGAGCTACCACACCAAACCCCTTGATGATTCTTTAATTAATGCACTTAAATAGTACTTGATACATAATAGAAACAAATGGACTGATTGTAATATCCAGTTATCCTTTATGCTTTTTTGTTGTCTCCCTTTTTTTCTATTTCAATTTATTTGTTTTCTATTAAAAAAAAAATTCTATTTCAATTTCATTTTTTTTCTATTTCTTTTTAAATACCTTTTCAATGGGGATTCTTAAGATGTAAATATCTTTTTAAATTTTCCATTCTGAAGTTCACTTCACTATAACTCCACCTACATCTTTACTAGGCCAAGATGCAATATGTCTGTGATGACTGTCTAAATTCTAGTTAAAACCCCAAAACATATGCAGGGTACCATGATACTTGAAAACAATTATATAAAGTAACATGGGGATCAGTGAACTTATGCAGGTTAAACTGTCCCCCCCCCCAATCACTGGCGTATAAAGGAATTCAGTAATATTCTTCTTGCTTCACTTCTTTCCTACTTGCAAGATATTTGCACCATTTTCCCTTTGAGTTCCTATAGTGCTTCTTTCATAATATAACCCTTGATACTCTGTCCCCAACTCCTTTGGGGCAAGAAATTCTTGGGTTTTTCTCTCTTCTCCCTGGCCTAGTATAACCCAGCTCTTGACAACCCTGACTTTCACTGCTCTACAAATGTCTGTAATAATTTTCTAGTAAAACCCTAAAACTTTATGCACAATACCAGGATGTTTGAAACCAATATACAAAGCATCATGTACCATAGAAAATGGGTGTCCAATCTCCCTGAAGATAACATTCTAAAGAAAGACATACCGGTACTTCTTAATTCTTTCATACATTAAAAGTATTAGCAACATTTCTTCTTCAATGTCTGACTCTTATTCCTGTCTCTGTCTTATTCCTGTCTGTATTCTTCTTTCAGAAAATCCTCCTTGCTGTTTGCATGGTTTCTTTGGGGCAAGAACCGCCTTTTCTCCTTGTTCTCACCCCCTTTTTCAGCCTAGAATACCCCAGACCTGGTGTGATCCGATCCTGTAGAGAGGTTTTTGCCTTGTTTTCAGGATGAGATATTTAGTTATGTGCAGACATGCATTGCCTTCTTCATCTGATTTCAGTATGCCAGGACTTGCATCTTGCCCAGCTCATGGCTGCTGATCAGCCAAAGCACCGTGCAGTCAAACTCAATTAGCCTTGTGTGTATTCTCTGTTCTGAATGGCTGGCCATCTAGAAAAGAGGAAACTCATAGAAATTAATTGTGTTAAAACGAAAACTGTTGCAAACTGCTTAATGACTAAAATGACCTGCAATACATAAATCTCAAAAGTTAGAGGGCCTGACATTTTTATCCTAGCAGGACCTTTCTCAAAGGCAAAAACCCTTTGAGAAATGTCATGCTGGGATCGAAAAGCCTTTGAGAATGGTCCTGCTAGGATCAAAACATCAGGTCCTCTAACTTTTGAGAAATTAATTTTGGTTAAACAAACTCTTCATTGTGGTATTCCTTCTGACTTTTAACGGTGTGCTTCATTCCTATTGCTTGTGGAAATCTGTGAATTTTTTCATATCCGTCCTGTTTGCCATTCTGAAGCAGTCAACCAACTCTCTTGTTAAAATCCTGATGATTGTGTCATTTATTAATAGGTGTGCATATTGCAACCTTTTGGCAATGAATATAACCATTGGGAATTGTGTCACACTGCCAACCGGATATATCATATAACTGTTGTGTATCCTGAACACGAAGATCACTTGATCTGAATAGGAAGTGCGGACCAGCCCCACCTGGTGGCAAGTTGGCCTTAATGCGCCTATTTGGTGAGGAGTAGTCAGGGAAAGTGTCAACAATTCATTTCAGTCTCTTGGGCTTGGTCACAACATGTTGTGTGGTGCCATTTACGCTGACTAATTGTTGGCTTGGTGTAAGCTTCAGAATGGCAAAAATTTGTTTGTTTGAAATTTGGGTATATTTATATGTTCAATAATTGTGGAAAAGCCAGCCAGCTGATTTCACGAAACCTTGCGCAGTTGCAGAACTTTGCTTGAGCCACATTTTATGGTGCAAGATGCTTTTTTTTCAGTTGGAAGGGGCCGGTGGGGGGGGGGGGGGGGGGGAGAAGGGCGGAATTCATCTTATAGAAAGTTTCAAAAGAACCAGTGGGACCTTGTGTATTTTAACTATTTTAACATGGAAATGCATGCATGCAGTGTTGTCCGGGTAAATAAATTACATTTCGAAAAATGAAACAAATAAGTTTCAGACTTCATCACTGAATGACCTGTACGCGGCACAAATTATTAAGAAAAGAGAAAAAGTGTATGAAAAAAAGCAGCCCCACATTGACTGGCTGTGTTGGATTAGGAAATTCCAGACGTTTAAAAATTGGATGCAATCTAGATAATAAATTAAAGGTTTACAATGTTGTCCTACAGCTTAGAAACAAGGAGGTCATGCAGTTGAGGAACTGGGAATGTATTTCATCAACTCATCACATTGTCAGGACAGTGTGCAAATAAAACATATGTAACTAGATAAGATTTGAAGGTTTGCATGGTGGAAGTACCAAGTGGAAGGTTTGCGGTGACACTGTGTAACATATCTTGTCTCTCTCTTCACGAATGTCCCCATGGATGATATCTGCACTATATTGCCAAAGAACGCCTCTCCCAGAACCACAACCTGCAGGACTGCACTTGCCTCACTCCGGACCAGATCCATGACCTCCTCAATCTCTGCGTCTCCTCTTCCAGCTTCGTTTTGAGACAGGAATCATTTGAGCCATCGGAAGGAACCTCCGTGGGATCTCTTGTATCCTCGGTTCTGGCCGACAAGTTCATGGAGGAGTTTGAGCAGACTGCCATCGCCACAGCAGATTTCCAACAGTGTGTCTGGTTGTGCTACATTAATGACACCTTTGTCATCTGGCAACAAGGCCAAGACAAGCTCCAGATGTTCCTGGAACATCTCAACAGTTTGCACAGTTGCATCCAGTTCACCATGGATCAGGACATGTGTGGCAACATCCCTTTTCCTGTATGTGTAGGTGTGGTCAAGGCAACACGGACGCTCTCTCACTCGGTGGATCTACCGGAAACCCACCCACGGAGACCGCTACCTCCGGATCCATAGCCAGTCTTTCCACCACCCTAGCATCAGTTTGGTCAACAACACTCTTGTTTGACATGCCTACAGGATCTGCGAGGGGGACAACCTACAGATGAATGGCTACTGGGTGACAGATCAAGACCCCAGAGCCCGCCATCACCAAAGGGCCTCCTCTACTCAAGGTCAACCTAGTAGAGAAACTCCTGCTGTCACCCATCCCGTACTTGGGCAGTATACCTCTCAGAAGATCCAGCGAGCCCTGAATAGACACATCAGGGTTTTCCACAGCCAACCAGATCCGGAACCTCACCCAGACCCACAAGGACATGCATGATCCGGATTTCAGACCCGGAGTTTTCAAGATCACTTGTGTGCATGCAAAAAGACTGGTAGGGATCTCCCCACCAGACTCAACGAAGACAAAGCCCATGGCAGCAAAGGTGATTACGAGAAATCTGGGGTCATCAAGCACTCACATGAGAAGGACCATGTCATCCAGTGGAGCCGGGCCAAATTCATCACCAGCATTGAGAGATGGCACCCTTGTCGGGTGAAGGAGGTCATTCACGTCATCACTGTTCCTCAGGATATCTGTGTCCACATCAGTGACATATGGCAACCACATCCTGCCCAATGGGTCTATCTAGACCCACGGACAACTCCACCTCATCATCCAGCACCTTGTCTGCCTCCTGGCTCTCCTATAGCCTTGGCATCCACTCACACACTGATACACTCCAGTGAACGTCCATGTCTTCACGCCCCATTGGTCACGCTGGGCGGGAAATATTCTTCACTCTCCAACGCTCTCCACAACACTTAGAGGTCGAGTACGGGCGGTCTGTTCTTCACACGAGAACCTTGTTCTTGCGCTCGAACCACACGAACACGACCCAAGAACGCTGCACTCGGAACAGGATCACTCACCACCTCCTCTCCGCCAGGGTTGTTCACGAACTCGACCACATACATGTATAAGCACCGTTGATAGTTGGAATCCAGCAGTCTCCTGACGATGGGCAGAGTACACACTGCTGGAAATGTTGAGTTACCGGCTCTTTTCAGAGACACAGACTCCTTCTCAGAAAAGATGTGTTAGGCTACATGTCACCGCAAAACTTCCACTTAGTACTTCCACTGACCATGCAAACCTTCAAGTCTTTAGTATAAAATATTCATAATGTAATTCTTGGACAGATGACCTGTCACCATTGCTGTTGAGAAACTGTTTAACATTAGTTTTTTTCTCTTTTATTTCATGTTTGATTTTAGTTTCCAATCGTAGATCTGCTGCATCCATCTCTAAAATTCCAGAAATCCGTCTGGAATGCAAAGTTGGCATTTAATTCAAAGTAGATTTATCTCTATTTTTAATAGATCAATTTGAAAAAATTGGTAAAGAAAACATTGACTTTTATCAGTTTTGTAATTATTTTTGCCAATTTTTCAAATTTTTCAAAAGTTCCCAGTCAGTTTTTCCTTGGTTTGTTTGAATTTTTTAATGAAGATATATGTCTTAGAAATAGAGATATCTCTATTACTCGATTAAAAGCTAACTTTGATGGTCTAGAATCTAGAAATAAAGATATCTCTATTACTTGATTGAGTGTAAACTTGGTATATGAAACAGCTCTAAAATGTCTTCATTTCCTTGGTTGCCTGAAATATCAATGGTGATTGAGTTGGTGATTGAGTTGGTAATGTGTACTGTATAGTTTCATAAGAATTGTACATAAAGTGATATGCCAAAATGTTGCAAACTGTTTACAGACTAAAATTACCAAAATTGCAAATCTCAAAATTTAGTGGGTCTGACGTTTCGATCCTAGAAGGACCTTTCTCAAAGGCAGAGTGAGAAAGGTACTGCGAGGATTGAAACGTCAGGCCCACTAAATTTTGAAAAATTGTACCTATTGAAAAAAGAAGACAATAATTGTTCAGTTTTGGCAGTTATGCACAGTGTGTTGCCGTGTTAGTCTACAAGATGCATACTACCACTGGATGGTAGCACTTTATAAGATTAATTAAATAAAAAAAATTAAAAATGAGGTATGAGTTTTCGTAGCTGCAGCAAAGTGCAGCTGCTTCAGCACATTTAATGAAGTAGACCTTGTAACTACGAAAGTTCATGCCTCATTTTTCATACTTTAGTTATAATATCAATGGGCCCTTGATTATAGCATTCCATGTCTGTCAGAATTGACACCTCTCTGACGCAACGGGCTGCTTTGAAAATCTGCACGCGGTAACCTTTGTCTTATGAAGTGCTTCTACCCAATATATAAATGTTTGCAATAACTGTTTTGGGTGGGTTTTTTTTTTGGGGGGGGGGTCTGGGGTAGAAATCGACTTGGTTTATTGTTTGTATTGATTATTATCTCTTTGCTTTCAAAAAACAAATCAGAGATGCTTTTGAGGATGAATACCACAATGAAGAAGTGCGTAGGCTGATATCAGAGCTTCTTGTTTCCCTCTATTTCCAAAGATGAAGCAAAGGTCTAATGCAGCCTGCCTGTTCTATTTGGTCCAAAGTCGGAGCAAACCTCTGTCCCAAATCACTTCAAGGGGCTGGGCAGTGTCTTTTCTATGCCTACTGTTTTCATCTCCCTTAGTCCATGGAGTGACTGAATTTTGCCCACTCTTGGCAGGCAAGTCTTCTGTCCATTCAATTTTTTTCCACCATGTGGTTTGGCTTAAACTCTTCTAACGTCTTACAGGTCTGTCAGAGCAATCTTGGATACGTCATCTGCCACAAAGTACGTGGCTTACCATTCCAGACAAAAACGATAAAATCCCCCAGCAAGTTTGAGTCTGGGCCGAACCGTATTGCTTCAGCTTCTTCCTCTCTTACTGCCCTCAATTCTTCAAAATTGCTTCTAGATCTTCTGCTGTTTCCTGTCCCTATTCTTGTCTCAAGCATAGAGTAGTCTGTTTCCTTGCTCTATGTCTCAAGGCATACATTTTTTGCCAACCTTGCCTGGCATCTTTGGTGGAAGAAAGGTCTTTCTTTTCCGCCTGGCCTCTTGACCCCCACCTTTGCCCAGTGGTCCTGTGAAGAGGTTTCTTATCCTTGTTTCAAGATTGATCAAAGGTTCTTGCCAGGTTTTACCATATATTCCTCTTCTCTATTCCTCTTACATGTCTTACATTGAATCAGACATATATGCCTTCAGAACTATTTAACTCTTCTATCTTTTATTTTCTCTTCAACTCTGTTTCCTTTATTTTAAGGAGAAGGAAAGTCCTCAAGAAGGGTTTGCCCTACTCAACGTGTGATTATAAAAACACTGTTCAGTTTTTGGCCCGATTGCCTACTGAACAAAATCCAGGCAACTCTGGCGGGATTCGAACCTGTGACTCATGCTTTCTGGCACAGACGTCTTAACCACCTAGCTTGCTGGTCAAGGTCGTGTTGTGGATTCGAATCTGATTCGTTGTGTAATTTACATGTTGTGTAGGCCAAACCCTTCTTGAATTACATTCCCCTCAACACAAACTTTTATCAAATCTATGAAGGAAGGTCTTTTTTCTTCTGCTTGGCCTTGTAGCACCCAGCATTGCCCTGGCCTTGTGAAGAGGTTTTAATCCTTTCTTCAGGATCACATGGAGGTTCTTACATGTGTACCTTGATTTTTCTCTTAATTTGTCGTTACATCTGCCTGCAACATTCCATTGTACTTGTACTCAGGATTGATACTGTCAATTGGCAAGGAGCAGATAGATGTCACCAACCAGCATGGATCAGTGGTTTGCATGAGCTGTTTGTGAGCTCATACAGATTTACCAACACAGTGCAGCTCCGGACTGTCTTCATGGGTGATAACCTGGCAGGCAGTCTTCTAGATCCAGTCCCAAAGGGTCACGCATAGCATGGACTGCTCACCCTCTCTCACCCTTAATTTCCCTCGCTCAGCTCACCTATGGGATCTGTACCCTTGGCACTAGCCTGGCTACTGGCTCTCGCATGGCGCACTCACCAGTGGCACGCCTGGGTGAACAACCCAACACTACCTTCTCTGGCAATGCTGCAGTTTCCCAACCTACATGCATCTGGTGCATCATGTTCCCCCGAGTTGAGTTAGCCCCTTCCCCAGAATTCCTCTTGCAAGACTGCTCTAACTTCACTCCAAGTTTGAATCCTTGTTTTCTCTCAATGACCGAGAAAGCACTATATTTGGATAATTCTGCAACTTTCCAACACTCCATCAACTCTCCATAAGTGTGTTTAAGATGAAAACTTATTGTTTTTTTCTTCTATTATTTCAGATGCTGTCTGGTGAAGGAGTAGAAGGCAAAGGAAGAGAAGGTGGGGTAGGCCGAGTTGAGGAGGCCAAGTTGAGGAGGCAGAGTTGGGGAGGCAGAGTTGGGGAGGCAGAGTTGAGGAGGCAGAGTTGAGGAGGCAGAGTTGAGGAGGCAGAGTGGAGGAGGCAGAGTTGGGGAGGCAGAGTTGAGGAGGCAGAGTTGAGGAGGCAGAGTTGAGGAGGCAGAGTTGAGGAGGCAGAGTGGAGGAGGCAGAGTTGGGGAGGCAGAGTTGAGGAGGCAGAGTTGAGGAGGCAGAGTTGAGGAGGCAGAGTTGAGGAGGCAGAGTGGAGGAGGCAGAGTGGAGGAGGCAGAGTTGAGGAGGCAGAGTTGGGGAGGCAGAGTGGAGGAGGCAGAGTTGAGGAGGCAGAGTTGGGGAGGCAGAGTTGAGGAGGCAGAGTTGGGGAGGCAGAGTGGAGGAGGCAGAGTTGAGGAGGCAGAGTTGAGGAGGCAGAGTGGAGGAGGCAGAGTTGAGGAGGCAGAGTTGAGGAGGCAGAGTTGGGGAGGCAGAGTTGAGGAGGCAGAGTTGGGGAGGCAGAGTGGAGGAGGCAGAGTTGGGGAGGCAGAGTTGGGGAGGCAGAGTTGAGGAGGCAGAGTTGAGGAGGCAGAGTTGAGGAGGCAGAGTTGAAGAGCTAGAGTTGAGGAGGCAGAGTTGAGGAGGCAGAGTTGAAGAGCTAGAGTTGAGGAGGTAGAGTTGAGGAGGCAGAGTTGGGGAGGCAGAGTTGAGGAGGCAGAGTTGAGGAGGCAGAGTGGAGGAGGCAGAGTTGAGGAGGCAGAGTTGAAGAGCTAGAGTTGAGGAGGCAGAGTTGAGGAGGCAGAGTTGAGGAGGCAGAGTTGAGGAGGTAGAGTTGAGGAGGCAGAGTTGGGGAGGCAGAGTTGAGGAGGCAGAGTTGGGGAGGCAGAGTTGAGGAGGCAGAGTTGGGGAGGCAGAGTTGAGGAGGCAGAGTTGAGGAGGCAGAGTTGAGGAGGCAGAGGGGAGGAGGCAGAGTTGAGGAGGGCAGAGTTGAGGAGGCAGAGTTGAGGAGGCAGAGTTGAGGAGGCAGAGTGGAGGAGGCAGAGTTGAGGAGGCAGAGTTGAGGAGGCAGAGTTGAGGAGGCAGAGTTGAGGAGGCAGAGTTGAGGAGGCAGAGTTGAGGAGGCAGAGTGGAGGAGGCAGAGGGGAGGAGGCAGAGTTGAGGAGGCAGAGTTGAGGAGGCCGAGTTGAGGAGGCAGAGTTGGGGAGGCAGAGTTGAGGAGGCAGAGTGGAGGAGGCAGAGTGGAGGAGGCAGAGTTTAGGAGGCAGAGTTGAGGAGGCAGAGTTGAGGAGGCAGAGTTGAGGAGGCAGAGTTGAGGAGGCAGAGTTGAGGAGGCAGAGTTGAGGAGGCAGAGTGGAGGAGGCAGAGTTGATCGAGGCATAGTTGAGGAGGCAGAGTTGAGGAGGCAGAGTTGAGGAGGCAGAGTTGAGGAGGCAGAGTTGAGGAGGCAGAGTTGAGGAGGCAGAGTTGAGGAGGCAGAGTTGAGGAGGCAGAGTTGAGGAGGCAGAGTTGAGGAGGCAGAGTTGAGGAGGCAGAGTTGGGGAGGCAGAGTTGAGGAGGCAGAGTTGAGGAGGCAGAGTTGGGGAGGCAGAGTTGAGGAGGCAGAGTTGAGGAGGCAGAGTTGAGGAGGCCGAGTTGAGGAGGCAGAGTTGAGGAGGCAGAGTTGAGGAGGCAGAGTTGAGGAGGCAGAGTTGATCGAGGCAGAGTTGGGGAGGCAGAGTTGAGGAGGCAGAGTTGAGGAGGCAGAGTGGAGGAGGCAGAGTGGAGGAGGCAGAGTTTAGGAGGCAGAGTTGAGGAGGCAGAGTTGAGGAGGCAGAGTTGAGGAGGCAGAGTTGAGGAGGCAGAGTTGAGGAGGCAGAGTTGAGGAGGCAGAGTGGAGGAGGCAGAGTTGATCGAGGCATAGTTGAGGAGGCAGAGTTGAGGAGGCAGAGTTGAGGAGGCAGAGTTGAGGAGGCAGAGTTGAGGAGGCAGAGTTGAGGAGGCAGAGTTGAGGAGGCAGAGTTGAGGAGGCAGAGTTGAGGAGGCAGAGTTGAGGAGGCAGAGTTGAGGAGGCAGAGTTGAGGAGGCCGAGTTGGGGAGGCAGAGTTGAGGAGGCAGAGTTGGGGAGGCAGAGTTGAGGAGGCAGAGTTGATCGAGGCAGAGTTGGGGAGGCAGAGTTGAGGAGGCAGAGTTGAGGAGGCAGAGTTGAGGAGGTAGAGTTGAGGAGGCAGAGTTGAGGAGGCAGAGTTGAGGAGGCAGAGTTGAGGAGGCAGAGTTGAGGAGGCCGAGTTGAGGAGGCAGAGTTGGGGAGGCAGAGTTGAGGAGGCAGAGTTGAGGAGGCAGAGTTGAGGAGGCCGAGTTGAGGAGGCCGAGTTGAGGAGGCAGAGTTGGGGAGGCAGAGTTGGGGAGGCAGAGTTGAGGAGGCAGAGTTGGGGAGGCAGAGTTGGGGAGGCAGAGTTGAGGAGGCCGAGTTGAGGAGGCAGAGTTGAGGAGGCCGAGTTGAGGAGGCAGAGTTGAGGAGGCAGAGTTGAGGAGGCAGAGTTGAAGAGGCCGAGTTGAGGAGGCCGAGTTGAGGAGGCCGAGTTGAGGAGGCCGAGTTGAGGAGGTAGAGTTGAGGAGGCAGAGTTGAGGAGGCAGAGTTGAGGAGGCAGAGTTGAGGAGGCCAAGTTGAAGAGGCCGAGTTGAGGAGGCAGAGTTGAGGAGGCAGAGTTGAGGAGGCAGAGTTGAGGAGGCCGAGTTGAGGAGGCAGAGTTGATGAGGCAGAGTTGAGGAGGCAGAGTTGAGGAGGCCGAGTTGAGGAGGCCGAGTTGAGGAGGCAGAGTTGAGGAGGCAGAGTTGAGGAGGCCAAGTTGAGGAGGCAGAGTTGAGGAGGCCGAGTTGAGGAGGCCGAGTTGAGGAGGCCGAGTTGAGGAGGCAGAGTTGAGGAGGCAGAGTTGAGGAGGCAGAGTTGAGGAGGCCGAGTTGAGGAGGCCGAGTTGAGGAGGCAGAGTTGAGGAGGCAGAGTTGAGGAGGCCAAGTTGAGGAGGCAGAGTTGAGGAGGCCGAGTTGAGGAGGCCGAGTTGAGGAGGCCGAGTTGAGGAGGCAGAGTTGAGGAGGCCGAGTTGAGGAGGCCGAGTTGAGGAGGCAGAGTTGAGGAGGCAGAGTTGAGGAGGCCGAGTTGAGGAGGCCGAGTTGAGGAGGCAGAGTTGAGGAGGCCGAGTTGAGGAGGCCGAGTTGAGGAGGTAGAGTTGAGGAGGCAGAGTTGAGGAGGCAGAGTTGAGGAGGCCAAGTTGAGGAGGCAGAGTTGAGGAGGCCGAGTTGAGGAGGCAGAGTTGAGGAGGCAGAGTTGAGGAGGCAGAGTTGAGGAGGCCGAGTTGAGGAGGCAGAGTTGAGGAGGCAGAGTTGAGGAGGCAGAGTTGAGGAGGCCGAGTTGAGGAGGCAGAGTTGAGGAGGCCGAGTTGAGGAGGCAGAGTTGAGGAGGCAGAGTTGAGGAGGCAGAGTTGAGGAGGCAGAGTTGAGGAGGCAGAGTTGAGGAGGCAGAGTTGAGGAGGGCAGAGTTGAGGAGGCAGAGTTGAGGAGGCAGAGTTGAGGAGGCCAAGTTGAGGAGGCAGAGTTGAGGAGGCAGAGTTGAGGAGGCAGAGTTGAGGAGGGCAGAGTTGAGGAGGCAGAGTTGAGGAGGCCAAGTTGAGGAGGCAGAGTTGAGGAGGCCGAGTTGAGGAGGCAGAGTTGAGGAGGCAGAGTTGAGGAGGCAGAGTTGAGGAGGCAGAGTTGAGGAGGCAGAGTTGAGGAGGGCAGAGTTGAGGAGGCAGAGTTGAGGAGGCCAAGTTGAGGAGGCAGAGTTGAGGAGGCAGAGTTGAGGAGGCAGAGTTGAGGAGGCCGAGTTGAGGAGGCCGAGTTGAGGAGGCAGAGTTGAGGAGGCAGAGTTGAGGAGGCCGAGTTGAGGAGGTAGAGTTGAGGAGGCAGAGTTGAGGAGGCAGAGTGGAGGAGGCAGAGTTGAGGAGGCAGAGTTGAGGAGGCAGAGTTGAGGAGGCAGAGTTGAGGAGGCAGAGTTGAGGAGGCAGAGTTGAGGAGGCAGAGTTGAGGAGGCAGAGTTGAGGAGGCAGAGTTGAGGAGGCAGAGTTGAGGAGGCAGAGTTGAGGAGGCAGAGTTGAGGAGGCAGAGTTGAGGAGGCAGAGTTGAGGAGGCCGAGTTGAGGAGGCCGAGTTGGGGAGGCAGAGTTGAGGAGGCCGAGTTGAGGAGGCCAAGTTGAGGAGGCAGAGTTGAGGAGGCAGAGTTGAGGAGGCAGAGTTGAGGAGGCAGAGTTGAGGAGGCAGAGTTGAGGAGGCAGAGTTGAGGAGGCAGCGTTGAGGAGGCAGAGTTGAGGAGGCAGAGTTGAGGAGGCCGAGTTGAGGAGGCAGAGTTGAGGAGGCAGAGTTGAGGAGGCAGAGTTGAGGAGGCAGAGTTGAGGAGGCCGAGTTGAGGAGGCAGAGTTGAGGAGGCAGAGTTGAGGAGGCAGAGTTGAGGAGGCAGAGTTGAGGAGGCAGAGTTGAGGAGGCAGAGTTGAGGAGGCAGAGTTGAGGAGGCCGAGTTGGGGAGGCAGAGTGGAGGAGGCAGAGTTGGGGAGGCAGAGTTGAGGAGGCAGAGTTGAGGAGGCCGAGTTGAGGAGGCAGAGTTGAGGAGGCAGAGTTGAGGAGGCAGAGTTGAGGAGGCAGAGTTGAGGAGGCAGAGTTGAGGAGGCAGAGTTGAGGAGGCAGAGTTGAGGAGGCCGAGTTGGGGAGGCAGAGTGGAGGAGGCAGAGTTGGGGAGGCCGAGTTGAGGAGGCCGAGTTGAGGAGGCAGAGTTGGGGAGGCAGAGTTGAGGAGGCAGAGTTGAGGAGGCAGAGTTGAGGAGGCAGAGTTGAGGAGGCAGAGTTGAGGAGGCAGAGTTGAGGAGGCAGAGTTGAGGAGGCTGAGTTGAGGAGGCAGAGTTGAGGAGGCAGAGTTGAGGAGGCCGAGTTGGGGAGGCAGAGTGGAGGAGGCAGAGTTGGGGAGGCCGAGTTGAGGAGGCCGAGTTGAGGAGGCAGAGTTGGGGAGGCAGAGTTGAGGAGGCAGAGTTGAGGAGGCAGAGTGGAGGAGGCAGAGTTGAGGAGGCCGAGTTGAGGAGGCAGAGTTGAGGAGGCAGAGTTGAAGAGGAAAGTCTCTTGTCCAGCCTGGCTTCGAGACACCCACACCTTGGCCGCAGGTCCTGTAAAGATCGAGGTTTTCAACTCTTGAAGGTAACTTTGGCAAAAATTGCTTTGAGAAACTGGGATTCCAATGAAACTTGTTTTCTTTTATCCAGCTATAATGTTGTTAATATTTATTTAGTTATGGTCCAAATTGAACTGATAGCTCTGACACAGAGACTTGTTGAAATGAAATAAATATCAAACATTAGGACGGCCTGACCTTTCTCAAAATGCCTTGGAGAAAGGTCCTGCTATGCCAGGATCGAAACATCATCAGGCCGTGCTATTTTTTTATAAAATTATTTGCATTTTGGTCAATTTTAGTCAGTAAGCAGTTTTTTGCATATTACTCTGAATAAAAAAAAGTTTAATTATGATAAGGTGAAATAGTTAATGCTAATCTATTTTGGAATTGCAGCATTGAATTGGATAAGTGTTGTCCAAACTTTGAATTGTGAAGATGGGAGAATCTTACGTTGAAGTGCTTGTTTTTATAGTGCACTACAGAATTGTGTACAAGGTTGCAGATCACTGAATCAGTCCAAGATTGCTCCGCCAAGGTGATTATCATAAAGCATAATTATGACTATGGACAACTTTGTTTTAATAAGGGGGTTTTGTAGGCTGTAGATGTGGAAGGATACTTGTTGAACTGAAATAAATATCAAACATAATTGGAGGGCCTAATCTTTCTACAAGGCCGTTGAGAAAGGTCCTGCTAGGATTGAAAGCAGTTTGGCAAATAAAAATATTTTCAATTATGATAAGGTGAAATAGTTAATGCTAATCCATATTGGAATTGCAGCATTTAATTGGATAAGTGTTGTCCAAACTTTGAATGCCTTGAATTGTGAAGATGGGAGAATCTTACATTGAAGAGCTTGTTTTTATAGTGGACTACGCCGGAATTGTGTACAAGGTTGCAGCACACTATATCAAACCCAAGATGGCTCCGCCAAGGTGATTATCATAAAGTATATTATTATGGACAACCTTTTTTTGAATAAGGGAGTTTTGGAGGGATGTGGAGGGATGCTTCCCAAAATCCCTGCAGAAATTCAGGTTGATCAGCTGCATATTTTGGTTTTTTGGGGGGGTAATTAGCAGAAAATCCAATCGGACAACAACAAACAAATTTCAAAGAATCTGAGAGATAAAGGTCCTAACTACAATTTTCAGTGTAGCTACAAGAAATGGGAACATTTTTGGTGTGGAAAATTTAGCTTTGAAAGTAAGTGTATATTGTGCAGCGTTCAATGGGAGCTCGATTTAGTGATCTGCACCCACATGTTAGTCTTGTTTTGATTAGGGCGCCCTCTTTTGTTGATTCCATGCCATTGAATGGCTTTGCCTCTTCCAAATAAATTAGTAGGGGATTGAATATTTAGCAGACTGATTTAAAAACAAAAGTCAAATAAAGATATTGTTTCTATTACATAATAGTTTTATTTAATTTAACAAATCTATTATAATGGTTACAATCCAAGTACATGTATGTTGCGATTTGATACAATTTTGGAAACAACTGTTTTCAGAACACCCCTATAGATAAATGGAGCGCTCCTAGAGTCACGGGGTTGTTAAAACGCAGCTGTTTACATCATGTGCAACTCCCCGCACAAGTGTGGTTGAAATTCACCGAATCATTCACTGATTTTACCAGATCTATTGATTGATTTCACAATTCTTCGCCCCCATTCTTTAGGGTGGGACGTCGATGGGCTGTCTGACCAATTAAGACATTTTTTCATCATTTTTGTAGCGGCTGACAGTTTGCGGAATTTTCGTCTGCAAAGGTAGCTCGTCCCATTGAATTTGCACAGCTAGCTCGCAGGAAAGCCGGTACCAAGTGACCCGAAGCGAACCAGTAAAATGGTAAGTTCTGTCTTTGTATTGTCTTTTTTTTTATTGTCGAGTGCAAGTAAAGCTAGTATCACCATGGAGGAAGGTTTTCCATGGTATCACTCAACGTTTGAGAGTGTCAACTGATATCGATGTCATACGTTTGAGAAAGCGGTCTTGCTGTGCATAAAATCAGAAAATAAGTGACCACTGACTGATACAGTGATATGTGTAATTCTAACTAAATACTAATACTAATAAATAGTAATACTTGTAATAGTAATAAGAAGATTTTGAGAGAAAATGGATGGAAAAGTGAGTTTTACTAAAAGTAAAACTAATATTAGTAATAATTCGCAGCCGTAACACAGTTTCCATTTTCTAGAGTTAGAAAGGAAGGTAACTTTGGCAAAAATTGCTTTGAGAAACTGGGATCCCACTAAATTACAGGTCTAAAAGTAAAAATCAACGTTGTAAAACATGTACAGTATCATGCAAATGCAACAAATCAAGATCAAGCATGCTGGCCGGACGGCAGTGTCGCCAGCTAGCTTTACTGGTTTGATCTGGCATGTCAGTGCCGTAACGATAGAAAAGGACGGCACTAATTTCGTGGTTCGATCTGGCAAAATGCACAGTTGCAGTGCCGTAACTATAGAAAATGGAAATTGCGTTACTGCTGCTGTAACAATAGCTACTGCGAATATTATTATAGTCATTCATTTCTTTCAATGGTAAATAAATCTGTAAGTAGCCCCTAAATTATGCCTTTTCAACAAGAAGTGGTGTTTGAGAATGTAACTTTAAACTTAAAGAACTGTGAGAGGTGAACAATTGTACATTTTAAACTGTCACGCTTTTTTTGAAATTTAGAGGGGTTTGGGTGACTAGATGCAGAGTCCAAGCTTTCCAATTCCAATATGCGAAATGGTTCACACCAACTTTAACTTCGACTACCTGATGAGAAATCCCCAGATTTTGCCTGAAATCATCCGTGAAACTGTCTCGTGCACCCATGTTTGGATTAAGTGAGAATCACAGATTCCAATTCATACTGATCAATTAATTGCTTTATTCAAGTTTGGGGAAAAGAAAGAAATTTCCCCTCTATTGATTGACAAGATTCTCTCCCGTCCAACGAGCAAAAATGAGGCGGCCATCTTTGATTTTGAACTGAACCGGTACACGGAAATCGACCCCGACCCCAATTTCAAATAAAAGGTGACTTGTCTGGTCCAAGTGACTAGGTTTGACAAAAAGTTGTAATTATCACTGTTGTAAGACAATTTCCTACATTTCAATTATTGTTCAAAAAGGTACATTTAATCACTACTATCCCAACACTGTTCCACTTCACGTCATTAAAACTGCAATTTTGTTAAGCATTTCAATCATTTTTCCTAGTCATTTCTTTTCTAGTAGTAGTACATGATTTCTGTTGTCTGAACCCAAAATGCCCTTCACTATTCAAAGCCCTGCTCACTTCCATATAAATAACCCTCAGCCTGTGGACATGAAGAATACTTTACAGGTCTTCAGCATTTAACGTCGGTGATACTTTATGGTAAGGGTCGGACTTTACGTTTAATTTGCTAAACGTTTAACGGCATTTCACTTTTCCGTTTAACCGTTTAAACGTTTGGCCAACACAAACAACAAAGGCCACCGCATGTCAGCTCTGTTTCTGTTTAACAAGCGAGTTTTTTAATGCACGACTAGTTTAGTACCATAAAATGCTTTGCAAATAGATGCTGAGGGCACCGAAGCGTTGTTTTAGGTCTCCCACAATTAATATCATCGTTTCTGTGGGACCATAATGCCTAAAAAAGTTGTTTTTCCACCTCAAAAATGACGTCCAAAATAGGTTTAAGCCAGCCGCCGACATGCCTTCTCACGGAACATGGACTGTACCATTCAAGTATGGCAAGCGTGCTAGTCATCCTGACAAAAATCCCCCCAAAATCCCCCAAATTTAAGGACACTGCGGCAATTGGTGAGAGCATGACGGCAATTGCCGTCGTGAATTTGGCAGGCGGGCAGGCGGTAAACTTTTTAATTTCAGAGAAATACAAACAAATAGCATGGGCATGAAGTGGTGTTTTTCAAATCCCAACAGCGCGTCACCCGGCCGTAGGAATAAACAATGAACTGCTTGTTGCCTTCCGTTTGCCTTCTTATCTTATTTCTATTTTCTTTATTCAAGTGTGATTTGTCTGCATGAAATTGAAAAGCACTGCGACAGGGACGCAACACTCTCGTGCCTTGAAAGGGTGTGATTAGACAATCACCATGTGAGCAGCGCACCCGTGTTGTTGAGCTGGCGGCCGCGGCACACACAGCGAGTACCGCTGCACAAAGCCACCTCCCTTGCTGTGCGGTCACCACATTGGCTTGATCAAATGGAGAGTTCCTTTGATTTGACCGGCGGAGTTAAAGTGTTTCGGGAAAGAGAGCTTTCGGAGTAACGTTTGAAAAATAAAAAATGACCCATATCGCGTCAATTATACTTTGTTAAACAGTAGGCCCTAAGTTTCGTTTAAACGTTTAGAAAAACGGATTTTTTCATTTTTTCGTTTAAACGGTTAAACGTTTAAACATCCGACTCTTACTTTGTGGCAAACATACAGTATATAGGTTTACTTTCTTAGAGGAGATGGGATTGTCAATGTACAGTGTAACATACTGTGTGAACTGTTTGAGTACAGCAGTTGCTCAGAAGATGTTACTAGAGAACAGAATGACTGTTGTACACAGTGAGGTCAATGTACATGTAGAGTCTAGTCATGCTAGTGAGAGTCTAGTGTTAAGCAGGGCTCAAAATATCCACTTGACCGAGTCAAGTGATTTCAGCATCGGTCTAGTGCTAAATGTGACTGTACTGGACCGGCTGTCTAGTGAGTAGTGTTTTTTTTTCTTGCACCATGAAGAAAATGGCACTCAAAGTTCTGTCTCAAACATAACTTTGACTTTGACCTGTACAAGTAAAATGGCATTTTCTCATGGTATTCCTTTCACTGCATGCAATTTGTTTTTCTTATTTATGGCACAGGCCTTGTGAAAATAGTTCAGGTCCAGTAAGGGTCTTCAGTTGCTAGACCTGCTGTCTAGTTCATGTAGGCCTACATCTTTTTCTGAAATTTGAGCCCTGGTTAAGGCTAGAGTAATGGCTGAAACCCTGCACAGGAATTTCACAATTTTTTCACATTAATTTAAATACGTATTATGCTGTTATATAATTATGTCATTAGTTACTGTGTGTCACACGGAGGTCAACTCAGCACAATTGTGGCAACTTGTTCATGCTTTGCCAAGTTGCTCTACATGTAGCTTGAAGCCCTTTTCTTTACAATGAAGAATTACAAACTACAGTTAAACAATTCACATGAAGCATGCTAAATATCTTACAGTGATAGAAAAATGTCCAACAGATAAAGGAAACATCTGATTGGGAACTTTTTTCAACAAATTTCAAATCGCGATCCAAATAATCAGGCTTATCTGGGACTGTGGAAACTGCCCTACTGCCTACTACCTTATGACTGTACATTAGGCTGGAAACTACACACTTGTTGTTTTTGGACAAAGCCAGTTCAACCATTGACTGCCGTATATCTCCAGGGATCACACCCTTTGCTTTCATCCAGATGCAACCAACCAATTGTTGTAAACCTGGCTACAGCAGCTTGGGGATCACACCAAGTGCTGTTTTGTATTAGTTTGTATTCCGAGTGCTACAGAACCTTCCGGATTTTCATGTTGCTTCCCTTGAGTGCATTAGTATCCCCTTTCCAAGCAAACCATATGATGCCTGTGGAAGCACTCCCAAATTTACCATTGAGATGAGAGGAGATTTGCATATTAAACCACCATGCACCTTCATATTGCTTTGCACAGTTGCTCTCTGTGGGATCATTGTCCTGATCCTTGGTTGTAAACTCAAATCGATTATGATTAACCATTGAGTCCCCAGCTGTGCTACTGGTATTATACAACCCTACCCTAAGCATGTAACTCTCCCCTGTGATTGCAAACTTACCCCATTTGCCCCAAGCCCTGGTGCCCTCCCAGTCCCATAGGTCCACGCGTAGCTCCCACTGGCCCGATGCGGTCAGGCTGCGTAGGATGTCGTTCCCCAGCCAGAACTCTCCGGACAGATTGCCAAAGCCCGACTGGTAGTCGGTCCAGTTACGGTAAAAGTCCACGGAGCCGTCTTGACGCCTCTGAAACACCAGCCAACCTCCCTGATCCGTCTGCATATCGCAGTACACCCGTATGCCGTCACTCATTCCGTCGGGGTAGATGGTGTACACACCACTGTCCATGTGACCGTTCCTTAGCAGGATCTGGCAACTGTTGTACGCCGAGTGTGCCGGAGTTTGTGGATCCTCGTCAAAGTAAGCCCCTCCCCGCCGCACGACGAAGTCGCGATTGCCGTGGCCCCTGGTGATGTTATTAAGCTCGCAGACGCGGTCCCCTGCGTGGTAGTTGTACGACGCGCAGCGCGGGCTCATGGAGCAATCGCGGCCACAGATCACCGCAGAGGACGTGGTCTTGGTCTCAATGGCATGATTCTGCAGAGCGCGGTTATCAGCCGCATGAAAATTGGGCATGAACCGTGTCTGGCATTTACTCTGGCAGTACACTGCCACGCAGACCAGCACCAAGACGATCACACCAATTGTAGTCATGACGCTATAGTTTGGTTGTATGGTGACAGTCAACAACTCAGTTTTGTTCTTCCTGAATTTAGCCAAAGTCCTGATTCACTTCACGGGAGACCAGCATTCGTCTGGTCACTCTGGTGCTTAAACCAAGTCGATGTCACAGTTTGTTGGTCATTTCAGTCAGCAACTCAGTTCCTTTCTTCCTCGGCGTTTCAAGATTCACTTTACAAAAGATCCAGCATTGGTCTAGTGCTTTTAAAACCAAGTCGATATCACAGTTTGCAGTCAACAACTCAGTTCTTTTTTCCCTCGAAATGCCCAGCTTTTTCAAGATTCACTCCACGGTAGATCTAGTATTTTTCTGGTGCTTTACCAAGTCGATATCCCGGTTTGTCTGTAATTTCAGTCAACAACTCAGTTCTGTTCTTCCTGAGTGTAGCCAAAATTTTAAGATTTACTTCACGATAGATCCAGTATTCATCTAACAGTGCTTAGTTTGTCTGTATCCCAGTTTGTCTGTAATTTCAGAAAAGTTCTGTTTGTTTACAGACCAAAACCAATGCATCCTTCACTCTTGCAATACTGCTGTCCAATGATGTGTTCCTCAACTGATGGTCTGTTATTCTGGCTGCCTGCACTCCATACATTGGTCTTAAGAGGGTCTGATAGGTTTTTTTTTTATTCTTTATTCTAGTCGGATCTTTCTAATGGCGAATTTTGTCACCACTCAAGCCTTGTACAGTTGTAAAAGGGAATAAGTCTCAATGTATTGCTAATGGCAGGCAAGAATCCCCATTACCCTCATAGCCTAGATACACGTGGCACAAATCTTGCTAGACAGCCTATTCATCTTGTCATTACCAATTAGTGAATCGATGATTGTCAAGCTCTGACGCCATTGTCAGCGAGAAATCTTCTTGGGTCCTAAAAGCGGTCAGCCTCTTCACCAAAGCTGAAAGGGAAGAGCGAAATGTCAGGCCCTCTCAATTTTGGAGACCATAGAGAATTGATTTCATCCGAATTGAAAGGGGTTATGATCCGTGGAGATATACAATTTAGGGCAGTTAATGGTGAAATGCTTCTGACTAGTGGTCCAACCGGTGCTAGGATTTAAACTCCAGAGTCCATACACTGTCTGGTAGTCTGCTGTTGTAGCCAGGTTTGCTATAAGTGGTTGTTTGCATCTGAATGAAAGCGGGGGTGTGATCCCTGGAGATATACAACAGTTAATGGTTAAATGCTCCTGGCTACGTTCAGACAGCGTGTTAGTTATTAAACCAATTGAGTTAAAACACCTAAGTTCTAACCACAGGGGGACAAGTTGGACATTTTAAACTGTGCGTTCATACAGCATCCTACAGCAAGCAGTTAAAATTTTTCATCATGCACACACACACATCGCACAATACCTGTTGCGCGAGCTGTGCAGCCAGGCAGGTCAACATCGCTGCCAAAAACTGGATGTTGAAACTTGAGCGGGGATTGTGTCCAAACAGTGTTTTAGCGGCTAAACCTAGAAGCATTTTAGTGGCGAGTTAAAGCAGATCGGTTTTAAATTTGAAAAGGTGTCGGAGTGTTCAGAGACACATTTTAAAAACTGATCGGGTTAAAACGGTAGTTTTAGCGTATTTAAAATGCTCTCTGAATGTATCGTACGCTCTGACTGTCACAAATGAGTTGACTATTTGGGAAGGCTGCCATTTAAGGGCTGCATTGCTGAGGTGGTTTATGATAGTACTGCTGCTTGCCTCTCCCTTTGATCTACATGTGTACCTCTTGTCTGTCTGTCATCTTTCCTCCTGTCATCAATCTTCTTCCTTCTGTATCTTGTGACTCAATGGTACATGTAGGACCGCTGGTACGTTATACCAGCGGTCTTGGGTTCAAGTCCCCAGTTTCTGTCAGATAACAATAATAATAGTAATAATAATAGGATTTGTTGAGTGGCATTCCATCTGGATCATGGCACTAGCAGCACAAGATAATTAGAAACATAGACATATCAAAGGGAAACAGGATACAAGTAGGTGTTCGTGTGCTTTTTAAAGGACGAAATGGTGTCCAGCGATCTGATGTTGGTGGGTATGGTGTTCCAAACTTTCGGGCTAGCAATCGTGAAGGCTTTGTCTGTGAAAGTGTTCCTAGTTCTCGGCACTGATAGTAGCGTAGCATCACGGCAGGAGCGAAGATGTTCTTCACAATGTTACGAAATGTCATAGTCAACTTTCCTTTCCTTCAGGGTTAATTTGATCCTGAAGAAGATTCTGGACCATAGAAAAGAAATTGAAAAAAATAATCTGCCCCATTGAATTGAGTCATATCCTGACTTTGAGAAAGATGGAAATGTCAAGCCCTCTAAAAATTTCTGAAATTTGCCCAATTGGTCTTTTCAGTAAGCGGTTTACAACGTTTGTGGATTACCTCACCGTGCAAAAAATGCCTGGAAGGCAGTGGAAGCGTAGAAAAGATAAGAGAAAATAAAATCAGAGGAATTGCACAGGAATGGTTGTGTTTCCACCATTTAGAAATGGCCTTGATATGGTTCTGCCTTTGTGAATAGGACTTGCTATGATTGAAACTTCAGACTTTTTTAGTCTGCTGTTATTGATCTCCGAGCTGCAGCTGTTGCCAGGTTTACAACAATTGGTTGTTTGCATCTCAATGAAAGCAGGGGTGTGATACCTGCAGTTAATGGTTGCATTGCTTCTGGCTGGTGCCCCCACCCCGGCAAAGACTAATTGACTTTTCAGAAAGGTCGCCATCTAAGGGCTGGATAGCTCAGATGGTAAGAGCGCTGGTACGCCTCACCAGAGTTCCCGTGTTCAAGTCCCAGTCCAGTCAAAGTTTTTTGGCAATTTTTTGTTTAACACAAACATGTGTGTATTTTATTATTACACTGAACCTTGTACACTTTTCTTTCCAAATTGGATGTTATCCTTGACACAAAGCTCCTACCCTCCCCACTATTCTATGCAAATGAATACCCTGGATAGTTTCATTGTGTCAGTTCCTTGCACTATCTGCATGTGTAAGTGACCTGCGTTGAGGTCAGGGACATGCACTGTGTAGGCCTATCACTATCAGTATCACCTTTGTTTGCCCACTTGATGTGAGCTACAGTATGTACAGTACATGGAACCATACTGCATGACAATAACAGTTGCTACAGCTAAACATACAGAAAAAAACTGATTGTGCTTTCTCGACCTGTGCAGTGTGCACCATGCCATTGACCATTTACATGTATACTTATGTACATGTATACTTATGTACATGTTTACCTTGTACGTGTTTATCCTTTTTGAGACAGAAAATTCTTAATCTAGCAACAACAAAAACGCGGTAGTTTGGTCTGAAAATTTTGTGCCCCACTACGTACGTCACATACAGAATATGTGGTCGGCCTTTAGGTCTTCAATTTTGCATTGAAAAAAGTCCATATTTGCCCCACCCCCCAAAATTTCCCCTGCGAGCATGTGACGTCACATACAGTTACAGACCTTTCTCAAAGGCACTCTGTGCCTTTGAGGAAGGTCCTACTAGGATCGAAATGTCAGGCCCACTCAATTTTGAGATTTTCATTTTGGTATTAACTTTAGTCAGTAAGCAGTTTGGAACATTTTTGTGTATCACACTGTGAAAATATAATCTTTTAGATTTTCCACCACCACAGCAAAGCGGAAATGTTACGGTTTGTCGTGATTGTTATGCTACTCACTTAGGCCTACTCCTCTGGTAGATGTCAAATCAATTGAAAAATGCACTGTAGTGATCTCTGCTGATTATCCCAAAAATGACCCCAAAATTTCAGCCAAATTTGGCGACAACAATGTCCCTGTGGTTCTTTCTGTCTTAGAAATTGTCTGTTGGAGTGGCTCGAAAGATGGTCACATGACAGTGCTTCTAAATTTTGAAATTGTTAAATTCGGTATTATTTCAATGCCGGGCTCACTCGTTCCATTGTTTGTGAGAGGATATTCTAGGGGCTACATTTAATGGGCGTATTTTCAACTGACCTTGGCTTCCGATCAAAACCAGTCTAAGTATTAATCTTGGTATTGCTATTTGGTTGCAGATATGAACTTCATTCCATATCAGGTTGAGGTCAATTGCTATACATGTGCTTCTCTCTCCGAAATTTGAACATGTGATGTCATCCTCTTGTCAAGCGCCAGGTGAAGGTTGAGGAAATGGTTTGGAAATCAATGGAGACGTTGACATCCACCGAAACAATTCACCTGCCAAGCAAACTAAGGTTCCCAGTCAGTTTTCAAAAGTTGCCACCTGGCAAAGACTAGTTTCAAGACTAGTTGGGACTTGGGAAGGCCACCATCTAAGGCTCAGATGGAAGAGCCAGTGTACGTTAAACCAGAGGTCTTGGGTTCATGTCCAGTCAAAGTTTTCTTTGCCAATTTAAAAATTTGTTGAGAAGTTCCCAGTCAGTTTTTCCTTTGTTTGTTTGACTTGAATTGAAAAAAGCTGCATCCACTGTGTGTGATCCCCGAGCTGCCGTAGCCAGGTTTATTTACAACAATAAGTTGTTTGCATCTAAATGAAAGCGGGGGTGTGATCCCTGAAGATATATCAGTTTATAATGGTAGTTAGGAAGGCCTGACATTTCGATCCTAGCAGGATGGAAACTTCAGACCCTAATTATTTTTGATATATTCACTTATTGGTCATTTTAGTCAGTAAGCAGTTTGCCATGTTTTTTACATATAACTTGTCTTCATATTTTTTCCAAACTCACTTGTTCTTCACCCCCCCAAAAGGAAAGGCCACATTAACCCGTTTCTAGTTCTTCTTATGCTAGGCACTCATTGTGATTGTTTTTTTCTTCTTCAAGATTTTGTGCATTCTTAGGTGCTCAGTTACAGAGAGGCTTTTAACCGAATTCAGAGGGTTGGTGGAATTGCTATGCACCAAGCCCTTCGATCCCAGGCACCACTAATTAATGACTAAATCTTTAAAGAAAAACTATTTTCAGCCTACCACTCAACAATATATAGCACCAAGTACAAAAGGAATAAAAGGAATAACTGCAACCAGGTCGGGAACTTTTGGGGTCGGGATTTTTGGCGTACATGTATGTGAACGCAAGTAAAAAATTTGCAAGTTTGTTTTCGTTAATTGTTTGTATAATGAGTGTTAACAGCGCTTGTATACGTATGGGTATCTAGAGTCTCTTCAACAGACTTGCATGGCCTTAATTAGTGCATGTACAGAGTAGCGTACAGTACATGTGCATGTAGTTCTTATAACTTTCAGCGGCAGCACGATATCCCTCGATCATCCACAGTAAAGGTCCCAGAATTGTACAATTACTGCTGCTTATCTTGCAATTCATGTGGCAACTTGCATCAAAAAGGGTCTTTGTAGTTTGTACTGATTCGTATTGCTTTGTTCTAAGCTGAAAAGAGTCTTTGTTTAGAATGTGGACAATAGTGGTGCCCGGATTCCGATGGCCCCGTCGCACAACGGAGCTCCGGATTCGAAGGTCTCGTCGCGAAGTGGTTAACAGCGCTCCTATATGTATGGGTATTATTCAACAGTCTTGCATGGCTCCAATTAGTGTATGTACTGTACAGTGTAGCGTACAGTACATGTGCATGTAGTTCTTATAACTCATCATTTTCTAGGCGTTGTTTGATTTCAGGAATAGCAATCATTGATTATTCCGTCTGGGTAACGTAAACGCCTTGTTCTTGGTCTTTTGTTAGAGTGAGTCATATGGCTTGCCCTTTGTTTTCTTCTGGGGTGGGTGGGGTATGCCTTTCCATTGCCATGTGGTGGTTCTGTTGCCATGGTTGCAGAATTTGTGTTGCTGTCGCCATGACTGCGGAATTGATATTTTCTGCTGTGTTGGTTGTAGAATCGCCGTGTCTTATTAGGGCCGTTCCCAGTACGAAAATATTCGCAATTCAAAAACCGGGGTTTTTGTTGTGTCCTCATACACTGTAGGCCCAAAAATCGCATCGCAAATTTGTTTTGAGTCAATTGTGGTTAGCTCTGTGGTCACAATGCACGTACGGCAATCCTGAAAGATACACAAACCCTGCGCTGCATTCCTGGCAGTAACCTGCTGGCAGGAAATGTCGTGCGCGCGCAATGCATCATGGGCTTTAAAAAACAAACAAACAAAAATGGTGCGATTTGAGCAGAGCGTCCCCACACACATCGCATTGCAAATAAACAGGGTTATTTGAAAATACCTCACCTCAATACCACACAGTTCAAATTATGAATTAAATCCCACTAATAATTCTAATAATTGCGTTTATTGTGTCCACACGGCACACATGCAAACAAAATATGGAGTTTAAATCGCGATTCAAATCCCAATCCAAATAATCATATTTCAAATCACGATCCAAATAATCACGTTTATTTGGTGTAGTGGAAACTGCCCTATTCAGCGCAATATTTGGCAAGGATCTCGCAGAATGCACCACCCTAGGTGCACCCCCCCCCCCCAAAAAAAAAATCTTTTGATAAATTCTCACAAGCATTCGGGAGCATACCTAGAACGGGAAAGAGCAATGGTAAGTGGAATTTGTGATTTTGAGTAATTTCATATTTATTTTTAATCGTGAGACTAGGAATCGTAGCTGGTGACCGATGCAATTTAGATTTTGGAGTACCTTGTGTATCGATCCTAGCTCGACATTTCTCAAAGGCAGGAGCTCCCAGGAACCTAACCTAAGGGCATTTCTCTTTCTGTCTTTGAAAAAAGTCCTGCTAGGATTGAAATGTCAGGCCCTCCAATTTTTTTTTTGAGATTTGAATTTTGGTCATTTCAGTCAATAAGTAGTTTTCAGTATTTTTGTACGATTCATCTAATTAAATTTTTTTTCAACTCCTGAATTTGAGATAGAGCCTGCTGGGATCCAAACATTGTTAAGATTGATATATTTCTGGATTTCTATTTAACTTTCTATTTAACTTTCTATTTAACTCTGCCTTTGAGAAAGGTCCTGCTAGGATCGAAACGTCAGGACCACTAAATTTTAAGATTTCTATTTAACTGTTAGCAGCTTGCATATTTTTTGTTACTCTAGACCACTATCCCAAATATTTTATGTTTCATTTTGGAAGAATCAGCTAGGATCAGTGTTTATTTGTGAAAGAAAAGTAGTCACTAAAGGTGTCACTGGCATAAGAACATCAGCTTACATATTTCATGAAGTTTATTTGTTTGAACAGAATTTATTGTATTACCGTAAATGCATTTATTTACAAAATTTGCTTAAGTAATTCTATAATTGTAATTTATCAAATAATTACTATAAACAAAAAATGTTGCAAACTGCTTACTGATTAAAATTACCAAAATGCAAATCTCAAATTTTTGAGAAAGGTCCTGCTAGGATCGAAACGTCAGGCCCACTAAATGTTTAAATAATTACTATATTATTTTTCTTTGAAAAATTGATTACTACTTGTATTGTTCTAATTTGTTGGTTCCTTGTATTTTTTGTATGTTGTAAATTTGTGTTTCAATTTTTCATATTTTGGTCATCTTTCTAGATGCACAGGAGCACATGCTTCTTTCTCAAAGCTTAGATCCTGACTGTGGTCCAGTGAATGTGATGGTGAGTATTGATTTAGTAAACAGAAACCAATGAGTTGACAATTTGGCAATGAAAACTGGAAAATACGCCAGATAATGATTCTTCTTCTTCTTGTGTATGAGGCAAGCATTAATTATGTAATATGTCCCTCACATGCTGCAACCAGCTGAAAGTTTGTTGGTTTTGGTAAGTGATGTCCACACCCTCGGGTGGGTGAAGGTCTGGGCACTCGTTAAGACATTGTTACTCATTCGTTAGCATGTAACTGGTTGACATCGTTAACTAGTCAAAGATCGTGAACTATTGAGCCACATGGTCTCAACATCCAGGAGGGTAATGACTAACACTGTGCATGGTTTCTGATAGTCCCTCTTTTGTGTTCACTCCTCTACACTTCTCTCTTTGATCTTTCCCCCTCTTCCCACTAATCCCTACCCTACTCCTTGCCCTTCCCTTTGATCTCACCCTGCCAGCTTTCCCCTTTGTCCTTTGTTTCTCATCCGTGTCCTATTCACTCTCTTCCCCCTTCCTTTTTGTACATGTATATGTTTTGTCCTTGTCACTCTGCCTTTGAGAAAAGTCCTGCTAAGATCGAAAAGTCAGGCCCACTAAATTTTGAGTTTTGCAATTTGGTATTTTTAGTCAGTAAGCAGTTTGCAACATTTTTGTATAGCACTCTAGTTACAGATAACTTAGATGAGTTGAATTGCTTCTGACAAAGACTTGTATTTGGGAAACCACCATCTAAGGGCTGGATAGCTCAGATGGGAAAAGTACTGGTACCAAAAACCTTTTCCTTTAGTTGTTTCACTCAAATTGCTTAAAAAGGTGCTTCCTGTTTGTGTGAACCCTGACCTGCTGTAGCCACGTTTACTACAGTTGTTTGTTTGCATTTGAATGAAAGCGGGGTCTGATCCCTGGAGATAAACGGCAGCAAATGGTTCAATAATTGTAACCCCCCCCCCCCAACCCCCACCTCAGCAAAGACTGGTTCTCTATTTGGGAGGCCGCCATCTAAGGGCTAGATGGCTCAGATGATGGTACTTAAAACCTGGTTCAAATCATGGTCCAGTCAAAGTTTTCTTTGCCCATTTTTTCAATTAGTTCAATAGTACCCTTCTCAAAGCCAATATCAAAGCACAGGCACATTTAATTTTTGAGAGTTTTAATCTTGGGTTATTTTGTCAGTAAGCAGATTGCAATTCAACTTGGAAGTTGTAAAAATGACATGTACGTATGCAGGTTTAAGGATGATTTTCGGAGATGCAATTTGAAATCCATACCGGTACTCCCAAACAGTTATGTTGCATCTACAGTTCATTCCCTTCATTATAACCTTAACGCAGTAGTTGGTGTGCTTTCTTTCTTTGAATTTCTCTCTAGATTTCAAGGAGAAGATTCTGAGGGAAGTTGTCAACTACAAAACAGGAAGATATGACAGGGCAAACTACCAAGACTGGATGAAACATCCCAGCGCTTTGATACTCAGTGTGTTTTGCGTCTAACGCCAATGGAAGCGGTGCAAGTATTGGTATCTTGCAACAGCCAAGCGACAGACACTGTTGGAAGACCCAACCGAGGGCCTGCAAGATCGTCCAAGCACAAGCTGGGACACGGGATGGCTAGCACGCCACACGAGAGACATCCTCGCGATCTTCAAGACTGAGAAACCTTCACCATCAGTCGACAGCATGCTAAGGACATTTGTGTTGATTCATGGGAAAGGGTCGGCGGTGTATTTGCTGCACACTATTCCAGTTAACGTTGCTATCCTTTCCCAAGCTATGCTGATAGTGTTTGGTACTGTAGGTTTGGATTGAGTCCTAGATAGTAATAGTGCCAATGATGATAAGGAGGAGGAGGAGCTAGGAGGTGTTGGAGGTTTGGGAAGATGAAGTGAATAGGCACGATGAGGTTGGGGATGAGGAGGATGAAGGAGGACGAGGATGAGGTTGAAGAGGTGTGGGAGGTTTGGGAAGATGAAGTGGATAGGCATGATGAGGTTGGGGATGAGGAGGATGAAGGAGGACGAGGAAGAGGTTGAGGAGGAGGTGCGGGAGGTTTGTGAAGATGAAGTGGATAGGCATGGGGAGGTTGGGGATGAGGATGAGGGGGGATGAGGATGAGGTTGAGGACGATTTGGAGTATGAGGGCAAAAGAGGGCAAGGGTGGAAAAGATTGGCAATGAGGACGGTGATAAGGAGGATGAGGGTGGACGATGATGAGGTTGAGGAGGATGAGGATAGGAGGGGTGAGAAGGAAGAGGATGGTAAGGATGGGGTATGAGGTAGATGGTGATGATGACGACGATGATTTCAATGATGACAATGACAACAGTGATGACAATGGTGACAAGCACATGTTTATAAGTGTGGATCTGTCAAGGCATGGCTTACTGTATGGTTAGGGATAGCTGCTTTAGAATTCAGGCCCCAAAATCAAGTACGGTAATGAACAAGTAACTATGAAACTGACTAATCTACTGTATATCCCACCATTGGTTTTGATTTGCTCAAAACTCTTCCATTCTTTACACAAAGCAAGAAAAAAGGGAGAAATCTTTTCCATCTATTGATACCAGATGTTGACTTCTAGTTTTTGGCATGTTTTCTCTTCCCTTTTCCTTGCATTTTTCGACCATGAAGTCAAAGATTGAGGAGTTCAAGGTGAAGGGGCTGGTGGCGGCTGTCTTCACCCCTATGAAGGAAAATGGGTGAGTCCAAGTCAGTTTTCTTCTGCAGTGTGAAGTGCACACAGTGCATGAGGTGTAGACTCTCTTCCAGTCATAACAGACACTAAATTTATGGAGTTTTTTTCTGAAAGTTTACTTCCACTTTGGAGATTTTGTTTAAACAATTTGCCCAGCCTTGGAAACTCATTTGCATTTCAAAATTGTGCAATTGTTTTTCACAAAGACTTTTTCAATTTGGTGTTCAAATTTCTTCTCATGTTGAGAAATCTTTCCTGCTCTGGTATGTTAATATAGTGGTCCTGGTTTCAAATCTCCAGCCCAGTCAAATTGCTTTGCAATTTTTCAGAAAATCTTTCCTTTCCTTTTATTGAAACTGATTCTAATAGTTGTTCCAATCGTGTGTGCATATTCAATGATAAATCTCAAAAGTTAGAGGGCCTGACGTTTCGATCCTAGCAGGACGTAGGATTTGAGAAAGGTCCTGCTAGGATCAAAACGTCAGGCCCTCTAACTTTCGAGATAGATGTATTACAGGTCATTTTAGTCAGTGAGCAGTTTGCAACAGTTTTTGTATTAACTTCATATTTAATGATTATAGTTAACCAGTGCGAATGGTTGATGTGCTACGTTTCGTCTTATTTCAGTGACATTAATTTGGAAGCTATCGCACCTTACGCACAGCAGCTGTTGAATGATGGAGTCAAAAATATTTTCCGTAAGTAAAACCAATTAACTGATTTATAGAGATACGAAAAATCATGATTTCTACCAGTGAGTATATAATTCAATGAGGGTTTGCCCTATCCAGCGCATAGCACTGTATGCTGAGTGCTTTGCCTGATTGTCATAAGTGAGAATGCAATTCAATGAGGGTTTGCCCTACCCAGATGTGTAGTCAGCACTGTATGCTCAGTGCTTTGCCCGATTGCCTGGTGATTTGCATCAGTTAGAACGTAATTCAATCAGGGTTTGCCCTACCCAGACATGTAGTTAGCACTGTATGCTCATGATCATTGCTCATTGCTTTGCCCGATTGCCTGGTGATTTGCATCAGTGAGAATGTCATTCAATGAGGGTTTTCCCTACCCTGACATGTAGTTAGCACTGTATGCTCAGTGCTTTGCTCGATTGCCTGGTGATTTACATCAGTGAGAATGCAATTCAATGAGGGTTTTCCCTACCCGACGTGTAGTTAGCACTGTTTGCTCAATGCTGTGCAAAAACCTGGTGCTTTGTGTAGAGGAGAATGTAATTCTGTGACCTGGGTTCGAATCCTGTTCACATTTGTTTCTTTACAGCCTGTATCCTATCTTTTTACATTGTTTCTAGTATTCATTGTCTTGCATTTCATTTTGTGTACACAATTTGTTGTCAGCTTGTGGGACAACTGGAGAAGGAGCTTCTTTAACTGTAGAGGAGAGAATGCAGGTTGTGGAGGAATGGATCCGTGTGGGGAAAAACAAGTAAGATTTGATGATTCCCAGGAATAGGAAAACCTACAGTTACGGACTGATTGTACGCATGCAAGATGTGCGCAATAGTGGGCATGGACATACGAAACATGCTGCACGCTCGTTGTGTGATCGTGTGTAACTGCACGATGATCGTGTGATCGTTTGTAACTGCATGATGATCATGTGATCGTGTGTAACTGCACAATGATTGTGTGATCATGCGTAACTGCACTATGATCGTGTGATCGTGTGTAACTGCACGATGATCGTGTGATCGTGTGTAACTGCACGATGATCATGTGATCGTTTGTAACTGCATGATGATCATGTGATCTTGTGTAACTGCACAATGATTGTGTGATCATACGTAACTGCACGATGATCATGTGATCGTGTGTAACTGCACAATGATTGTGTGATCATGCGTAACTGCACTATGATCATGTGATCGTGTGTAACTGCACAATGATTGTGTGATCATACGTAACTGCACGATGATCATGTGATCGTGTGTAACTGCACAATGATTGTGTGATCGTTTGTAACTGCATGATGATCATGTGATCGTGTGTAACTGCACAATGATTGTGTGATCATGCGTAACTGCACTATGATCATGTGATCGTGTGTAACTGCACAATGATTGTGTGATCATACGTAACTGCACGATGATCATGTGATCGTGTGTAACTGCACTATGATCATGTGATCGTTTGTAACTGCATGATGATCATGTGATCGTGTGTAACTGCACAATGATTGTGTGATCATGCGTAACTGCACTATGATCGTGTGATCATGTGTAACTGCACTATGATCATGTGATCGTGTGTAACTGCACTATGATCATGTGATCGTGTGTAACTGCACAATGATTGTGTGATCAACTGCACGATGATCATGTGATCGTGTGTAACTGCACGATGATCGTGTGTAACTGCAATATGATTGAGCAACATGTGGTTGGCGTACGATGATTGAGGGAACAATCCCTCGACGCTCGCAAATCCACACTGACCACAAGGTCTCTTGACATCTCATGGCCGTGCTGCGTGCTTTTGTGCACTGACACTGCACGCAAAGCACGGACTGGTACCCAGGCAACAACCTGGGCCTAATTACATGGCTTCTGCTTCACACAAAATTCAGAAAAAAAAAAAAATATTCAAAGCAATATTAAAAAATGTTGCCAACTGCTCACCGACTAAAATAACCCCAAAAAAGCAAACGTCGAAAATCAAGGGGAGAGTGACAGGGACATGGATGACTGACAGACAGAGGACAACTAAGGGAAACCAGGTACATGTAGGGTGAGATCAAAGGGAAGGGCAGGGGTTTGGGTAGGGATTAGGTACAGTACAGTACTGAAAGGGGGAAACATAAAATGAAAGAGGTGAAAGAAAGAAGTGGGGTTGTGAACTCAAAAGAAGGATCATAGGTAAAAAAGCAAGGTGCTAATCATCCCCATCTGTTTGTTAAGGCTATGTGGGTTGAATTTTCCGTAGACTCTTCATCCACATTTTCTCCCAACTTAAATGGACATCATCAATAAGATGACATCGTTTCTAAACGATGATGATCGCCTACAGGTTATATGCACGTATGTCTATAGGTTGTTCACACAAGTATTGGTTAGAATGGGAACAAATTATATCTGTGAAATTTACCTTGCTTTTTGGTTTCTTTCAGGTTTGATGCAATCATTGTCCATGTGGGCATGGATGCCCTCCGGTACACACGGATGCTTGTGAGTAGAACTCTGCCCAGACTAGACCAGGGGCCAAATTCCACGGGACTGCTTAACTACTTTGCTTTTGGGACCCTTTAACTTTTGGGACTGCCAGTGGTGTTGCTATGCGCAGGGCCCTCCGAATCCCACTGTTATTGTCCACGTCTTAAACGAAGACTCTTTTACAGCCTACCGCAGAACAATATCACTGCGGTTTTTTTACTAGATCTACCGCAGAATCTGATCCGCCAGAACAATCTGACCTGGATCTGATCCTTCCCGAGAGGAGGATCAGATCCCGGGTTCAGGATCAGATCCTGTGTTGCGCTTACACACGGTTTTGATCCGGATCGGATCCTCCTTGACCACTGAGCTGCTGGCCAACAAAACAGGAGTTGTGAGTTTGAATCCCTCCCAAGATTTTCCACCTAGCAATCGGGCAAAGCACTGAGTGTGCAGTGCTAACTTAATGTCGAGTCGAGCAAGCCCTCATTGAATTACATTCTCCTCGATACAAAATCATTTTATATCTTAGATGTAGCTTGACGTCTGAGGTGACAAATGGTGCGCTTAGGTAGTGGGTACCGGTAGCAATGTACACAATGTTGAATTTGTAATGGGCACCAGTCATCACTCTCATAGGTATCTCTCTTTCATTACAGGCTGCCCATGCTGTGGAGAAAGGTGCTGATGCCATCAGCGTCGTCACGCCCATGTTTTTCAAGCCCTCTACTGTCGGTAAGACAAAATGTCCCGCAACTCTTCAACCAGATAGGATTTGATGGTTTGCGTGGCAGAAGTACCCAGTGGAAGGTTTGCAGTGACGCCATGTAACACGTCCCTTTTTGAGACGGAGTGTGGGTCTGAAAAGGGAGACGAGTCTCACTCTCGGGCATCAGGCAAAGCCCTGAACACTCGGTGTTTATTACGTCGAGCAAGGAAAGCCCTCACTGAATTGGTGAAGAATTGATGCTGCCGATCCGAACATTGTGAGTCTGCCGTCAGTCCCGTGGCCGCGTGGCAGATGGGCCTACGGCCCTGCCCAACCTCAGCAATGACATGCGGTTTCTGTTTTAAAGGCCCTATACAACATTGGTAAAAGTCAACAGATTGCCACACTTTGTGTATTAAACCATTAAACATTCCAAAAAAGGAATGGTTTTAGCTCAAATGGTAACCTGAGAAAGTAGAAAAAGGCAAAAAAACGGTCAAGGTTTTCGCACCGTTCTGTAGTGTAAGAAATAGTTTATGACTCGTGAGTCATAAACTACATGTATTTGTCAATGTTTGAGTGAAGATTTCTCGAGGAATACAGCATCCCAGACCGTAAGATTTCAACATGAGGATTCTATCATGACCATCTATACAAACTGTGTAAATTAGAAGAAAAACTGTGGACATCGATGTTTTTTCCGATCTTCCCAATGTTGTATAGGGCCTTTAAGAAAGGACTAGAAGAAGTCTATGAATGATTGCGGATGTGCGGAAAGGGTCGACAAACTCGCACCATGCCATACGTTCAGCAGCAGCATACAGCATCCACGAATCATTCTAGGATCCAATACAATCAATAGCATTGTTTAGTACACTTTTCCTCGGCTAATGGCTTCCATTTCTGAAACAAAACACTCTGATTTTTAACTCAAAACACTTTCATTTTTAAAGTCAAACAAATGAAGGAACCAATAGACTGATTGCGCAACCACAGTTTACATGCATCACGTGACTTATAGTGGGTATTTTTTCAGTCATCTCATTTGGCACAGAGCAGCGATGGAAATGAACAAAGAAGAATGTGAACAATATGATAGTCTTCTTTGCTCATTTCTACTGCTTTTCTGCCCCAAACTGAGATGCAATATACCCACTATAAGTCACGTGAAGGCATGTAAACATCGGTTGCGCAATTGGTCTATTGTTGTAAGCCTGGCTATGGCAGTTTGGTATCAGTTTTCTCTGCCGTTTTCCAAAATTTAAATTTTCCATTCAGTTTTTCATTTGATTTTAATAGTTCATTGTGTGATTCCATTGTTATTTGCTATTCAATGAGGGACATAGAATTGGCATTACCTTTCCATATCATTTTGACCGTCTGCTAATTTCTCTTAAATGTATTTTTTTGGGGTACCAAATCTGTGTTCCAGATCTTCTGTTGCAGTACTTGAGCGAAGTGAGCAAAGCTGCCCCAACACTGCCATTGTATTACTACCACAACCCAGGCTTCACTGGCCTTAGTTGTAAGTAGATTTACTATTTGTTCCCCTTTTCCCTTTCCAAATATGACAGCCTTGGCTGGCATTCTACATGTTAGAGAGCCTTATGCCTTGCTTCGGACTAGTCACCCTTCCCAGTTCTATTTGTCAGCCTTGGCTGGCAGTCTTCCACCAATAGGGATGGACGCTTATGCCTTGCTTCAGACTAGTCACCCCCTCCCAGTTCTATTTGTCAGCCTTGGCTGGCAGTCTACCTCCAATAGGGAGGGAGGCTTGTGTCTTGCTTCATACTAGTCACCCCTCCCAGTTCTATTTGTCAGCCTTGGCTGGCAGTCTACCTCCAATAGGGAGGGAGGCTTGTGTCTTGCTTCATACTAGTCACCCCTCCCAGTTCTATTTGTCAGCCTTGGCTGGCAGTCTACCACCAATAGGGATGGAGGCTTGTGTCTTGCTTCATACTAGTCACCCCCTCCCAGTTCTATTTGTCAGCCTTGGCTGGCAGTCTTCCACCAATAGGCAGATAGGGATGGAGGCTCATGCCTTGCTTCAGACTAATCACCCCTCCCAGTTCTATTTGTCAGCCTTGGCTGGCAGTCTACCACCAATAGGGGATGGAGGCTTGTACCTTGCTTCAGACTAGTCACCCCTCCCAGTTCTATTTGTCAGCCTTGGCTGGCAGTCTACCACCAATAGGGGATGGAGGCTTGTACCTTGCTTCAGACTAGTCACCCCTCCCAGTTCTATTTTTCAGCCTTGGCTGGCAGTCTACCACCAATAGGGACGAAAGCTTATGCCTTGCTTCACACAAATCATCCCTCCCAGTTCTATTCGTCAGCCTTGGCTGGCAGTCTACTACCAATAGGGACAGAGGCTGATGCCTTGCTTCAGACTAGTCACCCCTCCCAGTTCTATTTGTTAGCCTTGGCTGGTAGTCTACCACCAATAGGGATGGAGGCTAATGCCTTGCTTCAGACTAGTCACCCCTCCCAGTTCTATTTGTCAGCCTTGGCTGGCAGTCTACCACCAATAGGGGATGGAGGCTCATGCCTTGCTTCAGACAAATCATCCCTCCCATTACTATTAGTCACTAAAGATCCTACTAGGTTCGATGGGACCTCCAATTTGTTTCCAGCCTTGCAATTTGGTTCATACGTACAAGTCAGTTGGCAACACATTTTTGTATCACATCAGATGTGATCTTCATGACTGAATCAAAGTCTCATTGAAGCTTCGTTTGATTTCTTTTCCTGCCCTCAGTTAGTCTGGAGAAGATTTGGGAGGGTCTCAAGAAAACGCCGGTACCTACCCTACGAGGAGCCAAGTTTACCGATTCCAACATGTGGGATCTGTCAAGAGTCCAACATCTATCGGAAGGACGACTACAGCTCCTGTACTCCTACGATCAGGTGTGTAGATAGACGCTTACCTACCTGAACTATACACTGTAACATTAGGCCCGTTCTCACTACCAAAATAATTGCCATTTGAATTGCGATTTAAATTCCTTTGTGGGGGGGGGCGGAGCCGTGTCCACACAGGCAAAAAAAATGATTGCCGATGGTGGTTAGCAGTTGTGGTCAAATGGGGGGCGTGTCCTTGAGGGTGGCCCACGCAGGGAGACATATAAAACAAGCACGGCACTTCCTGTCAATCAGAGTGTGAGCGGTGCATTGTGGGATTAAAAAAAAACCTGTGCGATTCAGTTGACTGTTCCCACACACACCGCGTCGCAAGTAAACGTGATAATTTGAAAGTCTCACTAATAGTGGAGTCTGAATCACGATTCAAATCCCATTACAAAATTGTGTTTATTGTGTCCACACATGCCCCCCCCAAAAAGTGGAGTTTGAATAGCGACTCAAATGGCGATCCGAATAATGGCGTTTATTTGGTGTAGTGGAAACAGCCCTATTGACTACACTCCTGGCCATGATTCAATGAGGGTTTTACCCTCTGTACAGTACTGGCCAGATTATTGGCGCCCCTGATAAGACGATCATTAAGTCTGTGCAGTGGGCTCCTATAGTATGATGTAACATAACCAAGTAGCACGGTCTAGACTGACTGCAAATTTATCAAAGTTTATCGACCCCAAAGCAAGGGATGTTCGCACATAGCACACGGGGCATGGCTGTAATGAAGACTGGTTCCTGTCCATGCATGCCATCTCCGTTGACCCGCAACAATTTGTCTGGCTTCAATTCAGACCTTGAAATTGGTCATTTTCTGGGTACAACCTTGGCCTTGAATAGAGCAGAGATATGGGCGTGTTCAGGCACCGTACTACGTACTTGTAGACATAAAAAGGTCTATCTTCTGTGATCTCCACAGTAGTCAAAATTTCAGCATCAGTCCTTTGAAAAAAATACCGTGTATTGTGCTTAGGCTCCCCTGCTAGCATTTTCCCTACAAATAAAAGAAAAACTACTTGGTCATCAGCAATTGAACAATTGGTAAAACCCCTCTCTGAATATCGATACTTACCATAGTCGTCTGGTGCTGAAGCATATATGCTTGCACCTACAAGTACATGTAGGGCATGAATAATCAGAAACTAGACACACCTGCAAGGCGTGTGTGCTGAACGAGTGAGTGAAATCTACAGATACACGTTAACTGTATCAAAATGCGCTTGCCAACGACTTTTTGGGATCTTTTTCCATGTGTTCATGTGTCAGACTACCTTCGGTTTGGAGTGATTTAGTTGCAATATATCTGCTTAATCCTGTGTCCTTTAAAGCCAGATCTTTCAACGTTTGAAACAAATTGAAAAATATCAAAGAAAACTTTGAATGGACCGGGATTTGAACCAGAGACCTCTGGTTTTGCATACCAGCGCTCATCTGAGCTACCCAGCCCTTAGATGGTGGCCTTCCCAAATAGTCAACTAGTCTTTACTGGTTGTTTGCATCTGAACATCTATGATCTGAGTGAAAGCGGGGGTGTGATCCCTGGAGATATACGGCAGTTAATGGTTGAATTGCTTCTGACTGGTTCCCCCACCCCAGAAAAGACTAGTTGAATCTTTGTGAGACCGCCATCTAAGGGCTGAATAGCTCATATGGGAAGAGTGCTGGCACGTATAACCAGAAATGGACCAGTCAAAGCTTTCTTTGCCTTTTTCCCCCCTGAATTTGTTCAAAAGTTCCCAGTCAGTTTTCCATTGATTTGATTGAAAATCGAAGCACCAGAAACATGAACATGTGATGGAGCCATGACATGGAGGATTGGTTAACAGTCCATTGGCTTGTCAGCGGTTGCATGGATACTGCGCTGGTATCTGGCTTCTAGCTCAAGCTATTCCTGCAACATGTCAATGTTACACGGTGCTCTGGTAGCCTACTGCACAGACATGATCGTGTTGTCAGGGGCACCAATAATCTGGCCAGTACTGTACATGTACATGTACATGTAATATGATATTGCTTCAAGGGAAAAGTACTTCAGCATAGATATAAACATGTTGGTTCAACATCATGTTATATCTATGATGCAACGTGATACCCATCGCTATACATTATTCGAATCTGCCACACAACCTCGACCAGCTCGGTGGTCAAGTGCTTAAGACATCTGCACTAGAAAGGAGAAGTCGCAGGTTCGAATCCCGCCCGAGCTGCCTGAAATGTTTTCGGGCAAAGCACTGGGCAAAGCACTGCGCATTCAGTGCTTATTACGTCAAGCTGGGCAAACCCTCATTAAAAGTATTTCAAGTTGTAGATTTAACATCATGTTTGCATCAAGGAGAGTAGAATTTTTTCCCTGCTGGACGTGATAAGTAGTGCTCAGTGCTTTGCCCAATGCCCAGTGCAAATATTTCAGACAGCTCGTGTGGGATTCGAACCCGAGACTCCTGCATTCTAGTGCAGATGTCTTAACCAATTGACCACTAAGCTGGTCAAGGTCTTGTGGCCGATTCTAATATTTATTTTTGGCAACTTATATCACCTTTTCCTAGAGGGGGTCACAATTTACAGTTCGTTAAAATGTAAGATGAGTTTGGTGAAATCAGTCTTAGAATGCGCCATAGATCTTTAAGTCCTAATATCAATCCTAAAATGTTTCTCGAAATCAGCCCCAGGCCAGTTAAGCATGAATTAGTTAACTGAATCATCTGCACATACAGTAGTTGGTAGAAGCATTTCATTGTGTGAACTAATCGGTGCGTCTTGGTTTGTTGTTTGGCTTTTGCAGCAATTACCTGAGGCTCTGATGATGGGCATCGAGGCATTTGTTGGAAGGTAGTGTGAGCTTTTCCTTGAGATGAAGGGGATGGGTTGGGATGGGATGGGTTGTGATATGGGATATGGTGAGATGAAAGGGTGGGTTAAATGGGATGGGTTGGGATGGGGTGGTTTATGGTATGGGATGAAATGGAATATGGTGAGATGAAAGGGTGGGTTAGATGAGATGGGCTAGGATGGGGTGGGTTAGGATATGGGATGATATGGGATATGGTGAGATGAAAGGGTGGGTTAGATGGGATGGGTTGGGATGGGGTGGGTTAGGATATGGGATGATATGGGATATGGTGAGTTGAGAGGGTGGGTTAGATGGGATGGGTTGGGATGGGGTGGGTTAGGATATGGAATGATATGGCATATGGTGAGATGAAGGCATGTGTTGGGATGGGCTGGAATGGGATGGGATAGAATATGAGATGATATGGGATATGGTGAGATGAAGGGGTTGGATGGGATATGGTGAGATGAAGGGTTGGGTTGGGTAGGATGGGATGGGTTGTATGAGATGAGTTAGAAAGGATGAGTTAGATATGGGATGATATGGGAAATGGCGAGACTAAGGGTTGGTATGGGATGGAGTTAAATGAGATGGGTTGAGATGGAATGATATGGAATGGAATGGAGTGGGGTGGAATGGGATTGTATGGGAAGGGAAATGGGATGGCATGGGTTAAAATGGAATGCAATGGGATGGGGTAGGATGACCCTAACGCTGAAGTTCTCTCTTTTTTTCTCTTGTATTCACATTCCTGAAACAGCACGTACAACTACGCAGGCAAAGGGGCCAACAAGCTGATAGCAGCATTCCAAAGAGGTGACAAGGAGGCTATGATGGAGGAATATGTAAGTTTCACTTCCATTCTCTTCAAAAATCTTTGGAACAATGTCATCATGTGACTTATAGTGGGTATTCCGGTAAGGTCTCAGGTACAAACTCCGGAATGTTCTGCATAGATTTCGAGAAAGAAAAGCCTTGATCAAACAAACTAGTGCGACAATCATCGTGTACAACAGTGGTACCTTGATCATGTTGCCGCCATGTTTGTTGATAGTTTGATACCTACTATAGGTCACGTGACCTGTAGGGTGCAATCGGTCAATTGGTGGCCCCGTTGGATACACATTTTGGAAATGATGTCTTTGAAAGAAATCACTTTTGCTCATGTTGTTTTGGCTTGTATCAAATGTTTTGAAAACATAGTTACAAAAATACCAGCGACAATAATGACTGAGCCAGGAATTGAACCCGAGTCCTGTGGCTCGATGTAGCAGCACTCTGTCACTGTCTCTCCCGGACATAGTGCCTATCGTTTGCCAGTTTTAGAAAATAAAGCTGCAGCCACTCAGTGATCCCTTAACCCCCTGTAGCCAGGTTTACAGCTACATGGTACCCTAATTTTTGGAATATAAAATATATTTTTATAAAAGCCGCCGCTGATTTTGCACATACAAATGTTCACTGCAGCTGATACTGTAATACACCGAGCGTCTTATACCGCTGAGCCTTGAAGAATTAAATTGGCATCAAATATGTATGTATACGGGACAAGCTCTTTTCGACTAGAAAAGAGAAAATATCAATCGTTACCTGAGACAATCAGAGACACTGCGACAGAATAACTTCCCACTTTTCAAGTCAATTGTAGCATTTTGAGGTATTATCTTTTCCAGTAGCCTACTGACATCGTTGATACTTTGTTTTGCGGGGAAAACATTTTCATGATAAAATTCAGGCTTTATCATTTAAGCCGCACCACCGTATACGCCGTAACTTTTCTTCACCAATGTCGTCTTCGTTATACTGCTAATGAAGTAGGGTGCCGAAAATCCAATCGCAACGAGATTTAATAGCCTATTTGATTTCTCTCTGACTTTATTTCATGATGTTCCGTAGTTTTGCCCTGCTCGACGTTGTAAGCACTGAGTGCCCAGTGTTTTCCCTGATCAGTGATGCCTGATGAAAAAAAATCAGGCAGCTCGGTCGGGATTTGAACCACCGACTCCTGCTTTCTAGTGCAGACGTCTTGACCAGCCTTAGCCTGAGCTGCAGGAAATGTTTTCATCAGGCATCGGGCAAAGCGCCCATTATTCGAATCCGCCACGCGTTTCAAGTGAAATTTCCGTCAGCTTAAAACATGCTTGCTAGTAACTGCTACTTGTCTCGGGTTTGGCTAAGTAACAGAGGAACGCGTTGCATGAAACAGATCATCCTTCTCCAATGATTTACAGTTTGTTGGAAACGTGTAAAGGACAAATCTTGCATAAGATGAGTTTGGCGAAATCAGTTTACATGGTTTAAGAACGCGTCACACTATGAACATCTAAACGGTGAAAATGGGATGAAAATGACATTTAGCCGTGAAAAAAAAATCCACCGTGTTTTCACCCCTATTTCATGGCACACAGTTAGCCAAGTCATTTTCACGGTGTTTTCACCAGTGGTCTCCAAGGCCACATTTCTGGTGGTAAATGGCTAGAGGCAATTTAGAAGTATCTGGGAGTGACAGGTACAAGGACACAATGCAGTACCTCTATGGGGGCTGGTGGTCCCTACTGGTAATTTAATTAGCCGTCCCTCAAGGCTGGAGCTTGCCACCCTAGATATTCACGTTTTTTTCAAGGTCTCTTAAGTGACCTAAAATGTCCTTATCAGGTCAGAGAAGAGATTATTTTCATGGTGAATTCACTGTAAAATGCACCGTGAAATCACAGTGCCTTTTTAGTTTCACGGCAAGATTACATTTTCACCCCCTTTTCACGGTTTAAATGTTCAAAGTGTCAGAGTTAAGATCAGCTTAAAACATGCTTGCTAGTAACTGCTACTTTTCTCGGGTTTGGCTAAGTAAAAGAGGAACGCGTTGCATGAAACAGATCATCCTTCTCCAATAATTTACAGTTTGTTGGAAACGTGTAAAGGACAAATCTTGCATAAGATGAGCTTGGCGAAATCAGTTTACATGGTTTAAGGACGCGTCAGAGTTAAGATTGATCTTACAGTCAGGACACGTCCTAAGTCCTAAGATAAATCTTAAAATAAGACGAGTTTCGTGAAATCAGTCCCTGGTATCTTCGCCTATAAATATACGCAATTGACTGGTTTTCGTCTCCTCTGGTGCATTTATGTACTGTAATGCTACAATAGACATGCTGTCATTGCTTCACAGAAAGCTTGTGTTTCACTAGCACTCACCATGTGTGTGAAGTTGCATGGTTCTGACCTTGTTATCCAGTGTTTGAAAACCACTGAGTCGTCAGTTTTTCATCAGTGACCTGACGATCTCATGATTGTAAAAGTTGAACGTGACACTTTGCAGATTCTTTGATTTTTATAATCATTGTTTCACCATGTTTGAACAAACAATTATACAAATGCTCTCAAGATACAAAACCGGTTTTCGGTGAAATTTCCTTGAGTAAATTACCTGTGAAGCATATTTTTTTACTCAAATTATTTCTAAAACTAAGGAACATCGTGAAATTAAGTCAGACACTTACCCACGGTATGTAAGTCAGAGAGAAATTTAATAGACTAAATCTAGTTTTGATTAAATTTTCGGCACATGAAGATGACATCGGTGAAGAAAAGTTAACAATGGTGCGTCTTATACGGTGTTGTGGCTTGTATGTTAAGGCCTGAATCTTATCGTGAACATTTTGGAGTGCTGCGGCTTATATTCTGGGCAGCTTTTATTCCGAAAATTATGGTGATTGATTGTTTGCACCTGAATGAAAGCAGGGGTGTGATCCCTGGAGACATATACGGCAGTCAATGATTTAATGCTTCTGACTGGCGCCCCTACCCCAGCAAAGACTAGTTGACTATTTGGGAAGGCCACCATCTAAGGGCTGGATAGCTCAAGTGGGAAGAGTGCTGATACCATAAACCAGAGGTCTGGGGTTCAAGTCCCGGTCCTGTCCAGTTCCATGTATCTGTGCTATTTTCAACTTTTTGAAAAAAGTTTGCCCTACATTTCTTAGAATCACTCGCCCATTTTCATTCAGATGCAGACAACAATCAAATGTACAATGTAATCCTAGCTATCGCAGTTTGGGGATCACACAGTGCTTGAATATTCACTGGTGTAGATCATTTATTGAATTGTTGTTTGATTGGAAACAGCTGTGCAATCCCAGAGATATTTTGATTGAACAATTTTAAACCCCCTACGATTTTCCTAAAGCACTGCCGTTTTTCTTATTCTTCCACAGGCAATGTACTTGTCTTTCATTCCTTTGATCATAAAATATGGTGAGTAGTGGAGATAAAGATGCAATTGGATATATGACTTGACACAAACAAATCATTTTGGGGCAGTTTGTGTCAAGAATGTTTTTTCTGGTACATCATATTGTCAGCGATTTCACGTACTGGAGAATCATCATTTTTATAAACATTTACAATACACCTCAAGACCGAAGTCAGTATCACTTCCTCTTACTAACCTCATGGATTTGCCTGTTGTGAAAATGTTGAGGATTGACTTGCAGTGCGTGTGTCCTGTGTATTGCGCTAAAGTTATGCACAAATGTTGCAAGCTGCTCTTACTTGATGGCCTGACCAAAATAATACTTCTCCTTGTCTATCTCTTGATTATCTTGGTCTATACCTCTGCCAATATGGTGCTCTGCATTTTCTCTACCTCTCCCTGTACCCCTCCCTGTCCCTCTCCCTCTCCCTCTCCCTCTCCCTGTACCTCTCCCTGTCCATGTCCCTCTCCCTTGCCCTCTCCCTGTACCCCTCCCTGTCCCTGTACCTCTCCCTGTCCATGTCCCTCTCCCCCTCCCCTCCCTCCTTCTCTCCCTGCTTTTACCTCTGCCTTGATCATGACACTGCACTGTGTTTGATTTTCCTGTCCTCAGGAGGCGACGTTGGGGCCAACAAATGCATGATGAAGGTGGCTAAACTACCAGACATTGGCCCGGCCCGACTTCCCAACAAGAACTTGAGCAGTGAGGAGCTGACTAACCTGGCCGAAGACATGAGAGCCATTGGCTTCTTGGAATGGATCAACTAGGCAGGGCTGTAGGGCATCTGATGATAACTTGGCAAGATTGAATCAGTTGAAGTGTAGACACACTCTTAAATCATGGCACGAGGCTATGCTAGCAAATACTGTGGAAGTGCCTTTAGGATAAGGACTGGTTATAGGATACAAATTTGAGTCAGTGAGAATGTGTTTCAATGAGGGTTTGCCCTTCGTGCACATTTCACGGCAGTAGGGATTAATTGTGTCGGCCGGAATGGTTTCCCAGACTGTCTGGATGGCTTCAGAGACCATTTGGTATGCATTTCTAAGCTCAGGGTGTTTCTAATGTTACCGGTATTAGAATGTTAAAGTGATATTCAAAAATGTTCAAACTCCTTACTGACTGAAATTACCAAAATGAAAATCTTAAAATTTAGTGGGCCTGACGTTTCGATCCTAGCAGGACCTTTCTCAAAGGCCTTTGACAAAGGTCCTTCTAAGATCGAAATGTCACGCCCACTAAATGTTGAGATTGGTATTAGATTCTTCTACAATCACTGGACCACTTCCTTAAAATCCACGAGGCTCATGCTTGTAAAAACTGAAGAGATTTTGCTTAAGGCCTTAGAGTTCCTTAGCCTAAGGACCTGAAGACTGGAGAGGTGGTTCATTGAGCTAAATGGAAACTTCTATTATGCTATATGAAATAAATATAAAATATGAAATAAATATAAATCATGAACATTCCAATTAGAATCTAAGATTTCCTTTTTTGTTACGTAAGGTATTAGAAAGTTGAATGCACCTTTTTATATATGATTTTGCACCCAAAACACACGGTTCTTTGGTTAATTGCCTTTCATAGATTTTGTTTTATTAACAGTAAAATGTATTATTTGATATTCTGATTTGTGTGCAACACTCAATTCCAATTTGAAATTGCTGAATGAAAGTTGAATGCTGACAATACCTCAGATGTAGGACACAAGGGGTAAAACAGTAATGAACACTGAAAGAGAAATGGTGTTGAAGTAATATTGAAAATCTTTCAACCTATATGAAATGATTATGAATTATTTGATCTGATCAATTTTGAAAAGTATTAAAAAAAGAGACGATTTTTTTCCCGATTTTATAAAATTCAAATTACAACCTTTCAATCTCGTGTCTCAGAAAAGAAATCATTATGCAGCAGAGAAATGGCTGAAATTATTGAAGTGCAATTGCTGAAATGCAGAGGTTGACTGAGCTCTCACACAACTGCTTTTATTGCTGACCAATATTCATCTGTGTTTGACAAACTTAACAGGTCCCGTTGGTAGAGTGATGTCAAGGCAATAACTTACACAAGCAAAACGCAATGTTCCACCGAAGTGAAAAGTGGTCATTTGTTGGAACTTCTGAAGGTGCTGTAATTCTTTGTATGACGTTTGGTGGCTGGCAAGATTAATAACTTGAATATATAAAAAGGGTTTGGTTCTAATATCACAGTTTTGTAACCATTTTTGTGTATTGGGGCATGCATAGACATGCTAACATTGAGTAGTGGTATTCAACTCAATTAGATTTTTTTTGCACTAAAATAGCAATTTTTCCCTGATTTCAATTGTCCTTATAGTATCAACAATAGGATGAATTAACTTACCTGATTTAAATTTAAAGAAATGACTGTGGAAAGTTACTTTTAGCCATCCTACAAGTGTTAACGTGATTTGTATATTTTATTAATATCTGCCATATTCATAATAAATCTAAATCAATATAATTGTGACACTGTCCATTAACATATCATGTGAAAACAATGTCTTTATTTGAGTCAGAGTAGATGTAAAACGGTCTCACCATCCTCTCTGGAAGGCAAAGGTATAATGCTCACTCTTTTCATGACTAAAACCAATAGTCCAAATTGAATTGCGGAAAAAATGTAATTTCAAATTGTCCAGAGATTGAGCATAATCAACTAAAAACTGATTTCATTCTGCCACAAAAACATTCCGAGAAATCTATATAAAGATTGAAGAATGGTGCATAACCTGCTGAAATGATGGCCCTGTACCATTTTAATGAAACTAGGAGTTGGCGCTAATTTCCACGTTTTTAACTCCGTTTAGCGGGAGCCAGGTCAACCTGTACGCAAATTGGTCAACTCGTACGCACGCCAACTCGTACGCGGCTTGGTCAACTCGTACTCAGGGAATATCTCCCCGAGTTGTTCAGTGCTCTATCTCGGGTTATGAGTGTAACTATAGTAGCTAGATAAGCCTCTCTCGAGTAATTTTTCCGTGAAGGTTTGGACCGATTTTGAAGTCTTTGAGATTGTTAGTATGACGTATTCCTTGCATATCGGAGACATTCCCCGTATGTGAATGCATTAAATACATGTACATGAAGATGTGGGAAGAATTTCTAAGTAGGCCTACATGGTTTCCGTGGGTTTCCCATTCTACCCGTTGTTTGGAAACGATTACGATTAAGGATGTCATCTCTATACCGCCACCAGCTTAGGATATCCAAGGCAGGGTATTTCAGCCGTGGGACCGGCACTTGGCTGGTGGCAAACCCACCCTGAACCAACCCGCAGAGGGAATCTTCCCGTGATTCCCTCCAACAACCACCATCCACCGATGCTCCAACCATTCTTGTCCAAACCCTATGTTTCTGCGGAAGAGGCATACAACCTTCCTTTTCCCTTCGCCAAAGGGAAACCCTAGTTTTGCCTACTTTTTGCTCTGAAAGAAACACACTGGTGAGAGTTTCACGATTCCCGCCAAACCTTCCAATGTTTTTTTTTTTACCCGCGCAGTGGCATTTCTTGCGAAGTGATCACACCTGCGTCCGCACTAGCCCAGCTCGGCGCGATCTCCACTTCCGCTCCAACCGTCACAGGCCACACCGCAAAGCCCCCTCGACGAGGATGCATACGCTCAACCAACTGGACATCTCCAACTCCAAGTCTCGGCGGAAGAAAACAGCGCTCATCGGACATCACTGGACTCATCGGCATCATAGAGTAAGTGCAATGAAGCCCCTCATCAAGCAAGATTCCCCAGGCGGTTTAATTACCAGCGTGAAAATCCCAATTTCCAAGACTATCCACTCTTCAAAAGAGACAATATTGCGAGTCACATATGACAGGCCCCCTGACACAGTGACAGTGACAGGGCAAACCTGTCCCACCACCCAATTTTATTGTAGAAATTGTGTGCATGTATCGTACAGCCAGTCTATTGACGTTAGTAGCGGTGGAATGGAGAACATCTCAACAAACCTAACAATTCATTGTAAATCATTTTCTATTTGAAGAATTTACGGCCGAGGTTGTGCGATTCGAAGTTGTGTTCCCACCCCTGCTAAACCAACCAGTATCACTGACTAGTCCGAGTAACCTGGACCCTTACATTATTACAATCGCCCTTTTAAAATTTGTTTGAGGGGGTCGGGCGACAGTAGGGTCCAACTCCAAGCAATCCCGCAGGGTAACAGTAATACCGGCCGTTCCCGTTTTTCGACCCCCACCGGCCCCCGAAATCCCCAGATTTTACCCCCAAAACATCCGTGAAACCGTTCCATGCGCCCAATTTTGGATTAAGTGAGAATCAAGATTTCAATACTGGTCATTTGTTTAAACTTTTACTCACGTTTGGGGGAAAAGGAGAAATTTCACCTCAGTTGATCGAGAAGATTCTCTCCCATCCGACGAGTGAAAAGGCGGCCATCTTTGATTTCAAATTCAAACGGTATACACGTAAACCCACTGCGCACACCGATCTGTCAAAACGTCATCTAGTAATACCGTTTACCAAAAATTGGCGCATAGAACGCTTGGACCCTACTATCGCTCGACCCCCTATTTTTTTTGTTTAAAACGGCGATTACAAGGGTTCAAGTTACTCGGACTAATCACTGACATAGTGTATTACTAGTATAAATTAGTGGCAACTACCTTCCAATAACCCATGCTAATCGCTTACCCCTTATACAACCAACCAACTATCCCTGGCAAACTACCGTTCCTTATCCAAAAAGCGAACCCAGTGTACTTCAACCATTTTCAAAGGTAATCGTTTCCACACAACGGATCGATGAGAAACCCACGCATCTGCGTTCTAATTGTTTAACAAAATGTCACCGGTAATTTAAAAGTCTGTTTTCACGGGGCACGCGAACGATTCACTGAGGATGTGAATGTCGAAAAATGGCAATTCCAACATTCTAGAGACCTGTGAAATTATAACAGGGAAGAGAAATATGACCGAAGCCTAAGCCTTCATTTCGTAACCGCCCATAGTTGCAGTATGACGTCAGACACCTCGGCCATGCGCATTATGAAGCCTTTGTATGCCTGACGTCACTTGGTACCTATTTATCAGTCGTTTGTCTGGTAAGGTACAAGACCGTCGTTCACAGAGCCTTTGACAGAGCGAGCCGTGGCGTGCACACAAAAGGCGAGGTGTGCAGTAAGCCTATTCAAGCTGGCAAACCGAGTTCGAGGCCCGGTGCCTGCAGAGTATTTTTTAACCTACCTTCTTTGTATTTTAAGGCATTTAATGTATAAGAGTGTCATTTGCAGTAGAGTTGGCAGAAGCAGCGGTAGCCTACTGGTCTAGCTTGTTGAGCGCTCAGCAAGTCAAACTGGGAAAGTTGCCGTCGGTTTCTGGTTGGGGAAGTGTCGTGGCTTTCTAAGCTTGATCGAAGCTGAGCGCTCAGTTGAGAAAAAGCAAAGTTAGCTGAACGGACTCAGCCGAACAAATGCGAGATGGTAACCGTAGTGTGACCTACTTGCCCCCCGAGTTGAGCGCTCGGCGGAGGGGGCGGGAAAAGTTGCACGTGGCCTCCCTGCCATTCCGGGCTGAGTACTCAGCTGTCATGGGGTAAGGGGTCACAGTGGCGGAAGTGGCTCTGACCTGCCTTCCGGTTGAGAAGAAATTCAACCGTGTAAGGATTGTGGACAGCCACAGGAAAAAGCGCCAAGACCCCCGACGAAACGAAAATACGAGAAAAATCGATAACAGAGAGGGTAGAGGGTAGAGGGTAGAGGGTAGAGGGTAGAGGGTAGAGGGTAGAGGGTAGAGGGTAGAGGGTAGAGGGTAGAGGGTAGAGGGTAGAGGGTAGAGGGTAGAGGGTAGAGGGTAGAGGGTAGAGGGTAGAGGGTAGAGGGTAGAGGGTAGAGGGTAGAGGGTAGAGGGTAGAGGGTAGAGGGTAGAGGGTAGAGGGTAGAGGGTAGAGGGTAGAGGGTAGAGGGTAGAGGGTAGAGGGTAGAGGGTAGAGGGTAGAGGGTAGAGGGTAGAGGGTAGAGGGTAGAGGGTAGAGGGTAGAGGGTAGAGGGTAGAGGGTAGAGGGTAGAGGGTAGAGGGTAGAGGGTAGAGGGTAGAGGGTAGAGGGTAGAGGGTAGAGGGTAGAGGGTAGAGGGTAGAGGGTAGAGGGTAGAGGGTAGAGGGTAGAGGGTAGAGGGTAGAGGGTAGAGGGTAGAGGGTAGAGGGTAGAGGGTAGAGGGTAGAGGGTAGAGGGTAGAGGGTAGAGGGTAGAGGGTAGAGGGTAGAGGGTAGAGGGTAGAGGGTAGAGGGTAGAGGGTAGAGGGTAGAGGGTAGAGGGTAGAGGGTAGAGGGTAGAGGGTAGAGGGTAGAGGGTAGAGGGTAGAGGGTAGAGGGTAGAGGGTAGAGGGTAGAGGGTAGAGGGTAGAGGGTAGAGGGTAGAGGGTAGAGGGTAGAGGGTAGAGGGTAGAGGGTAGAGGGTAGAGGGTAGAGGGTAGAGGGTAGAGGGTAGAGGGTAGAGGGTAGAGGGTAGAGGGTAGAGGGTAGAGGGTAGAGGGTAGAGGGTAGAGGGTAGAGGGTAGAGGGTAGAGGGTAGAGGGTAGAGGGTAGAGGGTAGAGGGTAGAGGGTAGAGGGTAGAGGGTAGAGGGTAGAGGGTAGAGGGTAGAGGGTAGAGGGTAGAGGGTAGAGGGTAGAGGGTAGAGGGTAGAGGGTAGAGGGTAGAGGGTAGAGGGTAGAGGGTAGAGGGTAGAGGGTAGAGGGTAGAGGGTAGAGGGTAGAGGGTAGAGGGTAGAGGGTAGAGGGTAGAGGGTAGAGGGTAGAGGGTAGAGGGTAGAGGGTAGAGGGTAGAGGGTAGAGGGTAGAGGGTAGAGGGTAGAGGGTAGAGGGTAGAGGGTAGAGGGTAGAGGGTAGAGGGTAGAGGGTAGAGGGTAGAGGGTAGAGGGTAGAGGGTAGAGGGTAGAGGGTAGAGGGTAGAGGGTAGAGGGTAGAGGGTAGAGGGTAGAGGGTAGAGGGTAGAGGGTAGAGGGTAGAGGGTAGAGGGTAGAGGGTAGAGGGTAGAGGGTAGAGGGTAGAGGGTAGAGGGTAGAGGGTAGAGGGTAGAGGGTAGAGGGTAGAGGGTAGAGGGTAGAGGGTAGAGGGTAGAGGGTAGAGGGTAGAGGGTAGAGGGTAGAGGGTAGAGGGTAGAGGGTAGAGGGTAGAGGGTAGAGGGTAGAGGGTAGAGGGTAGAGGGTAGAGGGTAGAGGGTAGAGGGTAGAGGGTAGAGGGTAGAGGGTAGAGGGTAGAGGGTAGAGGGTAGAGGGTAGAGGGTAGATTTTTACTACATTCCAAACTATTATATTCTATACTCATATTCCCTACAACAAAACAAACATTTTGAAACAATACTCGGTACTCCTTCCAAGTTTTCTTGAATTCTTGTTTCTAGACTTTATTCACAGTTTCAAATAAGGTACATTTTACATAATCATCACAATGATACTTTCTTATATTTAAAAATAAAGTTAAACTGAACGTTAAAACTCCTACTCCAGTCAATTTTTTGGGCTACTCTTGCAATTGCAGCAACATGGCCACTTAAACTAGCACAACACATTCAGGGTATCTTCTTTATACATCAGTGCTTTGAGCTATTGACTGCTGAAACAACACACAGCTCAGGAGGGATTCTAACCTGCGACTCCTGCTTTCTAGTGCAGATGTCTCACCCACTTGACCACCGTGCTGGTCGAGGTCATGTGGCGCATTCCAATCTACATAGCAGTGGGTTCTGTGTTACATCACAGAGAAATTATGAACATTTAAGGAAGGCATCAGTGCTTTGCACTAAAATCACAGATACCGTGACTCACATGATCACACAATAATCACGAGACTTTGGTGAGAGGTGGGCCAAGTTAAAGTGGTTAATAATAACCTGTTTAGATACAGGCTGCATGCAACCATCTTGCCAGCGGGCTTTGACAGTCCAACCATGACAGGGTAGCCACCAATGCTGCATCACATAATGTATCATGAATACTGGAAATGTTGGCATGTAAAAAAAATACAAATCAAATCAATGCAATCATAACATGCTGACCTCTTTATACAATTTCTCTTTACGAACATGCAGGGATCATCCATCTCTACAGAAGACTGCGAGTGTATTGGCTTCAGGGAGGGGAGGGGGACTGTCTACTTCTTCTGCGATGCCTTGCCGAGTCTCTCCGAGTCTTCATCTCTCCCAGGTTTAGCATCAGGCTGCTGACATTCAGGAAAACATGGCTCTGAGATCCTGCAATCTGGAATGGACAAGAACAAGAGCGGAAAACTACCAAATTATAAGGAATAAATAAAGTATTTTTTTAACAAATAAAGGTAAACATCACTAGGACACGAGATGGTGTGCAAAACCAGAGGTCATTGGTTCAAGTCCAGGTCCAGTCAAAAGTTTTCAAGATTTCAAAAAAAATCAAATTTCTTAATCAGTTTAACTCTTATTTGTTTGTTCATGTATAATCAGCAATAAGATCTGAGTACAATTGTCCTTTATTGCCAAAGGAAAAAAGCTCCAGATAGCTGGTCCAGTTTAGTCACACACACGCTGGACTGAGTCTGAAATCACTAATCCTGGGTTTGTGGTCTAGTGGATATTTCTACCTCTGGGGATTAATTGCATGAGGTGTCATCACAAACTTCTAAATCTGATTAAAAGCTGCAACTTACCGTCCGGGCAATGTTCTGAGAAGCCCTGATCTTCCTCAGCTTCAGGTAACCAGGATTCTCGCCAATGGCCTTTCCCAAGTGAGCTCCGAGTCAAGGAATGATGTGCAACAGTTTCACAAAAGACAACAACAATTCCAATGATACTTCTTATAATGACATGAATAAAATAGAAAGTAGAGAATGGAGAGCATGTCCTATTGCATCTTCCTTTCAAGTCTGTTTCAATCATTGACAGTCTGCAGGCCCTACAAACCTTTCTGATTTGTATTTTGGGAATTGAAGTCGGTAAGGAATTGGCAGAATTTTTGGTGCGGCTTTTTCAAAGGATATCTCAGCGGCTGCTGCTTCTCCCTCTGCTTGCACCACCTTCTGTGCTCTCTCCTGCTTGGCTTCTACGCAGCTGTGCTACTCCTTGCCTGGAGGGATGGGAAGAGAGAAACCAAACTTGACTCAATCAGCTGAAGCCACGTTAGCAATGGAATTTAAAACATGGTTTAGGTCACCAAGCTGGCAATATAACGGCTCATATGTGTGACCTTTGAGGTTACATAAAGCCAACGATATAAAACCATTTCCGGCTCCAACCATGAAAGAGTTTGGTTGCGTGGCATGCACACAGAAACATGCACTTTGTCAAGTCACTCTACAGGTTGACTGGATGTGGTTTCTCAGTCAATGTGACACGGTCACTTTTCAAGAAACTTTACGTCAAGGAGAATGGTACTGTACTTCAAGAAGGGTTTACCCTACTCAACATGTAATTAAACACTGATGTTTTAACCCGCAACTTCTGCTTTCTAGTGCAGGCATCTTAACCACTTTTACTTAGCAGAGGTAGGCCGTTAAGCGTAAGGACTGGTCTTGGTTAAAGTATTAACCAACATGAAAGTTTAAACGGAACATTTCTGCTCGACTGAAAATGGAAAGTAACCACAGTCTGTGAGTTTCACCCAAAAAGGTTCTGGCTACACTAAAGTTATGGGGGAATGCTATTAAGGTTTGGATTTGGTATCAAGGCGTTATCTGCTTACCAAAGCTGAGCTCGGTGATGGATACATGTACATCGTCAAGGATGAGACCAAAGGCGTTGGCCCGATCAGTTAGCTGTCTGCAAATCAACAAACTGACCTGGAAGAAAGCAGTGGAGGTAAGAAGAGTTACATCAAACACATTGCAGACACTACAACTACCTTTGCTGGGGATAGTTAGTCTTAGTGGACTATTTGGGAAGGCCGTTATCTAAAGGCAGGATATGTAGCTCTAGATTAACTTATCAGTCTTAACCATTAGAGCTGTCTAGCCCTTAGGTGGTGGCCTTCCTAATTAGTCAACCACATGTTTCTTTGCTGGGGATAGTTACATGTAGTTGACAACTTGGGAAGGCAAAAATTACAATACAACTGACTCAAACTTTCACAGCAAAAATGAACTGATCATTCCAATCAGTCTGTTAAATCTGTTCTTATCAGTGTTAAGGAAAACAGACCAGTACAATGGAGGGGTATTGTACAGGTTTTGAATCAAGAACAATTTAATATCAAGAATATTATTAAGTTTAGATGGTGTAACCGCTCTGAAGATAAGAAAACACCAAGTGGTACAATAGATTTCACATGATATTTGCGTCAAGGAGAATGTAAGGCTTTGCCCTGCTCGATTTAATAAGCACTGAATGCTCAGTGCTTTGCCTGATGCCTTATTGAAGCGAGATTTTAATCTAATGAGATTTTGGCTTGACGATGTGATAAACACTGAATGCCCCGTGCTTGCCCGATGACTAATGAGGGAGGTAGAGAGAGCGATACCTGATTTCAGGCAGCTTGGACTGGATCCGAGCCCGCGACTCCCACTTTCTAGTGCAGACGGAATAACCACTTGACCACCGAGCTGGTCGAGGGCGTGTGGGCTGGAGTCAACAACAGTCCATACTTTTTGTCATTGCTCACGGTCTCCGAAAATGAGTCCGCAGAGTCTAGAGGCTCGGCACATGCTTTGACTGCTTGGCGGCGCCGTGCAATCGGGCCTAGCGTTCTGTTAACAGCACATTCAGTGTCTGAACACGTGGCAATTATTGAGGTCCTCTGTGTTACCTACATGTACATGTACGTGTACTGGGCCCGTTCCAGTACAGCTTACACGCGGGGTAAAAACTAAAAAGTGGATTCTGTGTTGCATTATACATGTACATGGAGTCTTTTTACATGTAAATAGACACAGAATTTCACACAAGTACTGTACATGTAGAATGTAATTCAATAAGGATTTGACACACTAACTTTAACAATAAAATTATTCACTTGGCGAGAACTACACGTACATGTACGTATGTATATGTACCGGTACATACTGTATGTAGAATGTAGGTCATAGAGCAATGGTTAGAGTGTTGTACCGTCAATGCCACGTTGTTTCGTACCGTGTACTGGGCGCTTCTAAATCTTATCGTGGTTTAATGGAACAATTGGCAGAGTCACTGTCTCACTGTGCATTTCCAGTTACGTGGGCTGGCCAGGCCGCAGGCACCTTGACCCTTGAATGCTAACACTTTTTAGTAGTACTTTTCACTGGCGCGTGGCACGGGGCAGAACCAAACCATTATCGAATGTGATTTCTCACAAGTTTGCACTTCGCAATGCAATGTACTAGGGGAAACTTCCTGATTGTGCACTGCCTATCTATGCTCCGCCGCAAAGTTCGGGCAGTAAATTCTCTCTAGGCCTCATAGACTTCACTTTCAGTCTGTCAGGACAAGGAAAGAAGCAATATCATGGGCAAAACAGCGCTAAATGGACCTTGACTTGGAACAAGTCTATGCCTATCAAAGGCTGTTGTCGACATGGCTTATGTCGACGTTGTCGACAAAGAAATATTCCGACATGTTGACTATAAGGTTTTTGGGTTGTCGACAAAAACAATAAAATACATTAGCCATCTCTGAAAAAAAGGGAATAAAAAGGGAACAAAAAATCCTTAAATTGTGCGTTGAGCATTTCATTTTTGCTTATCCACGCCGCAAAATAATAGTAAACTAAAAATGTTTCAACCAACGCGACCAAAGAAAATCTTTCACCGAACGCATTTTGCCATTACGATGTACAGTGTACAATAGTGCATACTGCATAGCGCAGATTTCTGTTGCCGGTCGTCAGCACTCAGCAGTTCAGTAGGTGGTATACGTTGCTGCATCGCATGAATTCAATACACGTGCGTACGGGATACCAGTGCAATGCAGAGATCAGGGAAGATTGTGGACGTCCGTGGGAAGGATCGAAAAATGAGATCGCACGTGCGTCGCGGACGGTACAAAAGCCGATATTTCAACAATATCAGCATACAATGTAACTGTCCCTGATAAGAAAAAGCAATCACGCATCCGAAGTCCGAACGTACATGGTACGTACTGTAACAGCACAGTACTACATGAAGCTGATTAACAGTGTACATTTTCACAAAGTTTTTGAAAAAAATTGATTCAAATTCAATAGAAAACCGACAACCTAAAACAAAAAATGAGGGAGATTTCATTACAGCGTATCGATAACATATCGGCAGAATAAAAGCGCATTTGGAATTTTCTATATTGTATCGGGCCGATACGCTATTTGATGCCTGGCTAGAATGTTCATTATGAATGATTATCGCAAATTTGAACCAAGGCCGCGATCCAGACAGTGACTGTGCAACTTTAACGCACGTCATGTCTATTTACGTCTATTTACGTAGGCAAAAACCAATTGACATGAGATAACAGTCTTTGTAGAGTAGACTTGTATAGATAGTCGTCCATGGAGTCATGAAAAAGCATGTGTACATGTACACTGTACTGTACTATGTATAGTTTTGTATACTGTATGAACAAATGCCGTGGATCACGTGTGGTTGAACTGTTAGTCTCGTTACACCCTGTGCCAAGCTTTTAGGCAGCCAGCCGTGCAGCCGTGATAAGCACGGCCAAATAAAAACAAACACGGCCTAATTTTAGCGTCACGCCTTACACTTTTAAGCACAAGCCGTGCAGATGTATACCTTGAGAAAAATAATTATGTATCACTGATAAAATTGATAAAATACCTTTACAGTAATATTAGCGTGTGTGTAATGTAAACATAGAACCAGCACAAGCAGACAGTCGATAAAATAATCTGTTACGATCCTCCATCCCATTCACGATCAAATCAGGATCCCATTCCCGAACGCACAGCAGAGCATGCACTGGAAGCACAATACCTGCTGTGAAAAGTTGAGTTGTGTCATGTTACACTGCAGCGCGTAGGCTGGTTTCGGCCCTACTGGTCCTGTAGTATCGCTATAGCTTCACCTAGAGGCGGAAACCACACCTAGACTTGCCAACCTCGCTAACATCGCGAAGGTAAATCGTTCGTAACGAAAATGCGCTACTTTCATCGTTTGTCTCCGAATGTTGTTTCCACGTAATTCAACATTATTCTCTTCGTCATTAATTTGATAGAAAGAGGAGATTCCAGGCTTCAATTTAAGAGTAAAATCGACAGATTTGGACGATGTTTACAGGGTGCGCTCGGCGGTCGAAAAATGCGAGTTTGACTTTTTTCTCCGCCGTTTTGGCTCGATCTACCGCGGCGCTGCGTGCACGGAGCGATTTTGCAAAAATAATATATTCTTTACAACTTTCGATATCTCAACAAATAAATGACAAATCCTTCTAAAAATTTCTACAATTCTAGTAAATACATTTCTTATGCGGAGTGCGTACTTCGGTTGACCGCGAAACTCGAAACATCGCTGGTACAAATGTAATAAACATTAGTTTATTGTTAGAAACAACTGTAAGGACTGGTAGAAGTCTACTAATCATTGTGCATGTGCTGAGTGCACACTGGATCGGACAGCGGTCTCGCACCACGATAAACATCAGCCTCAACGTAAACGTACATGTATGCGTGCGCAAATCACGGGGACGAGTACGATCCCAAAAGCCGTTTTTAGAGCAGATGTGTGCGGCAAATGCCTTAAATTTCGGACACAAAACGTTTGTATTTTCAACTCATGTGAAAAAGAAAAAACAAAGGGGATTAAAATTTCACAGTTTTTGAAAAATCAAAACCGAAAAACCGTCTCCAAGGCAAAACATAAAAAAAGAAAAAACCCTAGTTCTGACAGTTCGGGAATGACAAACGGCAACTGCATAGTGGTGGGAAGATTTTGTGCACAAAATGTTGGAAACCAAGGACGATGTTCCTCCTTGGATCTCCTGTCTTTCCACGTCAGGTTAAATATTCGTCATATAATTATTTTATTTCAACAATGTTGTACATGATTATAATTCCAAATAACTATCTTGGCACATTCATACAAACGAATTCTGCAATCGAATAATTATACGAATTCGGTAAATAATATACAATGATCAATCAAATATTCGATTATTCAGCACCCCTAAATGGACCATCTCTGCGTTATGCAATAGGCAATTGATCACGGGTTTCTACATGTACATTTTAAAAGTTCATGTACACGGCCTGCGTTTTTTCATACACACCCTGTTCCACCAATCCTGCCTAAAAGCCTGCCCTGTGCACTAGTAAAACGCTTGTATTGCACAGTTTTGGGGCACTTTGGCATCACTTCTTTCGCGTTCAAGTTGGATGATTTTTTTTTTTTTTCAGCTTGATCGAGTTTAATACACTCAGTCCCCTCTTCGCAATGATTTACGCAAAGTTTGTACATTGTACAAACGTCTGTAGTCTGCAGCCTGGACCTTTGGTCAATAATTGTTGATTTCTCTTTGTGTTTTTCCCCTCAAAACAAAGTATCAGTGAGCTGGAAGCCTGGAAGTATACCATGTACATGTAGGTCATCTTCTGTACCAAAGGCACTTAGTAGTATCTAAGTCATTTTGTACGTGTACATGTATCCTGCAGTCTTTTTGTACCATAACTGCATATTCAGCTAAGGTTGTGCCGGTTTTCGGTTAAACCGAAACACTGGGGTAAAAAAAAATATATAATATCAATCAATCAATAACCGAAGCAGAGGGTCACTGTGGTAAAATGACTAGAAGACAAGTTTTAGGGTGGCTCACGGATTCAGCCAAAGGACTTCAATCGAGCACCACATTGCAATACCAAGCACAGGTATAAATTGACAACGTGCATGTGTCTTTTGTCAGCTTGATCAAAGGCTTGGGGTACACAGCCGAAATCTCACCGACATCATGATCCACCAAAACAACACCAAAACAACCATTCTGATCCTCTAATTGATAGCCAGACAAGGCATTATAGGAAGGAGGATTGGGTGGAGGGTGTTCAGAGGATCAGAAGACACAAATTGATTGGAAACTGGCTTACCTGCTGTCACTGGGTGATGAGTTGTGACGCGTTGAACTTGGCCTCGACACTCTTCAGAACCTGCAGAAGGGAGAAGTCAACGGGAATTCTCATTTAGATTTGCGGCACAAATGACCCCACAGAATTTGTCAATTACATTGATCACCCTATCACTTCCTCCCTTCTGCAGTTGTAGCACAGTCCAAGCCTGCTGCCTTGTTGGTTGGTCTTCATAGCCGCTATGGACTTAGCTACTTTTTCACGGGTTGGAGTCTCAATGGTGATTGGGGTGATCCCCTAACAGCTGGTGCCGGAGATTCTACAGCTGCAATACCACTGTCATTGTTTAGTAGCGCTTGAGCTAAGATACTCCTTCGCTTCATCGAGCAGGTCACGGTCGCTGGCTGGGGCTGAGCCATCCCTTCTTTTTGACATTTTGCCATGAGATCTTCCCAGCAAGGGAGTGGATGAGGAGGTGGTGTAATTCCCTGTCTTGTCGGCCAGTTTCAGTTCTTCTATCTGTTTGTTGAGTGAAGCCAGCTCATCGGCTTTTGCAAGAGATGCTAAGGCTGGCATTCAAGTTCTTCCATCTTCTAGATTGATGAGACTTGGATACAGAGCACTGCTCTTTTGGCATCCTTATTCACTGCTTATTTCTAGACACTCCACAACCAAAGTCTACCAGTTTAAGTGCAGTAGTTTGCCAATGATCTGCAACTTAGTGGACAGTAGTGAACTGTTGACCAATGGTGACATGCTCAGCACCAGCCTGTTGAGTGTTGACTGTCGGGAATCAAATCTTCCTTCTCCGCTCTTAAGACGTGACGGAAATAGGGAGCTCCAATGGTTGTTCAATGGCTGGTGGGATCACTCCTCATGCGCCCTAGATGCCGTTGGAAATCTCATCCACCAAGGGACTGAACAAATTCGCTAAAAAAAATTATCGCAGGTTCAGAACCCGACTTACAAGAGACCGACAGAAGGCCTGAAGGTGAAGAAGAACAGAGAGAGAGAGAGAGAGAAAGTCAGAGCCTCCGACCAGCACCTACACCGAAGTGCAGGGTTACACCTTGACCGACAGCAGGGGATCTGTGTGTATGTACCCCTGCTGCCATCAGTGATGTCTCGACCTTTCCAGGGTGCAAGGTGCCTCTAACCTACGCGATAGATGCTGGATCTACTACAACCTAGCTGGCCGGAGGTTCATCGAAGGACTAGTGTTACAAAGCTAAGTAACAATGCAAGAAAAGACATGTACAAGTCTGTACGGGAAAAGTACAATTCTGTACAAGAGAAAGGAAAGGAGAAAAGGAGAGCAGAGGAGGTAAATTGTACATGTAGAGGGCGCTACACTCTGGTAAAGAACCCCCCCCTCCAACATTCACTGTACATGAGATAGAGCCTCACTGATGCTCATCACAATGGCATTCTCAAGGGCTGTTCAGACACCACACTAGATGTGTTCCATCTTCGGTTTAAACTAAAAAGGGTCTATCTACATGTAGTTGTGTCTGAATGGTCTACATGTACGTATGTATAGACTGTTTTGGGTACCGGTACTAGAATTGGTCTATCTTAGACCGCCGAGGAGGGACGGACTACACTATGTGTATGTACACCGGTCTACTGTACGTACAACGTACACCGGTCTACAAACCTTAAAGTCAACAGTGCAATATTAATATTCCCCAATTGGTTGGCCTCGAAGATGGCACTGTCATTGTACCGACTTACGACTGGGTTTCATTCCTCAGCCCAACATATCGGAGAAAAAAAGAGGTGAAGAATAACCATCACTTTAGAGTTACCAGTGACAGACCCCATGTCATGGTGTGCCAACAGTATGTAGAGACGCAATCCACCGAGGAAGTCGTTCAGCGTGGGGAACTCCCCACTGGCATGCCCAGTGTAATCCAGCCAGCTGGCTTGGATCGGGAGAGACGGATGTATCTCTATGAGCAGATTAGACCTTTCTGCACAGAAGAGACAAAAGACTTAGTATGCCCTGCTCCAGCCAATGATGATTAGCCTTCCCCAATGTAAATGTGTTTGGAAATTCAAACAAAGGAAAAACGCCCTTTGTGAGTCTTTGGGCATAATCTTCACCCAATGTAAATGTGTTTGGAAATTCAAACAAAGGAAAAACGCCCTTTGTGAGTCTTTGGGCATAATCTTCACCCAATGTAAATGTGTTTGGAAATTCAAACAAAGGAAAAACGACCTTTGTGAGTCTTTGGGCATAATCTTCACCCAATGTAAATGTGTTTGGAAATTCAAACAAAGGAAAAACGACCTTTGTGAGTCTTTGGGCATAATCTTCACCCAATGTAAATGTGTTTGGAAATTCAAACAAAGGAAAAACGACCTTTGTGAGTCTTTGGGCATAATCTTCACCCAATGTAAATGTGTTTGGAAATTCAAACAAAGGAAAAACGACCTTTGTGAGTCTTTGGGCATAATCTTCACCCAATGTAAATGTGTTTGGAAATTCAAACAAAGGAAAAACGACCTTTGTGAGTCTTTGGGCATAATCTTCACCCAATGTAAATGTGTTTGGAAATTCAAACAAAGGAAAAACGACCTTTGTGAGTCTTTGGGCATAATCTTCACCCAATGTAAATGTGTTTGGAAATTCAAACAAAGGAAAAACGACCTTTGTGAGTCTTTGGGCATAATCTTCACCCAATGTAAATGTGTTTGGAAATTCAAACAAAGGAAAAACGACCTTTGTGAGTCTTTGGGCATAATCTTCACCCAATGTAAATGTGTTTGGAAATTCAAACAAAGGAAAAACGACCTTCGTGAGTCTTTGTGCATAATCTTCACCAAGCACAATGAGATAGTCGTCTGTGGCTTTTGGACAGACAAGATCCAATCATTCTGAATCCATAAAGTGCCTTCTTTAAAACGGTCATCTCTTTTCAGGGTTGGTGAACTTTCCCGTGCAGTTTACGCATGGGCAAAATCAGGTGGTTTTTTTTTTTAATGGAACCTGGTACCCGATTTTTGAAATCATCGGGGACTACATGTACATGTACATGTATCTGGATAACCTCAATTCAATGTAAACTGTAAGGATGTACATTTATTGCGTTATGCCCGCTGTTCACTATCAGGGCTCCAGGCCAGACATATGCTAAAGAAAATTACACTGAAACAAACGGGAGACTTTGACGAAGGTTGGTCCAAGAGTGGCGCCTTATATTATGATCGCACCTTGACAATGACATTAAGATTTTCAATGTCCGACTTTCTTAGTCGTATTTCAGTGTATTTCTGTCTGCATACATGTAGTACGGTGTCTGAACAACGTAGATGTAGCCTCAGACTACGTGTCATCTACCTGTATTAGACTTAGTGGTCTGTTTAAGTGCAGTATTTGTATGAAGGAATTCAGTGCAGACAACATCCCACTCATTCTTCAATGCAGGCAGGTTTATTGCACTCTGTGTCAGAGGCAGAAAGCCGGCGGGCAAAAAGTGTCCAGAATGTTGGGAGGAGCATATCATCATCAAGGTGGATGAATTAAAAGTGTGCCTCAGGACTCTGAAACGTAGAGAAATCAATCGCACTCAGCATCAGCAAACAAAAATAGAGGAAGAACGTCAGAAACAGGTAGGACATCACAAAAGCATATCCAATCACTGTTTATATAGGAGCCTCTAGGGTTTGTTCTCGCTGGAAATGCTGCCACATCATAAACGACCTTCTTGAGTCTTTGGGCATAATCTTCACCAAGCACAATGAGATAGTCGTCTGTGGCTTTTGGACAGACAAGATCCAATCATTCTGAATCCATACAGTGCCTTCTTTAAAACGGTCATCTCTTTTCAGGGTTGATGAACTTTCCTGTGCAGTTTACGCACGGGCAAAATCAGGGTGTTTTTGTTATGGAACCAGGTACCCAATTTTTGAAATCATTGGGTACTACATGTACAGTACCTGGATACCCGCAATGTAAACTGTAAGGATGTACATGTATGTTGCGTAATGCCCACTGGTCACTATCAGGGCGCCAGGCTAAAATTACAGGTTGCTAAAATGCTAAAATTACAGGTTGTTACATTCTTTCTCAGTTCTCACCACAACAAATGGGAGAAGAAGAAGTTTGGTCCAAGAGTGGTGACTTATGATTGCACCTTGACATTAAGATTCTCAATGTCTGACTATCTCACCAGTATAAATGGGAGACTTTGAAAAAGTTTGGTCCAAGACTGGTGCCTTATCGACTCAGAGGATGTATTACTCTCAACGATTTAGAAGGCCTGAGGTTTGGATCCTTGCAGGACCAAGTCTGCCTTTGAGAAAGGTCCTGCTAGGATCAAAATGACATTTGCTCACTTTTAAGTCAGCTAGCAAGTATCTTTTTTGTATGATGTATAACAGTTAACTGTAGGATCATTACATTGTTCAAATAGGTGCACATTTTTAAATTATTTGATTGACATTGTGATTTGTACATTTCAGGTAGGGCCTATATTTATGGTTTACATGCAATGTTTAATCATGAGGCCTTATGATTGCACCTTGACATTAAGATTCTCAATGTCTGACTATCTCACCAATATAAATGGGAGACTTTGAAGAAGTTGGGTCCAAGACTGGTGCCTTATCGACTCAGAGGATGTATTACTCTCAACGATTTGGAAGGCCTGAGGTTTGGATCCTTGCAGGACCAAGTCTGCCTTTGAGAAAGGTCCTGCTAGGAGCAATTGAGATTTGCTCACTTTTAAGTCAGCAAGCAAGTACAGGTATCTTTTTTGTATGATGTACAGTATAACAGTTAACTGTAGGATTATGACATTGTTCAAATAGGTTCACATTTTTTAATTATTTGAATAATAATCTTGCTCGTATTTCACTGTATTTCAGTCTCCATAGAACGGTGTCTGAACATACATCAAGGTGGATGAATTAAAAGCGGCCTCAGGACTATGAAACTTGGAGAAATCAATCGCAATCAGCGTCAGCAAACAAAAATAGAGGAAGAACGTCAGAAACAGGTAGGACATCAGAAAAGCACATATCCAATCACTGTTTATATAGGAGCCTCTAGGGTTTGTTCTCGCTGGAAATGCTGCCACATCATAAACGACCTTCGTGAGTCTTTGGGCATAATCTTCACCAAGCACAATGAGTTAGTCGTCTGTGACTTTTGGACAGACAAGATCCAATCATTCTGAATCCATACAGTCACTTCTTTAAAACGGTCATCTCTTTTCAGGGTTGGTGTACTTTCCCGTGCAGTTTACGCATGGGCAAAATCAGGGTTTTTTTTTTTTTAATGGAACATGGTACCCGATTTTTGAAATCATCGGGTGCTACATGTACATGTACCTGGATACCCTCAATTCAATGTAAACTGTAAGGATGTACATTTATTGCGTAATGCTCGCTGGTCACTATCAGGGCGCCAGGCCAGACATATGCTAAAGAAAATTACACTGAAACAAACGGGAGACTTTGAAGAAGGTTGGTCCAAGAGTGGCGCCTTATATTATGATCGCACCTTGACATTAAGATTTTCAATGTCCGACTTTCTCAGTCGTATTTCAGTGTATTTCAGTCTCCATAGTACGGTGTCTGAACAACGTAGATGTAGCCTCAGACTACGTGTCATCTACCTGTATTAGACTTAGTGGTCTGTTTAAATGCAGTATCTTAACGGGAAGGTGGGGCAGAGGGAGAAGAGAAGGTTGTGATTGTGAAGGAACAGTGTGATTGTAAAGTGAAAAATGATGAGGCGGTTGCCAGGTTACAAATCATAAACGCCCTTCGTGAGTCTTTGTGCATAATCTTCACCAAGCACAATGAGATAGTCGTCTGTGGCTTTTGGACAGACAAGATCCAATCATTCTGAATCCATACAGTGCCTTCTTTAAAACGGTCATCTCTTTTCAGGGTTGGTGAACTTTCCCGTGCAGTTTACGCCCGGGCAAAATCAGGGTGTTTTTGTTATGGAACCAGTTACCCAATTTTTGAAATCATTGGGTACTACATGTACAGTACCTGGATACCCGCAATGTAAACTGTAAGGATGTATGTTGCGTAATGCCCACTGGTCACTATCAGGGCGCCAGGCTAAAATTACAGGTTGCTAAAATGCTAAAATTACAGGTTGTTACATTCTTTCTCAGTTCTCACCACAACAAATGGGAGAAGAAGAAGTTTGGTCCAAGAGTGGTGACTTATGATTGCACCTTGACATTAAGATTCTCAATGTCTGACTATCTCACCAATATAAATGGGAGACTTTGAAGAAGTTTGGTCCAAGACTGGTGCCTTATCGACTCAGAGGATGTATTACTCTCAACGATTTAGAAGGCCTGAGGTTTGGATCCTTGCAGGACCAAGTCTGCCTTTGAGAAAGGTCCTGCTAGGATCAAAATGACATTTGCTCACTTTTAAGTCAGCTAGCAAGTATCTTTTTTGTATGATGTATAACAGTTAACTGTAGGATCATTACATTGTTCAAATAGGTGCACATTTTTAAATTATTTGATTGACATTGTGATTTGTACATTTCAGGTAGGGCCTATATTTATGGTTTACATGTAATGTTTAATCATGAGGCCTTATGATTGCACCTTGACATTAAGATTCTCAATGTCTGACTATCTCACCAATATAAATGGGAGACTTTGAAGAAGTTGGGTCCAAGACTGGTGCCTTATCGACTCAGAGGATGTATTACTCTCAACGATTTGGAAGGCCTGAGGTTTGGATCCTTGCAGGACCAAGTCTGCCTTTGAGAAAGGTCCTGCTAGGAGCAATTGAGATTTGCTCACTTTTAAGTCAGCAAGCAAGTACAGGTATCTTTTTTGTATGATGTACAGTATAACAGTTAACTGTAGGATTATGACATTGTTCAAATAGGTTCACATTTTTTAATTATTTGAAAAATAATCTTGCTCGTATTTCACTGTATTTCAGTCTCCATAGAACGGTGTCTGAACATACATCAAGGTGGATGAATTAAAAGCGGCCTCAGGACTATGAAACTTGGAGAAATCAATCGCAATCAGCGTCAGCAAACAAAAATAGAGGAAGAACGTCAGAAACAGGTAGGACATCAGAAAAGCACATATCCAATCACTGTTTATATAGGAGCCTCTAGGGTTTGTTCTCGCTGGAAATGCTGCCACATCATAAACGACCTTCGTGAGTCTTTGGGCATAATCTTCACCAAGCACAATGAGTTAGTCGTCTGTGACTTTTGGACAGACAAGATCCAATCATTCTGAATCCATACAGTCACTTCTTTAAAACGGTCATCTCTTTTCAGGGTTGGTGTACTTTCCCGTGCAGTTTACGCATGGGCAAAATCAGGGTGTTTTTTTTTTTTAATGAAACCTGGTACCCGATTTTTGAAATCATCGGGTGCTACATGTACATGTACCTGGATACCCTCAATTCAATGTAAACTGTAAGGATGTACATTTATTGCGTAATGCCCGCTGGTCACTATCAGGGCGCCAGGCCAGACATATGCTAAAGAAAATTACACTGAAACAAACGGGAGACTTTGAAGAAGGTTGGTCCAAGAGTGGCGCCTTATATTATGATCGCACCTTGACATTAAGATTTTCAATGTCCGACTTTCTCAGTCGTATTTCAGTGTATTTCAGTCTCCATAGTACGGTGTCTGAACAACGTAGATGTAGCCTCAGACTACGTGTCATCTACCTGTATTAGACTTAGTGGTCTGTTTAAATGCAGTATCTTAACGGGAAGATGGGGCAGAGGGAGAAGAGAAGGTTGTGATTGTGAAGGAACAGTGTGATTGTAAAGTGAAAAATGATGAGGCGGTTGCCAGGTTACAAATTATAAATGCCCTTCGTGAGTCTTTGGGCATAATCTTCACCAAGCACAATGAGTTAGTCGTCTGTGGCTTTTGGACAGACAAGATCCAATCATTCTGAATCTATACAGTGCCTTCTTTAAAACGGTCATCTCTTTTCAGGGTTGGTGAACTTTCCCGTGCACTTTACGCATGGGCAAAATCAGGGTGTTTTTGTTATGGAACCAGTTACCCAATTTTTGAAATCATCGGGTACTACTGTCCTGGATACCCGGAATTCACATGTACATGTGTAAACTGTAAGGACGTATGTTGTGTAATGCCCATTGGTCACTATCAGGGTGCCAGGCCAGAAAAATGCTAAAATTACAGGTTGTAACATTCTTTCTTACCACAACAAATGGGAGACTTTGAAGAAGTTTGGTCCAAGAGTGGTGACTTATGATTGCACTTTGACATTAAGATTCTCAATGTCTGACTATCTCACCAATATAAATTGGAGACTTTGAAGAAGTTTGGTCCAAGACTGGTGCCTTATCGACTCAGAGGATGTATTACTTTCAACGATTTGGAAGGCCTGAGGTTTGGATCCTTGCAGGACCAGGTCTGCCATTGAGAAAGGTCCTGCTAGGATCAAAATGAGGTTTGCTCACTTTTAAGTCAGCAAGCAAGTATCTTTTTAGTATGATGTATAACGGTTAACTGTAGGATTATTACATTGTTCAAATAGGTGCACATTTTTCAATTATTTGATTGACATTGAGATTTGTACATTTCAGGTAGGGCCTACATGTATATTTATGGTTTACATGTAATGTTTAATCATAAGGCCTTATGATAGCACCTTGACATTAAGATTCTCAATGTACATGTATGACTATCTCACCAATATAAATGGGAGACTTTGAAGAAGTTGGGTCCAAGAGTGGTGCATTATCGACTCAGAGGATGTATTACTCTCAACGATTTAGAAGGCCTGAGGTTTAGATCCTTGCAGGACCAAGTCTGCCTTTGAGAAAGGTCCGGCTAGGATCAAAATGATGTTTGCTCACTTTTAAGTCAGCAAGCAAGTACAGGTATCTTTTTGTATGATGTACAGTATAACAGTTAACTGTAGGATTATGACATTGTTCAAATAGGTTCACATTTTTTAATTATTTGAATAATAATCTTGCTCGTATTTCAGTGTATTTCAGTCTCCGTAGAACGGTGTCTGAACATACATGTACATCAAGGTGGATGAATTAAAAGCGGCCTCAGGACTATGAAACTTGGAGAAATCAATCGCAATCAGCGTCAGCAAACAAAAATAGAGGAAGAACGTCAGAAACAGGTAGGACATCAGAAAAGCACATATCCAATCACCGTTTATATAGGGGCCTCTAGGGTTTGTTCTCGCTGGAAATGCTGCCACATCATAAACGCCCTTTGTGAGTCTTTGTGCATAATCTTCACCAAGCACAATGAGATAGTCGTCTGTGGCTTTTGGACAGACAAGATCCAATCATTCTGAATCCATACAGTGCCTTCTTTAAAACGGTCATCTCTTTTCAGGGTTGGTGAACTTTCCCGTGCAGTTTACGCACGGGCAAAATCATGGTGTTTTTGTTATGGAACCAGGTACCCAATTTTTGAAATCATCGGGCACTACTGTCCTGGATACCCGGACTTCAATGTAAACTGTAAGGACGTATGTTGCATAATGCCCACTGGTCACTATCAGGGCGCCAGGCTAAAATTACAGGTTGCTAAAATGCTAAAATTACAGGTTGTTACATTCTTTCTCACCACAACAAATGGGAGACTTTGAAGAAGTTTGGTCCAAGAGTGGTGACTTATGATAACACCTTGACATTAAGATTCTCAATGTCTGACTATCTCACCAATATACATGTAAATGTCTGACCATCTCAGTCTCACCAATATAAATGGGAGACTTTGAAGAAGTTTGGTCCAAGACTGGTGCCTTATCGACTCAGAGGATGTATTACTTTCAACAATTTGGAAGGCCTGAGGTTTGGATCCTTGCAGGACCAAGTCTGCCTTTGAGAAAGGTCCTGCTAGGATCGAAATGATATTTGATCACTTTTAAGTCAGCTAGCAAATATCTTTTTTGTATGATGTATAACAGTTAACTGTAGGATTATTACATTGTTCAAATAGGTGCACATTTTTCAATTATTTGATTGACATTGAGATTTGTACATTTCAGGTAGGGCCTATATTTATGGTTTACATGTAATGTTTAATCAGAAGGCCTTATGATTGCACCTTGACATTAAGATTCTCAATGTCTGACTTTCTCACCAATATAAATGGGAGACTTTGAAGAAGTTGGGTCCAAGACTGGTGCCTTATCGACTCAGAGGATGTATTACTCTCAACGATTTGGAAGGCCTGAGGTTTGGATCCTTGCAGGACCAAGTCTGCCTTTGAGAAAGGTCCTGCTAGGATCAAAATGACATTTCCTCACTTTTAAGTCAGCAAGCAAGTACAGGTATCTTTTTTGTATGATGTACAGTATAACAGTTAACTGTAGGATTATGACATTGTTCAAATAGGTTCACATTTTTTAATTATTTGAATAATAATCTTGCTCGTATTTCAGTGTATTTCAGTCTCCATAGAACGGTGTCTGAACATACATCAAGGTGGATGAATTAAAAGCGGCCTCAGGACTATGAAACTTGGAGAAATCAATCGCAATCAGCGTCAGCAAACAAAAATAGAGGAAGAACGTCAGAAACAGGTAGGACATCAGAAAAGCACATATCCAATCACTGTTTATATAGGAGCCTCTAGGGTTTGTTCTCGCTGGAAATGCTGCCACATCATAAACGCCCTTCGTGAGTCTTTGGGCATAATCTTCACCAAGCACAATGAGTTAGTCGTCTGTGGCTTTTGGACAGACAAGATCCAATTATTCTGAATCCATACAGTGCCTTCTTTAAAACGGTCATCTCTTTTCAGGGTTGGTGAACTTTCCCGTGCAGTTTACGCATGGGCAAAATCAGGGTGTTTTTTTTTTTTAATGGAACCTGGTACCCGATTTTTGAAATCATCGGGTACTACATGTACATGCAGTGTTATAGCTACGCTGGTCGGCGGTGGACGGGGCCGACCACCACGGATAATTTCCGTCCACCACTCCTGGTGAAAAACAATGCTTCCGACCGGCACTATGTTCACCCCATTATTACCCCAATCTATGTTTGGTTTCGGTAGAAAAATAAATAAAAAATTGTACTTTTTGTAGCGTAACCGTCTTGCTAATACTTCTGGAAGTTCCGATCAGGCTTGAGTAGCGCAGCGTGATCGTAGTCGTATGCAGCCATGTGGTTGCTGTGCAAGTGCATGTCACATGTGCCGCGCATAGGCTGGTTTCGGCCCTACTGCTCATGTAGTGTCGCTATAGCTTAACCTAGAGGCGGAAACCACACCTAGACTTACCAACCTCGCTAACGTCGCAAAGGGAAATCGGTCATAACTAAAATACGCTATGTTTGACTCCGAATGTTATGAATGGTATGAATAGAACGAAGAGAATACAGGCTTCAATTAGAGGGTTAAATGGACAAATTTGGACGATGTTTACAGGGTTCGCTCGGCGGTCGAAAAACGCGAGTTCGACTTTTTTTCTGCGCCATTTTGGCTAAATCTACCGCGGCCGAAAGGAGCGATTTTGTAATTTTCAACTTTTCAACCGATATCTCAAGAAATAAATGAAAAATACAACTCAAATTTTTCAGAAATCTAGAAAATACACCGGTTGACCGCGAAACTCGAAATATCGCTGGTATATTAAATACAATGTAATAAACATTAGTTTATTTTGTTAGAAAACAACTGTAAGGGCTGGCGGAAGTCTATTAATCATTGCACACGTGACGAGTGCACAAACACTGGACGGCGGTCTCGCATCACGATCGACAAACGATCAGCTTCAACGTAAATCACGACGACGAGTACAGTCCCAAAAGCCGCTTTTAGAGCAGATTTGGTCGGCAAATGTCTTAAATTTATGACACAAGACATTTGCACTTTTAACCCATGTGAAAAAGAAAAAACAAGATGATTAGTGGCATAAACTTTCACGGTCTCGGAAAAATCAAAACCGAAAAACCGTCTCCAAGGGAAAACCGAAAAAAAACCCGAAAAACCACCCAAGCTTAGCACTGCTTGATTTGCACCGCCAGGCCGTGCTTGCAAAAATAGGCCGTGATCATTTCACAAAACTGGCCGTGCAAAACACGGCTGCACGGCTCGCTAGCTAAAACGCTGCATGTAATACAAGTTTTATTGTCATCATTTTGACTGCAGCCGCTAATCGCGAGGCTCCGTCCACCACTAAAAATACCCTAGCTATAACACTGTGTACATGTACCTGGAATCTGGATACCCTCAATTCAATGTAAACTTTAAGGATGTAGATTGCGTAATGCCCGCTGGTCACTATCAGGGCGCCAGGCCAGACATATGCTAAAGAAAATTACACTGAAACAAACGGGAGACTTTGAAGAAGGTTGGTCCAAGAGTGGCGCCTTATATTATGATCGCACCTTGACATTAAGATTTTCAATGTCCGACTTTCTCAGTCGTATTTCAGTGTATTTCAGTCTCCATAGTACGGTGTCTGAACAACGTAGATGTAGCCTCAGACTACGTGTCATCTACCTGTATTAGACTTAGTGGTCTGTTTAAATGCAGTATCTTAACGGGAAGGTGGGGCAGAGGGAGAAGAGAAGGTTGTGATTGTGAAGGAACAGTGTGATTGTAAAGTGAAAAGTGATGAGGCGGTTGCCAGGTTACACATCATAAACGCCCTTCGTGAGTCTTTTGGCATAATCTTCACCAAGCACAATGAGATAGTCGTCTGTGGCTTTTGGACAGACAAGATCCAATCATTCTGAATCTATACAGTGCCTTCTTTAAAACGGTCATCTCTTTTCAGGGTTGGTGAACTTTCCTGTGCAGTTTACGCACGGGCAAAATCAGGGTGTTTTTGTTATGGAACCAGGTACCCAATTTTTGAAATCATCGGGTACTACTGTCCTGGATACCCGGAATTCACATGTACATGTGTAAACTGTAAGGACGTATGTTGTGTAATGCCCACTGGTCACTATCAGGGCACCAGGCCAGAAATATGCTAAAATTACAGGTTGTTACAGTACATTCTTTCTCACCACAACAAAAGGGAGACTTTGAAGAAGTTTGGTCCAAGACTGGTGACTTATCGACTCAGAGGATGTATTACTTTCAACAATTTGGAAGGCCTGAGGTTTGAATCCTTGCAGGACCAAGTCTGCCTTTGAGAAAGGTCCTGCTAGGATCAAAATGACGTTTGCTCACTTTTAAGTCAGCAAGCAAGTATCTTTTTTGTATGATGTATAACAGTTAATTGTAGGATTATCACATTGTTCAAATAGGTGCACATTTTTCAATTATTTGATTGACATTGAGATTTGTACATTTCAGGTATATTTATGGTATACATGTACTTTTTAATGTCTGACTTTCTCACCAATATAAATGCGAGACTTTGAAGAAGTTGGGTCCAAGACTGGTGCCTTATCGACTCAGAGGATGTATTACTCTCAACGATTTGGAAGGCCTGAGGTTTGAATCCTTGCAGGACCAAGTCTGCCTTTGAGAAAGGTCCTGCTAGGATCAAAATGACGTTTGCTCACTTTTAAGTCAGCAAGCAAGTATTTTTTTTGTATGATGTACATGTATAACAGTTAATTGTAGGATTATCACATTGTTCAAATAGGTTCACAATTTTCAATTATTTGATTGACATTGAGATTTGTACATTTCAGGTATATTTATGGTATACATGTACTTTTTAATGCTTTAGATTTTTACACTTCAGACTGTGAACATTTTAATGTTTCTTTAGGGATGTACATGTACAATACATGTAACTGACATAAAACTGTTAACGAACTGTGAAAATCAGCATACATGAGGCAGGTGACTTGGGGATGTTCATGAGTGTTTTTTTGCATGATTTGGAGGTTGTAAAGCAAATTCAAGTCTACTGAATATTTTGTGAATTTTCAGTTTCAAGTTTCCCTTTTCCCCCCTTATTTTCATAAGAAATGAAGAGACGTACATTGTACATGTACATGTACATGTAATAAACCTCTGAGAGGCAACAGAAATACGTATACTGTACATGAGGATGTTATTTAACCCATAACTGGGGCCCAAACAGGTACTACTGCTCTGGGCCAGAGCAGACCTGGGAGTAATGGCAACTAAGGGTAACTCCACATTCCCCACAACTCCTGTTCTCTCAAACTGGAGCCTCACCACCGGTAGTAGTTTTATGTCATACCCAGGACATACAGGTATACCGATGAACAACATCATTACATGATATGGCAAGTAACACTTGTACAAAGAAATTATGATTAGTGCATTTAGTCAATGACAGTCATTCTTGATAGAGATTAGTGAATAGAGAAGCATTGGAGTGTTTCAGTGAAAGATGATTCGCTTAATTCCTGCATCTAAGCGCAAGGGCAAAATAAATCAGGAGCGTTTCGTAAACTTGATGAGTAAATGTTTCTCTGAGGATGAAACTCCTAGTACTAGTGGTGCTGCGAATGTTCAAGACAATGTCTATGAATCAGCTGTTCAAAGATGTATTGAAAAGAAAGTGTGAGGTGTTGGAAAGAAAGTGTGAGTTGTTGGAAAGACAGTGTGAGGAAAAGAGTACATTAAGATTCTTAATGTCTGACTTTCTCACCAATATAAATGGGAGACTTTGAAGAAGTTGGGTCCAAGACTGGTGCCTTATCGACTCAGAGGATGTATTACTCTCAACGATTTGGAAGGCCTGAGGTTTGAATCCTTGCAGGACCAAGTCTGCCTTTGAGAAAGGTCCTGCTAGGATCAAAATGACGTTTGCTCACTTTTAAGTCAGCAAGCAAGTATCTTTTTTGTATGATGTACATGTATAACAGTTAATTGTAGGATTATTACAAATTGTTCAAATAGGTTCACATCTTTCAATTATTTGATTGACATTGAGATTTGTACATTTCAGGTATATTTATGGTATACATGTACTTTTTAATGCTCTAGATTTTTACACATTTTAGACTGTGAACATTTTTATGTTTCTTTAGGGATGTACATTGTACAATACATGTAACTGACATAAAACTGTTAACGAACTGTGAAAATCAGCATACATGAGGCAGGTGACTTAGGGATGTTCATGAGTGTTTTTTGCATGATTTGGAGGTCGTAAAGCAAATTCAAGTCTACTGAATATTTTGTGAATTTTCAGTTTCAAGTTTCCCTTTCCCCCCCCCCTTATTTTCATAAGAAATGAAGAGACGTACATTGTACATGTACATGTAATAAACCTCTGAGAGGCGAAAGAAATACGTATACTGTACATGAGGATGTTATTTAACCCATAACTGGTACCCAAACAGGTACTACTGCTCTGGGCCAGAGCAGACCTGGGAGTAATGGCAACTAAGGGGTAACTCCACATTCCCCGCAACTCCTGTTCTCTCAAACTGGAGCCTCACCACCGGTAGTAGTTTTATGTCATACCCAGGACATACAGGTATACCGATGAACAACATCATTACATGATATGGCAAGTAACACTTGTACAAAGAAAATATGATTAGTGCATTTAGTCAATGACAGTCATTCTAGATAGAGATTAGTGAATAGAGAAGCATTGGAGTGTTTCAGTGAAAGATGATTCGCTTAATTCCTGCATCTAAGCGCAAGGGCAAAATAAATAAGGAGCGTTTCGTAAACTTGATGAGCAAATGTTTCTCTGAGGATGAAACTCCTAGTACTAGTGGTGTTGTGAATGTTCAAGACAATGTCTATGAATCAGCTGAAGATGTATTGAAAAGAAAGTGTGAGGTGTTGGAAAGAAAGTGTGAGTTGTTGGAAAGACAGTGTGAGGAAAAGAGTACATTAAGATTCTTAATGTCTGACTTTCTCACCAATATAAATGGGAGACTTTGAAGAAGTTGGGTCCAAGACTGGTGCCTTATCGACTCAGAGGATGTATTACTCTCAACGATTTGGAAGGCCTGAGGTTTGAATCCTTGCAGGACCAAGTCTGCCTTTGAGAAAGGTCCTGCTAGGATCAAAATGACGTTTGCTCACTTTTAAGTCAGCAAGCAGGTATCTTTTTTGTATGATGTACATGTATAACAGTTAATTGTAGGATTATGACATTGTTCAAATAGGTTCACATTTTTCAATTATTTGATTGACATTGAGATTTGTACATTTCAGGTATATTTATGGTATACATGTACTTTTTAATGCTTTAGATTTTTACACATTTCAGACTGTGAACATTTTTATGATTCTTTAGGGATGTACATGTACAATACATGTAACTGACATAAAACTGTTAACGAACTGTGAAAATCAGCATACATGAGGCAGGTGACTTGGGGATGTTCATGAGTGTTTTTTGCATGATTTGGAGGTCGTAAAGCAAATTCAAGTCTACTGAATATTTTGTGAATTTTCAGTTTCAAGTTTCCCTTTTCCCCCCTTATTTTCATAAGAAATGAAGAGACGTACATTGTACATGTACATGTAATAAACCTCTGAGAGGCGACAGAAATACGTATACTGTACATGAGGATGTTATTTAACCCATAACTGGTACCCAAACAGGTACTACTGCTCTGGGCCAGAGCAGACCTGGGAGTAATGGCAACTAAGGGGTAACTCCACATTCCCCACAACTCCTGTTCTCTCAAACTGGAGCCTCACCACCGGTAGTAGTTTTATGTCATACCCAGGACATACAGGTATACCGATGAACAACATCATTACATGATATGGCAAGTAACACTTGTACAAAGAAAATATGATTAGTGCATTTAGTCAATGACAGTCATTCTAGATAGAGATTAGTGAATAGAGAAGCATTGGAGTGTTTCAGTGAAAGATGATTCGCTTAATTCCTGCATCTAAGCGCAAGGGCAAAATAAATAAGGAGCGTTTCGTAAACTTGATGAGCAAATGTTTCTCTGAGGATGAAACTCCTAGTACTAGTGGTGTTGTGAATGTTCAAGACAATGTCTATGAATCAGCTGAAGATGTATTGAAAAGAAAGTGTGAGGTGTTGGAAAGAAAGTGTGAGTTGTTGGAAAGACAGTGTGAGGAAAAGAGTACATTAAGATTCTTAATGTCTGACTTTCTCACCAATATAAATGGGAGACTTTGAAGAAGTTGGGTCCAAGACTGGTGCCTTATCGACTCAGAGGATGTATTACTCTCAACGATTTGGAAGGCCTGAGGTTTGAATCCTTGCAGGACCAAGTCTGCCTTTGAGAAAGGTCCTGCTAGGATCAAAATGACGTTTGCTCACTTTTAAGTCAGCAAGCAGGTATCTTTTTTGTATGATGTACATGTACATGTATAACAGTTAATTGTAGGATTATCACATTGTTCAAATAGGTTCACATTTTTCAATTATTTGATTGACATTGAGATTTGTACATTTCAGGTATATTTATGGTATACATGTACTTTTTAATGCTTTAGATTTTTACACATTTCAGACTGTGAACATTTTTATGATTCTTTAGGGATGTACATGTACAATACATGTAACTGACATAAAACTGTTAACGAACTGTGAAAATCAGCATACATGAGGCAGGTGACTTGGGGATGTTCATGAGTGTTTTTTGCATGATTTGGAGGTCGTAAAGCAAATTCAAGTCTACTGAATATTTTGTGAATTTTCAGTTTCAAGTTTCCCTTTTCCCCCCTTATTTTCATAAGAAATGAAGAGACGTACATTGTACATGTACATGTAATAAACCTCTGAGAGGCGACAGAAATACGTATACTGTACATGAGGATGTTATTTAACCCATAACTGGTACCCAAACAGGTACTACTGCTCTGGGCCAGAGCAGACCTGGGAGTAATGGCAACTAAGGGGTAACTCCACATTCCCCACAACTCCTGTTCTCTCAAACTGGAGCCTCACCACCGGTAGTAGTTTTATGTCATACCCAGGACATACAGGTATACCGATGAACAACATCATTACATGATATGGCAAGTAACACTTGTACAAAGAAAATATGATTAGTGCATTTAGTCAATGACAGTCATTCTAGATAGAGATTAGTGAATAGAGAAGCATTGGAGTGTTTCAGTGAAAGATGATTCGCTTAATTCCTGCATCTAAGCGCAAGGGCAAAATAAATAAGGAGCGTTTCGTAAACTTGATGAGCAAATGTTTCTCTGAGGATGAAACTCCTAGTACTAGTGGTGTTGTGAATGTTCAAGACAATGTCTATGAATCAGCTGAAGATGTATTGAAAAGAAAGTGTGAGGTGTTGGAAAGAAAGTGTGAGTTGTTGGAAAGACAGTGTGAGGAAAAGAGTACATTAAGATTCTTAATGTCTGACTTTCTCACCAATATAAATGGGAGACTTTGAAGAAGTTGGGTCCAAGACTGGTGCCTTATCGACTCAGAGGATGTATTACTCTCAACGATTTGGAAGGCCTGAGGTTTGAATCCTTGCAGGACCAAGTCTGCCTTTGAGAAAGGTCCTGCTAGGATCAAAATGACGTTTGCTCACTTTTAAGTCAGCAAGCAGGTATCTTTTTTGTATGATGTACATGTACATGTATAACAGTTAATTGTAGGATTATCACATTATTCAAATAGGTTCACATTTTTCAATTATTTGATTGACATTGAGATTTGTACATTTCAGGTATATTTATGGTATACATGTACTTTTTAATGCTTTAGATTTTTACACATTTCAGACTGTGAACATTTTTATATTTCTTTAGGGCTGTACATGTACAATACATGTAACTGACATAAAACTGTTAATGAACTGTGAAAATCAGCATACATGAGGCAGGTGACTTGGGGATGTTCATGAGTGTTTTTTGCATGATTTGGAGGTCGTAAAGCAAATTCAAGTCTACTGAATATTTTGTGAATTTTCAGTTTCAAGTTTCCCTTTTCCCCCCTTATTTTCATAAGAAATGAAGAGACGTATATTGTACATGTACATGTAATAAACCTCCGAGAGGCGACAGAAATACGTATACTGTACATGAGGATGTTATTTAACCCATAACTGGGACCCAAACAGGTACTACTGCTCTGGGCCAGAGCAGACCTGGGAGTAATGGCAACTAAGGGGTAACTCCACATTCCCCACAACTCCTGTTCTCTCAAACTGGAGCCTCACCACCGGTAGTAGTTTTATGTCATACCCAGGACATACAGGTATACCGATGAACAACATCATTACATGATATGGCAAGTAACACTTGTACAAAGAAAATATGATTAGTGCATTTAGTCAATGACAGTCATTCTAGATAGAGATTAGTGAATAGAGAAGCATTGGAGTGTTTCAGTGAAAGATGATTCGCTTAATTCCTGCATCTAAGCGCAAGGGCAAAATAAATAAGGAGCGTTTCGTAAACTTGATGAGCAAATGTTTCTCTGAGGATGAAACTCCTAGTACTAGTGGTGTTGTGAATGTTCAAGACAATGTCTATGAATCAGCTGAAGATGTATTGAAAAGAAAGTGTGAGGTGTTGGAAAGAAAGTGTGAGTTGTTGGAAAGACAGTGTGAGGAAAAGAGTACATTAAGATTCTTAATGTCTGACTTTCTCACCAATATAAATGGGAGACTTTGAAGAAGTTGGGTCCAAGACTGGTGCCTTATCGACTCAGAGGATGTATTACTCTCAACGATTTGGAAGGCCTGAGGTTTGAATCCTTGCAGGACCAAGTCTGCCTTTGAGAAAGGTCCTGCTAGGATCAAAATGACGTTTGCTCACTTTTAAGTCAGCAAGCAGGTATCTTTTTTGTATGATGTACATGTACATGTATAACAGTTAATTGTAGGATTATCACATTGTTCAAATAGGTTCACATTTTTCAATTATTTGATTGACATTGAGATTTGTACATTTCAGGTATATTTATGGTATACATGTACTTTTTAATGCTTTAGATTTTTACACATTTCAGACTGTGAACATTTTTATGATTCTTTAGGGATGTACATGTACAATACATGTAACTGACATAAAACTGTTAACGAACTGTGAAAATCAGCATACATGAGGCAGGTGACTTGGGGATGTTCATGAGTGTTTTTTGCATGATTTGGAGGTCGTAAAGCAAATTCAAGTCTACTGAATATTTTGTGAATTTTCAGTTTCAAGTTTCCCTTTTCCCCCCTTATTTTCATAAGAAATGAAGAGACGTACATTGTACATGTACATGTAATAAACCTCTGAGAGGCGACAGAAATACGTATACTGTACATGAGGATGTTATTTAACCCATAACTGGTACCCAAACAGGTACTACTGCTCTGGGCCAGAGCAGACCTGGGAGTAATGGCAACTAAGGGGTAACTCCACATTCCCCACAACTCCTGTTCTCTCAAACTGGAGCCTCACCACCGGTAGTAGTTTTATGTCATACCCAGGACATACAGGTATACCGATGAACAACATCATTACATGATATGGCAAGTAACACTTGTACAAAGAAAATATGATTAGTGCATTTAGTCAATGACAGTCATTCTAGATAGAGATTAGTGAATAGAGAAGCATTGGAGTGTTTCAGTGAAAGATGATTCGCTTAATTCCTGCATCTAAGCGCAAGGGCAAAATAAATAAGGAGCGTTTCGTAAACTTGATGAGCAAATGTTTCTCTGAGGATGAAACTCCTAGTACTAGTGGTGTTGTGAATGTTCAAGACAATGTCTATGAATCAGCTGAAGATGTATTGAAAAGAAAGTGTGAGGTGTTGGAAAGAAAGTGTGAGTTGTTGGAAAGACAGTGTGAGGAAAAGAGTACATTAAGATTCTTAATGTCTGACTTTCTCACCAATATAAATGGGAGACTTTGAAGAAGTTGGGTCCAAGACTGGTGCCTTATCGACTCAGAGGATGTATTACTCTCAACGATTTGGAAGGCCTGAGGTTTGAATCCTTGCAGGACCAAGTCTGCCTTTGAGAAAGGTCCTGCTAGGATCAAAATGACGTTTGCTCACTTTTAAGTCAGCAAGCAGGTATCTTTTTTGTATGATGTACATGTACATGTATAACAGTTAATTGTAGGATTATCACATTATTCAAATAGGTTCACATTTTTCAATTATTTGATTGACATTGAGATTTGTACATTTCAGGTATATTTATGGTATACATGTACTTTTTAATGCTTTAGATTTTTACACATTTCAGACTGTGAACATTTTTATATTTCTTTAGGGCTGTACATGTACAATACATGTAACTGACATAAAACTGTTAATGAACTGTGAAAATCAGCATACATGAGGCAGGTGACTTGGGGATGTTCATGAGTGTTTTTTGCATGATTTGGAGGTCGTAAAGCAAATTCAAGTCTACTGAATATTTTGTGAATTTTCAGTTTCAAGTTTCCCTTTTCCCCCCTTATTTTCATAAGAAATGAAGAGACGTATATTGTACATGTACATGTAATAAACCTCCGAGAGGCGACAGAAATACGTATACTGTACATGAGGATGTTATTTAACCCATAACTGGGACCCAAACAGGTACTACTGCTCTGGGCCAGAGCAGACCTGGGAGTAATGGCAACTAAGGGGTAACTCCACATTCCCCACAACTCCTGTTCTCTCAAACTGGAGCCTCACCACCGGTAGTAGTTTTATGTCATACCCAGGACATACAGGTATACCGATGAACAACATCATTACATGATATGGCAAGTAACACTTGTACAAAGAAAATATGATTAGTGCATTTAGTCAATGACAGTCATTCTAGATAGAGATTAGTGAATAGAGAAGCATTGGAGTGTTTCAGTGAAAGATGATTCGCTTAATTCCTGCATCTAAGCGCAAGGGCAAAATAAATAAGGAGCGTTTCGTAAACTTGATGAGCAAATGTTTCTCTGAGGATGAAACTCCTAGTACTAGTGGTGTTGTGAATGTTCAAGACAATGTCTATGAATCAGCTGAAGATGTATTGAAAAGAAAGTGTGAGGTGTTGGAAAGAAAGTGTGAGTTGTTGGAAAGACAGTGTGAGGAAAAGAGTACATTAAGATTCTTAATGTCTGACTTTCTCACCAATATAAATGGGAGACTTTGAAGAAGTTGGGTCCAAGACTGGTGCCTTATCGACTCAGAGGATGTATTACTCTCAACGATTTGGAAGGCCTGAGGTTTGAATCCTTGCAGGACCAAGTCTGCCTTTGAGAAAGGTCCTGCTAGGATCAAAATGACGTTTGCTCACTTTTAAGTCAGCAAGCAGGTATCTTTTTTGTATGATGTACATGTACATGTATAACAGTTAATTGTAGGATTATCACATTGTTCAAATAGGTTCACATTTTTCAATTATTTGATTGACATTGAGATTTGTACATTTCAGGTATATTTATGGTATACATGTACTTTTTAATGCTTTAGATTTTTACACATTTCAGACTGTGAACATTTTTATGATTCTTTAGGGATGTACATGTACAATACATGTAACTGACATAAAACTGTTAACGAACTGTGAAAATCAGCATACATGAGGCAGGTGACTTGGGGATGTTCATGAGTGTTTTTTGCATGATTTGGAGGTCGTAAAGCAAATTCAAGTCTACTGAATATTTTGTGAATTTTCAGTTTCAAGTTTCCCTTTTCCCCCCTTATTTTCATAAGAAATGAAGAGACGTACATTGTACATGTACATGTAATAAACCTCTGAGAGGCGACAGAAATACGTATACTGTACATGAGGATGTTATTTAACCCATAACTGGTACCCAAACAGGTACTACTGCTCTGGGCCAGAGCAGACCTGGGAGTAATGGCAACTAAGGGGTAACTCCACATTCCCCACAACTCCTGTTCTCTCAAACTGGAGCCTCACCACCGGTAGTAGTTTTATGTCATACCCAGGACATACAGGTATACCGATGAACAACATCATTACATGATATGGCAAGTAACACTTGTACAAAGAAAATATGATTAGTGCATTTAGTCAATGACAGTCATTCTAGATAGAGATTAGTGAATAGAGAAGCATTGGAGTGTTTCAGTGAAAGATGATTCGCTTAATTCCTGCATCTAAGCGCAAGGGCAAAATAAATAAGGAGCGTTTCGTAAACTTGATGAGCAAATGTTTCTCTGAGGATGAAACTCCTAGTACTAGTGGTGTTGTGAATGTTCAAGACAATGTCTATGAATCAGCTGAAGATGTATTGAAAAGAAAGTGTGAGGTGTTGGAAAGAAAGTGTGAGTTGTTGGAAAGACAGTGTGAGGAAAAGAGTACATTAAGATTCTTAATGTCTGACTTTCTCACCAATATAAATGGGAGACTTTGAAGAAGTTGGGTCCAAGACTGGTGCCTTATCGACTCAGAGGATGTATTACTCTCAACGATTTGGAAGGCCTGAGGTTTGAATCCTTGCAGGACCAAGTCTGCCTTTGAGAAAGGTCCTGCTAGGATCAAAATGACGTTTGCTCACTTTTAAGTCAGCAAGCAGGTATCTTTTTTGTATGATGTACATGTACATGTATAACAGTTAATTGTAGGATTATCACATTATTCAAATAGGTTCACATTTTTCAATTATTTGATTGACATTGAGATTTGTACATTTCAGGTATATTTATGGTATACATGTACTTTTTAATGCTTTAGATTTTTACACATTTCAGACTGTGAACATTTTTATATTTCTTTAGGGCTGTACATGTACAATACATGTAACTGACATAAAACTGTTAATGAACTGTGAAAATCAGCATACATGAGGCAGGTGACTTGGGGATGTTCATGAGTGTTTTTTGCATGATTTGGAGGTCGTAAAGCAAATTCAAGTCTACTGAATATTTTGTGAATTTTCAGTTTCAAGTTTCCCTTTTCCCCCCTTATTTTCATAAGAAATGAAGAGACGTATATTGTACATGTACATGTAATAAACCTCCGAGAGGCGACAGAAATACGTATACTGTACATGAGGATGTTATTTAACCCATAACTGGGACCCAAACAGGTACTACTGCTCTGGGCCAGAGCAGACCTGGGAGTAATGGCAACTAAGGGGTAACTCCACATTCCCCACAACTCCTGTTCTCTCAAACTGGAGCCTTACCACCGGTTGTAGTTTTATGTCATACCCAGGACATACATGTACAGGTATACCGATGAACAACATCATTACATGATATGACAAGTAACACTTGTGACCTGCTACGACGAAATGAGCGTAAAGTCGCACAATGCCATTTCACAGTACAGCGGAACAAAGTAAAAAATCGAAGGGGTGGTAATTTTTTTGTTTTGGATTTATTTCGTTTCTAAATATATCCCTTTAGCAGTTCCTAAAATTTGAGTCAGTTTTGAAACCCGAAAAATGATTTAAGACAATTTTGTTGATGAACTCAATGGTGATTTGTCAAAAATCCTTAGACAAAAGACGTTAAGAAAGACGAAAATCTGCCCGACGTTCAACATGATCAAAACAACCCCCCATGCATATTTTGGTATCATCCGAAAGCTGACAACATGGCCTGTCTTTTTTAAGTAATAGTGATGACCTCTGACTGTTCTTTTATCAAGCTTTACCACGAGGAAAAAAAATAACATGAACGTTGTCATCGACGTAAACAATGAGCCTTGTTGCTATGCCGTGCCGTTTCGCTCTATGTGATTCGCTCAAACCTATCACGTGTTCACGTGCGCGTGTGTTGTACTGCATGTACCACCGCAGTAGATCGCGTCGCTTGTGTACATGTACGCGTATGCGGTGTGTTGACATTGTTGAATGCGTCTTGCAATTTATGTGCTTTTTGATACAAATTATCAGAAAATGGCCGATAAGACCAGAATAGCGAGTGCTCTTAATGATTCCGCTATTCTTGGGCTCAATGCTGCTGACAATGAAACGCTTGGGGAGATGTTCACAGAGTTTTTCGCAGACGACAATTCGTCCGATTCCGAAGACGTGCCCTCGGACATGTCTGATGCTGCCGACGATGATAGTGACGCCGAGACAGACAGTGAAAGCAGCACTGATGAAAGTGCCGAAGAAGCGGAAAATGACAACAGTGACAACGAGCCCGTCGTTCTCGAAAATCCTGCTCGGGACATCGTCGATGCTGTTGGGTTGGACAATTGGGTTTCACCAGATGCCCAAGAGGAGTTGGCCAAAGTCCAAAACTTTAGTAAATGCCGGTGTCGGAAACAACGTTGCACAGACCAGTTTGACGAGACCTTCATCGTCAAACTTCGGGCTCAGATGAGTGACGCTTCCCTCACAAAAGGCGAGAAGAAAATGTTTCTGCTTGGGAAAATAAGCACCACGTTGAACAATTCTGCAAGTACTACTTGCAAGAAGAGGTCGAAGCAACAGCAGCGTAAGCGGTCTCGGACTCAATACCTAGTTGAGGGAGTCAAGGTCTGCCTTGAACATACATCAAGGTGGATGAATTAAAAGCGGCCTCAGGGGTCAGGACTATGAAACTTGGAGAAATCAATCGCACTCAGCATCAGCAAAAAAAGATAGAGGAAGAACGTCAGAAACAGGTAGGACATCAGAAAAGCACATATCCAATCACTGTTTATATAGGAGCCTCTAGGGTTTGTTCTCGCTGGAAATGCTGCCACATCATAAACGACCTTCGTGAGTCTTTGGGCATAATCTTCACCAAGCACAATGAGATAGTCGTCTGTGGCTTTTGGACAGACAAGATCCAATCATTCTGAATCCATACAGTGCCTTCTCTAAAACGGTCATCTCTTTTCAGGGTTGGTGAACTTTCCCGTGCAGTTTACGCATGGGCAAAATCAGGGTGTTTTTTTTTTTTAATGGAACCTGGTACCCGATTTTTGTACATGTACAAACACACATGTACCTGGATACCCTCAATTCAATGTAAACTGTAAGGATGTACATTTATTGCGTAATGCCCACTGGTCACTATCAGGGCGTCAGGCCACACATATGCTAAAGAAAATTACACTGAAACAAACGGGAGACTTTGAAGAAGGTTGGTCCAAGAGTGGCGCCTTATATTATGATCGCACCTTGACATTAAGATTTTCAATGTCCGACTTTCTCAGTCGTATTTCAGTGTATTTCAGTCTCCATAGTACGGTGTCTGAACAACGTAGATGTAGCCTCAGACTACGTGTCATCTACCTGTATTAGACTTAGTGGTCTGTTTAAATGCAGTATCTTAACGGGAAGGTGGGGCAGAGGGAGAAGAGAAGGTTGTGATTGTGAAGGAACAGTGTGATTGTAAAGTGAAAAGTGATGAGGCGGTTGCCAGGTTACAAATCATAAACGCCCTTCGTGAGTCTTTGGGCATAATCTTCACCAAGCACAATGAGTTAGTCGTCTGTGGCTTTTGGACAGACAAGATCCAATCATTCTGAATCCATACAGTGCCTTCTTTAAAACGGTCATCTCTTTTCAGGGTTGGTGAACTTTCCCGTGCAGTTTACGCTCGGGCAAAATCAGGGTGTTTTTGTTATGGAACAAGGTACCCAATTTTTGAAATCATCGGGTACTACTGTACCTAGATACCCGCAATTCACGTATGTTGTGTAATGCCCACTGGTCACTATCAGGGCACCAGGCCAGAAATATGCTAAAATTACAGGTTGTTACATTCTTTCTCACCACAACAAATGGGAGACTTTGAAGAAGTTTGGTCCAAGAGTGGTGACTTATGATAGCACCTTGACATTAAGATTCTCAATGGCTGACTTTCTCACCAATATAAATGGGAGACTTTGAAGAAGTTGGGTCCAAGACTGGTGCCTTATCGACTCAGAGGATGTATTACTCTCAACAATTTAGAAGGCCTGAGGTTTAGATCCTTGCAGGACCAAGTCTGCCTTTGAGAAAGGTCCTGCTAGGATCAAAATGACGTTTGCTCACTTTTAAGTCAGCAAGCAAGTATCTTTTTTGTATGATGTGTAACAGTTAACTGTAAGATTATCACATTGTTCAAATAGGTTCACATTTTTCAATTATTTGAATAATAATCTTGCTCGTATTTCAGTGTATTTCAGTCTCCGTAGTACGGTGTCTGAACATACATGAAGTCTCAGACTACATGTCATCTACCTGTATTAGACTTAGTGCTCTGTTTAAGTGCAGTATTTGTATGAGGGAATTCAGTGCAGACAACATCCCACGCATTCTTCCATGCAGGCAGGTCTATTGCACTCTTTGTCGGAGGCAGAAAGCCGGCGGGCAAAAAGTGTCCAGATTAATGCAAAGATCATATTAATCATCAAGGTGGATGAATTAAAAGCAGCCTTAGGACTCAGGAGTCAGGACTATGAAACTTAGAGAAATCAATCGCACTCAACATCAAAACAAAAAGATAGAGGAAGAACGTCAGAAACAGGTAGGACATCAGAAAAGCATCACTGTTTATATAGGGGCCTCTAGGGTTTGTTCTCGCTGGAAATGCTGCCACATCATAAACACCCTTCGTGAGTCTTTTGGCATAATCTTCACCAAGCACAATGAGTTAGTCGTCTGTGGCTTTTGGACAGACAAGATCCAATCATTCTGAATCCATACAGTGCCTTCTTTAAAACGGTCATCTCTTTTCAGGGTTGGTGAACTTTCCCGTGCAGTTTACGCATGGGCAAAATCAGGTTGTTTTTTTTTTTTAATGGAACCTGGTACCCGATTTTTGAAATCATCGGGTACTACATGTACATGTACAAACACACATGTACCTGGATACCCTCAATTTAAAGTAAACAGTAAGGATGTACAATTATTGAGTAATGCCCGCTGGTCACTATCAGGGCTCCTGGCCAGACATATGCTAAAGAAAATTACACTGAAACAAACGGGAGACTTTGAAGAAGGTTGGTCCAAGGTTGTCTGAACAACGTAGATGTAGCCTCAGACTACGTGTCATCTACCTGTATTAGACTTAGTGGTCTGTTTAAATGCAGTATCTTAACGGGAAGGTGGGGCAGAGGGAGAAGAGAAGGTTGTGATTGTGAAGGAACAGTGTGATTGTAAAGTGAAAAGTGATGAGGCGGTTGCCAGGTTACAGGGCCTCTAGGGTTTGTTCTCGCTGGAAATGCTGCCACATCATAAACAACCTTCGTGAGTCTTTGGGCATAATCTTCACCAAGCACAATGAGTTAGTCGTCTGTGGCTTTTGGACAGACAAGATCCAATCATTCTGAATCCATACAGTGCCTTCTCTAAAACGGTCATCTCTTTTCAGGGTTGGTGAACTTTCCCGTGCAGTTTATGCATGGGCAAAATCAGGGTTTTGTTTTTTTAATGGAACCTATAAATGGGAGACTTTGAAGAAGTTTGGTCCAAGACTGGTGCCTTATCGACTCAGAGGATGTATTACTCTCAACGATTTGGAAGGCCTGAGGTTTGAATCCTTGCAGGACCAAGTCTGCCTTTGAGAAAGGTCCTGCTAGGATCAAAATAACATTTGCTCACTTTTAAGTCAGCAAGCAAGTATCTTTTTTGTATGATGTATAACAGTTAACTGTAGGATTATCACATTGTTCAAATAGGTTCACATTTTTCAATTATTTGATTGACATTGAGATTTGTACATTTCAGGTATATTTATGGTATATATGTACTTTTTAATGCTTTAGATTTTTACACATTTCAGACTGTGAACATTGTTATGTTTCTTTAGAGATGTACATGTACAATACATGTAACTGACATAAAACTGTTAACGAACTGTGAAAATCAGCATACATGAGGCAGGTGACTTGGGGATGTTCATGAGTGTTTTTTGCATGATTTGGAGGTTGTAAAGCAAATTCAAGTCTACTGAATATTTTGTGAATTTTCAGTTTCAAGTTTCCCTTTTCCCCCTTATTTTCATAAGAAATGAAGAGACGTACATGTACATGTAATAAACCTCTGAGAGGCGACAGAAATACGTATACTGTACATGAGGATGTTATTTAACCCATAACTGGGACCCAAACAGGTACTACTGCTCTGGGCCAGAGCAGACCTGGGAGTAATGGCAACTAAGGGGTAACTCCACATTCCCCACAACTCCTGTTCTCTCAAACTGGAGCCATACCACCGGTTGTAGTTTTATGTCATACCCAGGACAGTACAGGTATACCGATGAACAACATCATTACATGATATGGCAAGTAACACTTGTACAAAGAAATTATGATTAGTGCATTTACATGTAGTCAATGACAGTCATTCTAGATAGAGATTAGCGCTTCAAAAACTTGGGAACGAACAAGTCCACCATGTTCAAACGTAAAGAGTGGCGTGTATGACTAAACACCATCGATATCAGTTTTTTCAAATATCGATATATCAGTGCTCAAATACCGATCTATATTAATTATCGATATATCGATATATGGTGATATAAAAAAATTTTGCAAACTGCTTACTGACTAAAATTACCAAAATGTAAATCTTAAAATTTAGTGGGCCTGATGTTTCGATCCTAGCAGGACCTTTCTCAAAGGCAGAGAAAGGCTTTGAGAAAGGTCCTGCTACATGTAGGATCGAAACGTCAGGCCCACTAAATTTTATATCGATATACATGTATAGTAGAAAGGGTGATCAAAGTCACGCGATCACCCTTTCTACTTATCTACACCACCGCCATGAACATCCCTTCATTTCTATTAATTATTGATATATCAATTTTTTTTATTTTTTTTTGTACTGAGTAAACTCATAGGCAGGGAACAAAGGTTAAAAAACTGGCAATAAGTCCAAGAATATCTTACATGTAGTTTCCTTTTTTTTCTTGTCACAATTTGCATTAGATAATGCCCAATGCATGGTTCCATTCTTGCGCGAACCATCTATCATATCGACATATGGTGCTTGATTCATGACCTGATTGAATAGAGATGTGTACATGTATGTGCGTACATATACGTACATGTATGTCAACAAACTTTTCGTCTGTGGGTACCAATGAATCTTGGACATTGCTGGCTGTACCAAACAACGATAGATAGATTGCGCAGGACGGGACGGGCCGAGGACAGGACGGGCTTGCGATGTGTCAAAAGCCACAAAGGCCAACGAACTCTGTCGGCGTAATGCAAAATTTCTCGGATTGCAGTTGCGGTTACATTCTTCGAGTTACTGGACGTCGAGTGACCGAAGTATCAATTGAACCTCTGGAGATTGCTAGTTCAGTAGTTGCAATTGCCAAAATTATCTTGCCCCAAAAAAGATCAGGAAATGGAAGGTCGATTTTTTAAAATTAAGTTTCCATTTAAACGTTTACTGATTTTGTTAACGTTTATTGGTTTCTTTAGTTCTTAAATTAACCGTTCCAAGCTTAGTAGAAAGTAGAACCATTTCGCATACTGGCGAACTTGGACCCTACAGTCACACGACCCATCCAAATTTCGAAAAAAGGGTGACTTGGGCCCCAAGTTTCTCGGACTAGACTACAGTATCGTGGGAACCCCCGTTTTCGACGCTTAGCCTTCTAACTCACATCGCACTATGAAAACAACTCCGTATAACGATCTCAGACTTCATATCTTACAGTTGGTTTCCTGCTCTTGTCCGTCACCGAAAATGTGGAAATTTAAGGCTTTTCCAGTAGGCCAAACTCGTGTTATTCAAAAAGTTGCTCTTTAGGGGTCTATTTTCCTAGGTACAAAATTGGCAGTTGCTTCGAAGCTCCACTTTTCTTTATTGTTAGTCCTAAAAAAAATTCTGAGTGTACCATAACAAACCCCAACATCCGTAGAAAAAAAATATATCACGCAACTTGAGGCAGTCCGTTCTGGGTAAAAACTATGGAGGCTACTATAGGGCGTCTCGCTTATATAATTTGTTAAATATTTTTTAGTATTATTGGCCCAATAGGCTTTTTAAAAAAATGAAAAAAATAAAAGAGCAGCTAGAGAAAGTACCAAGAAGGAGGAAATGTGTCTCTTGAGTGAAATTTGGAAAGGTTATAACTGAAGAAGCATTGAGAAAGAGGATTGTGGAGTTTTTTTTAAACGTCACAAAGAAGACATCAACAAGACCAATACGTTTTAAGCATAAATTATGAATGATTTGAGGAAAGTGTTAGAAGCAGTGTGGAAAAACAAAAACAAAGATGAACACAAAAAAACATACAGGGAAGAATTTAATAGTGCCACACAGCATTTTGAGTTAATTTAAGAATTTATTTTGCGTTTGGCTACACTGGGACACCTTACTAAACACCACTGACGAAAATAGGTGACGATGCTTACTGCGCGGTGCGCCGCGGACGTCAACAAAACCGGGTAATCTTACGGAAATGACAGGCTTGATCAACCTTCTCTATGAGTATGATTATTCTAATAGTCTGTGGTGTGGAGAAAGTGACTGAGAGCTCTTTTAGTGTGATACTTTCGTCCACACTGTTCGGTTTGAAGAAAAGTCCTTATATCGTCGAAAACCGGTTATTGGAGGATACAGTGACCGCAGCTACCACGGGTACCCGTTCATGTACTGTGTCAGTCAGTGTGTGATGTATCACCAACGAACAAAGGAAAATGAAATATGTATGCACAGCATAGGATTACACGACAAAAACTTACCTGTGTAAAGTGACTCTTCCACTCCGTAGGCAAGTGCACCAGCAGCCACGAGGAACTCCACGCCTGTCTGAAGTCCGGCGGGACCTTTCTCCATCCTTCTTATCATGTCTTTCACCGGCTGGGCCGTGTTTTTTTTTACCGTCGAACATCGAAATTGCGACGCCGAAACCACCCGGAAATTGCTGCTCGTGAACACGCAAAAGCATTGAGTTCCATTGGTCAGATACCCCTATTCACCAGACGGTATTTGTACGTGCATAGTCAAAAGACTAGGGCACCAGACTAAGTAAAACCCGCACATGCGCACATGCGCAGGCCGTGTCCGAAACTATTGGCTGCGGCTCGAAGTAACACGCAACCCTACGGGAACTGGTCACAGCCGCTTGTTAAGGACTTCATTAGACTCGTGTGTATTTTCAAGCTGTAGCTCTTACATTCGGACGCAGCCTCAGGCCGCTTATCATTCAGATGAACCTGGCGGGTGCTAGGGCCAGTAGGTATGGTGGCGCAGAAGGGACATCGCAAATATCTGCAAAGATTATTTGCAATTCGCACATTTTGTCCCAAATATTTGCGACAAAATTTGCGAATTGCAAATATCTTTGCAGATATTTGCGACTTACGATGTCCCTTCTGCGCCACCATAAGTAGGGGATCACACAAAGTGGATGCAGCATTTTCAATTTTGTGGGCCTGACGTTTCGATCCTAGCAGGACCTTTCTCTGCCTTTGAGAAAGGTCCTGCTAGGATCGAAACGTCAGGCCCACTAAATTTTCAGATTTGCATTTTGGTAATTTGAGTCAGTAAGCAGTTTGCAACATTTATTGTATATCAAAAGAAAAACTGACTGGAAACTTGGGAAGTCAAAGTTTTCTTTGCCGATTTTTTTATTTTTTTATTACGGTAAATGATCACTATAGCTCCTGCTACTAGCAGGATTGAAACGTCAGGCCCACTAATTTTTAAAATTAAATGAGTTAAAGGCCCACTATAACATTGGAAAAAGATTGGTCAAAAGATTGCCACAGTTTGTGTGTTTAACCATCAAACATTCCAAAAAAGAAATCTTGCGAAGATTTTAGCTCAAATGGGAATCTGAGAAAGTAGAAAAAGGCAAAACAAATGTCACGGGTCTCGCGAGTGATACACTTTTTTTATCTATGTTTGAGTGAAGATTTCTCGCGAGAAGTACAGTATCCCAGATCGTAAGATTTCAACATGAGGATTCTATCATGAACATCTACAAACTGTGCAAATTAGAAGGAAATCTGTGGACATGGATGTTTTCCGATCTTCCCAATGTTGTATTGGGCCTTTAAATGTTAAGGACAGCAGTCATTATAAATACAACTTCCACAAAATGATGATTATTCATGAGTTAATATTTATTTCGTAAGAGCGATTTCATACAGGGGTATTTACAACAACAAAAAATTGTAGCAAGATTTTGTAAGAAGACTAGTCTCACATCTGAATAAACTTTTGTATTTGTTACCAAATAATCAAATACATTTGATATTCCAGGGTGTTTTTCAAGTAATGCAAATTAAAACTATAACAAATAATAATCGGAAAATAATAAATTGAGGAATGGGTATTTTCCATAGCAGACGAACTCAAATGGAAAAAGAAGACTGACATCCAAAAGAATTTAAAATTTGTGTCACATGCACTTTCTAATGAGACAGAAAACCAAAAGTAATAAGCAGATACAAATATCAGATTGTTCTAAGTTGGGTAAAATTAAGCTTTATCAGTTAGTTTCAAATGGTTATCGCACAATAACCCATTGCCTATCCACATAGGGTGATTGGTAGACAGGGTCATCACGCACCAACCCTTTGTCTACTCACATCAGGTGACTGAATGCAATTGGTAGACAGGGTCATCACGCACCAACCCTTTGTCTACTCACATCAGGTGACTGAATGCAATTGGTAGACAGGGTCATCGCACACCAACCCTTTTTCTACCCACACCAGGTGACTGAATGCAATTGGTAGACAGGGTCATCACACACCAACCTTTTGTCTACCCACATCAGGTGACTGGATACAATTGGTAGACAGGGTCATCACGCACCAACCCTTTTTCTACTCACATCAGGTGACCGAATGCAATTGGTAGACAGGGTCATCACGCACCAACCCTTTTTCTACTCACATCAGGTGACCTAATGCAATTGGTAGACAGGGTCATTACACACCAACCCTTTTTCTACCCACACCAGGTGACTGAATGCAATTGTTGGTAGATACGGTCATCACACCAACCCTTTGTCTACCCACATCAGGTGACTGAATACAATTGGTAGACAGGGTCATCACGCACCAACCCTTTTTCTACTCACATCAGGTGACTTGATGCAATTGGTAGACAGCGTCATCCCACACTAACCCTTTGTCTACCCACATCAGATGACTGAATGCAATTGGTAGACAGGGTCATCACGTACCAACCACTTGTCTACCCACACCAGGTGACTGAATGCAATTGGAAGACAGGGCCATCACACCAACCCTTTGTCTACCCACATCAGGTGACTGGATACAATTGGTAGACAGGGTCATCACACACTAACCCTTTATCTACCCACATCAGGTGACTGAATGCAATTGGTAGATACGGTCATCACACCAACCCTTTGTCTACCCACATCAGGTGACTGAATACAATTGATAGACAGGGTCATCACGCACCAACCCTTTTTCTACTCACATCAGGTGACTGGATACAATTGGTAGACAGGGTCATCACACCAACCCTTTGTCTACCCACATCAGGTGACTGAATGCAATTGGTAGACAGGGTCATCACACACCCAACCCTCTGTGTAAGCCCATCGTGTCAATGCAAATGGTTGGCGTGCAAAATTTCAATGCCCCAAAGCATGGCTGGCCCTACATAAGCGCCGCAACAGACCAGGAGTAGAGCCTGATGTCGACCAAATTCATCTCGGTCTCAAGACCCAGGCAGGACCTTTCTTAAAGGCAGTGGGGAAAGGGCTCTGCAAAGACCGGATCGCCACGCAGCACCTTTGAGAAAGGTCCCGCTAGGATTGGTGCGCGAGGCCCTGTTCATTTCTTGATCGGTAAGCAGTCGGGAACAGTTTTTGAATTACTTTTACAATGTCATCATTACTCAATGTGCCACGGGACCAATCTTAACCACTTCGCGCCGGAACCTCTGAATTCCGAGCGTCGCTGGTGTGACTATGCACCGGGTCTTTTGAGCACGACAAGCATCAAGTTGAATATGGTTTGCAATCTCGTTTGAACTGGGGGGGGGGGGGAAGAGGCAGATATTTCATGCTAAAAGCCCCTCCACAACATTGGTAAGATCAAAAAACAGATATTTTCACAGATTTACATGAAACTCATACAGTTTGAAGATGGTTATAGTAGAAACCTCTCACTGAAACATTTCTGCCTAAAATGTTGTATTTAGGGAGAAATGAGTAAAAGAAATAGTTTACGTCTCACCGAGATCTAAACTATTTTTCAGTACAGCGTTGAATGCTGCATTTTTGCGAAACAAATGAAGCGGTTTTCACGATTTTCTGGAGACTCGGTTGGCGGATTGAGTGGAAAATTTCACAGGTGTGCTATTTCATGCATATGTTGGATCAGACAACGTATGGATGCTATTCTTTGACCTCAACCAATGTTGTGTAGGGGCTTTAAGCGGCTCTACAAGACTGGGCCCAGACGCCGGAGCAAGTTGAGGCCAGATGGCTCGATAGAGGCAACCGAGGCCGGAGAGATGGGGGGGGAGGAGTTCTGGTGTAGAGGGGGAAGGGCCTATTCGTCGTGGTGGCCGTACACTCGCCGCAGTTTCTCCCTCTTGTTGCGGTTGCCGTGCTTCTTCCAGGGCTTGTCCTGCAGTCGCTGCTGCTGCTGCTGCTGCTGCTGCTCCTCTGCCGTGTCTCCCCGACTGGTGCCTCCCCTCGGACCGACGGCCCCCTTGGTGTGGGAGGAGACGGATCGCTGGCTGAAGAAGGCCTCGTCAAGCTTGCTGGCTGTGGGCTGCTTCTTCAACTGTTGCACGAGAGACGGAGACAACCAGACAAAGTGGCTATCGATAAAATGAGTTTTGTTATCCTTCAGGAGAAATGCGTCGGGGGCCTTGCAGAAAGGTCAAAAGAAGGTCAATCAGGTCATCTTTTTTCATGACCCATTATTTTCCATGTTGTACGTGCTTCAATCCTATCCACATTCTGTGTTACACATTACAAGTAAAAAGTAAAAACTAATAAAAAAAAGCCATAAAACGGACCAGACGGAATTTGATCCCAGCAGAAGGGCGTAAGGTGAAGTTAAGAGTCTGAACGCTCTTTTTCTGGGCACCCGATCGAATGGTAGTTGGAGGGGTTTTGCCTTATGATTGAAATCCCCCACGTGACCTCGGCCAGCTCTGTGGTTCAGCAGCTTATCAAGACATCTGCGCAGGAGAGCAGGAGTCACAGGTTCGAATCCCGCCCGAGCTGCCTGTCTTTTCAACAGCCAGTCAGGCAAGGCACCGTAGTGCTAGTTACAGTAACCTCATTGAATGGATTTCCACTTCATCTACAAGATACTATCCCTTCAATTCAGAATTTTGAAAAAAAAATGGCGCGCAGGAAAAAGTCCCGACTCGCACTCTCCAGTAGGCTTTTTTTTTTTTCGGTGTCCGCCACTGAATCCTAAGTTTTGGCACTCACCCGCGTTCCTTCTTCCGTGACGACCGGCCCCGAGATTTCCCGCTTGGCTGCGGCAGGGTTCCCATCGGCACCGGCCGGGTCTGGCTGCTCGGCAAACGCCTGGAACTCCACGGCGTCCACGCCGGGCGGTGGATGGCAGAACAGGAGCTTGCCCTGAGAGAGGGGGAGAGGGGAAGAGCCACAACGAATCAAGTCTCCAGTTTAACCGCCGACTTCTAAGTTCTCCACCCATAGCCGCCGACCTGGCCTTCCTCAATCCTCCATAATCCTCCGGGTTGTGTTGGAGGATTGTGGAGGATTGAGGCAAGTATGAAAACGTCCACTCGGAGGATTGCGGAGAATTGAGGAAGGTTATTAAATTTACACTGGTGCATTGCGGAGGATTGAGGAAGCGTGCTACAATGGGATCTTGGAGGATTGTTGAGGATTGAGGAAGGTTGTTAAATTTACACTGGAGGATTGCGGAGGATTGAGGAAGCATGCTACAATGAGATCTTGGAGGATTGTGGAGGATTGAGGAAGGTTGTAAATTTCACACCGGAGGACTGTGGAGAATTGAGGAGGGTTCCGACTAAACAGTACTAGGGGGTTAGGGTTTTAAAAGGAAATTTTGAATTTCTGCTACAAAAAGAGGAATCGCAAAGCTGACTACATAGGAATACATGTGTATTTCCAAGCCAAAAATCGGAATCTGTTGACAAGGGCTTGTAAAAACAGGAATGATTCCTTCAAAATAGGAATGGTTGGCAGCTATGCTTACCCCTTTCATCAACAATTTCCACGAATAAAAATAACACTACAATTGATGAGTGTGTTCATTTCATATCTACACTAAAACCCCTCACCCCACACACCCTAAAACATCCAAAGGCCAATTATACATTTCTTGAATGATAATGCTGAGTCTCTGGACCTACGCTTCTCGATTCTCAGTCCTCAAACTTCTGATATTTCAAGCTGACAGCATAGATATACAGTGGAACGTCGTGTTCGGTCCAGAACACAACGCACAGCAGTCGGCTACTGTGTTGTGTGTGTAACTTGATACTCGGTGCAGTGCAGTGCAATCCAGTGCCGTGTATGCAGTGCATATACCCGTCGCGTAAACAGAACGAAACAGCTTCCAAACAGGACGGGAGCTTGGGTGCGGGAACGGTCGCGGTCTGCGAAATCCCCCTTACTATGCACTCTCTGTCGTAAAACGAAAGCTCGCTAATGAATGAAGCTGACGACCCACCCAATCATTGCTTTCCTAGAATCTTCCCATGGCTTACCTTCACATAGTCCTTCAGGACAACGCGGGCCGCTCGTGGACAGTCTGGCACGCCATGGTGAGTCATAAAGCCACGCATGTCTGAGAGAAGAACAAAAATAAAATTGAACCAGGAAGAGAGAAGAGTTAGACTTGGAACACGAGCACTGCGCATTGTAAAAAGGCAAGTGTGTGTGGGCAGAAATCTAGTGCCATGTGGAGATCTAGGACGATAGGTTGAATTGGTCTCCACAGGGAGATTCTAAAGGTGTATACGTCTCCACATGGATTTCACGAAACTGGCAACCCTCACCCCGGCAAAGACTAGTTGACTACTTGGGAAGGCCACCATCTAAGGGCTGTATACCTCAGATTGAAGAGCACTGGTACGTCAATCCAGAGGTATCAGGTTCAAGTCCCCAGTCCAGTCAAAGTTTTCTTTGCCAAATTTTCAACTGGTATTTGGCAACAACTTTAAGGCCCAATACAACATTGGGAAGATCGGAAAACATCGATGTGCACAGATTTCCTTCTAATTTACACAGTTTGTAGATGGTCATAAAAGAATCCTGAATGTTCAAATCGTACGGTCTGGGATGCTGTACTTTTCGAGAAATCTCCACTCAACCATGGACACATAGTTTGTTACACACGAGTAATAAACTATTCCTAACACGACAGAGCCGTGCGAAAACCGTGACCTTTTTTGGCCTTTTTTCTACTTTCTCAGATTACCATTTGAGCTAAAACCTTCACAGGATTTCTTTTCTGGAATGTTTCACGGTTTAACACACAAACTGTGGCAATCTTTTGTATAGGGCCTTTAAAAAGGGGATATATTTTTATGGGTAAACATCCGCCGCAAAATTTAAGTCCAAACTTCTACCCGGGACAGTGAATGTGGTTGAAACTCAAATCCAAGGATGCCAGGGAGGAGAGGGGAGAGGGGGGAGGGGGGATGGACTTCCCCCGCGACAGACGGAAAGGATTGGTGGAGAGAACGCCGCCAAGAGGACTCACAGGAGTAGGCGTTGAGGAACTCCCTGGCCGTGGGTGGGCGGTTCAGATCCTCCCCGTCCCTCGGCTTGATGATGTTGATGCCGTAGATGCTGTTGAGGACGTGCCTGGGAATCCGCTGACACAAGTATACTTTGGTTAAGGCAAACTTCCTAATCCAAATCCGGACACGAGGCCAAATCAAAAGTACTGGTCCCGTCAAAGTTTTCTTGGCCAATTTTTTAATAAACCTTTTTGGGTATAGATGGCAAGTAACGAACAATCGCAATGCGTGCACAGTGCGCCGCTAGCTGTATGCGTGCGCGGACTTTGCAATCCAGTCACCAAGGGAATCTCCATTGATTTCTGAAAAACTGCCCAACCAACGTTCCGACAAAAAATGTATTTGGTTGCTGGTATCTAGACGAAAACTCTGTGTGAGTTTCGTTTCTGAACTCCATCTTGGTTTTGGAGAATTTTTTTTAGACAATTCACAAAGTTACGTGCTTCACCATAGAGTTGTGCGATAAAAATACGGTGAGTTTGTCATCTATACTCATGACGTCGAAAAGGTTTATTGGAAATAAGGTTCCTGAAATCAGTCCAAGGGCCCGGTTACCATGGTCCCTGGCCTCCCCCATTGACAAGGGTCACAGTCAGGTTAACCCCTTGCGTACGGATGACGTCTATAGCTGTCGGGGAGTTTCACATTTTGGACGACGCTATTTGTCCAAACTGTAGACAAAGACTCTTTTCAGCAATATGTATCATGACAAACACCTTTTTTAAAGTCAGTTGCTGCATGAAGTGCCAGATCAGCGGTAACAATGGCGCTATTGTGGGGCTTCATTGTGAACGTTCGAGGGTCTGCACGCTACTACGGCGGACAGTGTGCTGGCCTGCCCTACATCCAATGTAGGGAACCGGAGAGACTGTGGAATGCGCCCATTGCCTTTACCGCAAATTGCACACGTTGTGGAGGCAGTCCAGCTGGGTCCTTTGTCAGCTGCAGTGCAGGAATGTTTGCGGTCAAAGGGTAGCAGCACACACAGTGCCACATTTGATTCACTGATACAAATAATGCACTCTTATTGATTTATTTCACAGGTTTATTGTCCTCTGATTGTTTAGCGAGCTTTTGAAATGGCAAGGTGCCGGCCATTGGCACTAAACTAATCCCGCCGTCAAGGGGTGAATTAAGTAGTTTTTTTTTAAAGGATATGAGAGAGACTGGTGGGATGCACTCCCTGAGGTGGTCTATGCACAGGATCCCACTGACAACCATCTCGGCTTTGGACGATACCATGGATGGCATGACCAGGCCCGGACAATCACACAGGCACATCGTAGGTTCCACGTACAAGGTCTGGAGAGAGGAGACAGACAGACAGACAGACAGACAGAGGGACAGAGGGAAAGGAGGGAGTCAGAGACAGAGAGGGAAAGATAAAGGTAGAGGCAGAAGAAAAGGCGGAGGCAGGGGCAGAGGCAGGGGCAGAGGCCGAGGTAGAGGCAGAAAGAGAGGCATAGGTAGAAGAAGAGAGAGAGAGGCAGAAGAGACCAAGGCAGAGGGTAGAGAGCAGATGGGGCAGAGGCAGAGGTAGAGGCAGAGGCAGAGGACAGAGGCAGAGGACAGAGGCAGAGGGGAGAGGGGAGAGGGGAGAGGTGAGAGGTGAGAGGTGAGAGGGGAGAGGTGAGAGGAGAGACAGAGTAGAGAGGGGAGTGGGGAGAGGGCAGAGAGGAGAGAAAGAGTGGAGAGGGGAGAGGGGAGAGGAGAGAGGCAGAGTGGAAAGGCAGAGACCAGACACAAAGGCAGAGGTGAAGCAAAACAGACATACAGACACAGAGAGGAACAGAAAAAGGAACCAGAGAAAACAGTTAGCATACCATTTCAATGAAAGCATTACACCGTGGCTTAAACTCAGATCGTCACTAACTACTGAGGACCATAGGGAGAAGATGCAGTACACGATGGGAGGGAAGGAGTGGACTCTTGGCTAATAGAGGCCAGTCCGGGTATACCTGGAAGTGCTTGGTCCTTCCTGGGGTCGCCGACACCGGGACTTTCTTCTGCTGCAGGAGGGCGTTGATGGTGGAGCTCTTGCCCACGTTGGGATAGCCGACCTGCAGGGGAAGGAGGGGGTTGGGAGAAGGGAAGGAGAGGGGAGGAGGGTGTTGGGAGAGGGGAAGGGGAGGGGAGGGGAGGAGGGTGTTGGGAGAGGGGAAGGGGAGGGGAAGAGGGTGTTGGGAGAAGGGAAGGGGAGGGGAGGAGGGTGTTGGGAGAGGGGAAGGGGAGGGGAAGAGGGTGTTGGGAGAGGGGAAGGGGAGGGGAGGGGAGGAGGGTGTTGGGAGAGGGGAAGGGGAGGGGAAGAGGGTGTTGGGAGAAGGGAAGGGGAGGGGAGGAGGGTGTTGGGAGAGGGGAAGGGGAGGGGAGGAGGGTGTTGGGAGAGGGGAGGAGGCGGCAAGAAGAGAAGACCACAGGGCAAAGGTGAAAACTCAAACCAGTATTTAAAGCACTGTAAGTACCATCTTCATCTTATTTCCCTGAACATGATTGTTTATAATTTGGTAGTTTTTGTTTGTTTGACAAGCAAAATAAAAGTTAAAAACAGTCGGAAGCAACAAGATGCCTCCAGGCCTTCCCTTTATTACTGTACTAGTGGGCTTTCCCTGGCGAACCAAAATTAGAACAAATTGAATGAGCTGCCTCAGTCTTGTAGTGCGCAAAGGAATACATTTCAAAGGGCATGGTTGCACAGAGATTTGAACAGGAAGAGAAGCGCAGTAGAGGAAAGCCTGTAATAAAAGAAGTCAATCGTCTAATTACTTGGCTGTTACAAGAAATTACTTGGCTGTTACAAGAAAACAAAGTAGATGAATCAAACCGTCTGATGAATGAAATCCACTGGAGACTCACCATGCCGACAGTGGTCACTCCCTCCTGCACTCCGGCGCCCGTCTGGAGATCGTAGAAGAGCTGAATCAGCTCCTCACCCGTCATGAGCTCGATGGCGTTCTCCAAGAGACGCAGCCTCCCCGCCTCGCCTCCGTCCCTCCTCCTCTCGCCGCCGTCCGGACCCGGGGCGACCGAGGCGCCGCTCCCCCGCGGGGGCGAGTCCCCGCGGTCCTCCCCGGCCGACGAACCGGTCAGACTGAGGTCGCTGAAGCGCACGGTCCGGGACGGGGACGACTCGCCGGACGACCGAGGCCCGCGAGGCTGCGTTTCGCCGGCGGAGGCTCCCTCTCGCCTCGCCTCCAGCTCCCGATTGTCCGGCGTCCCTTCCTCGTCGGGGGAGGGGCCCGCGGGCGGGGCGCCCTCTGCGGCCGTCGTTGGGGAGAGTCCTCGGTGAGCGGCGGTCGCCCGGGGGTCTGTTGAGGGTGGGTCGGCTTGGCCGTCGGGCTGCGGGATGCGCGTCTCGCGGCCCCCCGCCTCGGCATCAAAGTCCTTTGAGTTGTCGTCGCCGAGAGTCTCTTCAGTTCGCGCTTCTTCGCTCTCCGGCATTTCATCTTTTCGCGCGGAATGAAGAGCGAAGGAAAAAAAACAAAAACAAAAACAAGCGTTGATGTACAATGCCTTTTTCACCGGTAATGAGTCAAGTGCGGCAAGCATCGAGTGAAATTTGGTCGGCAATTTCGCCTTAGCAAAGGAAGGAAATGCATAGCTTCACAGATTTTCAGGCTTAAGCTAACTCTGCAAAATTGTCCTCACGAGATGAGAGGGGAAGCCCGGAAAAATTAAAATTGTAAAAAAAAGGGTGTTTTCAGTGGGATTTGAACCCGTTTGGAATGCCTCTGAGAGGGACGGGGGAGTCTACCTTGAAGGAGCCAGGGAGACCGAGAGGAGGCAATGTTGTCGTCCTCCTCGCTCTCATCCTCATCAGATCCCGAAGTAGCCTCTTCTCCCTCCTCATCGTCTTCGTCCTGTTCCTCCTTCTCTTCGGCGGCCTGGAAAAAATGAAGAGGCGACAATAAGATCTTGGCCTTATTAAGAGGAATGTAAAATCCTATATCCAGCCTTCCTGAGACCCTCTCTATCTCCTTCTTTCCTCAGCCCTTAACTTTGAGTAGCTTTATAGTCTTGTTTGGGGGGAATCTGCATAAAAAAAAACACGTCTTACCTCTCGCTTGAGCCTCTCTGTTTCCTGGAGAGCAGACCAGAAGGCCACCTTGATGCCCTGGCTGGTGAAGTAGTTGGCCCAGCCTTGACGCTGGTCTCTGCTCAGTAGGTCAGCCTTGCTGATCAGGATCATGTTCTGCTTCTGCCCACCAATCTCCTTCACGTACCTCTCCTGGGGAGGGGGGGGTGGGTTGGGAGGGACCGGTGAGGAAAAGATTGGTTACGATTCAGTAGCCTTTTATCCTTAATCATAATCAAGCGGTGGTCATTAATCATGGTCATTGTAATGCTCGATACCCTGGCAAGAGAGGAAATGTACATTTTTGGCCTTTTCCAAAACCAAAGTCCAACGGGGAGAAGTGCTTTCGGTGGTTGCGGGTGTGCTTTGGACGCGCACACCGTGTGGGCGATCGTGACATGTTGTGCGCATGTTCGCAGTTGCTTGGCCGTTGCTATGGTGGGCGTGGCTATGGATCAGTGTATTGGCCTGGGTGCACTGCCAATTGGTCTGGGTGCCCTGCCAACTGGCCTGGGTGACCTGTCAACTGGCCTGGTGCCCCCTGCCAACTGGCCTAGGTGCCTCTGTCAACTGGCCTGGGTGCCTCTGCCAACTGGCCTGGGTGCCCTGCCAATTGGTCTGGGTGCCTTGCCAACTGGCCTGGGTGCCCTGCCAACTGGCCTGGGTGCCCTGCCCACTGGCCTGAGTGCCCTGCCAACTGGCCTGAGTGCCCTGCCAACTGGCCTGGGTGCCCCTGCCAACTGGCCTGGCTGCCCCCTGCCACTGGCCTGGGTGCCCTGCCAACTGGCCTGGGTGCCACTGGCCTAGGTGCCCTGTCAACTGACCTGGCTGCCCTGCCCACTGGCCTGGGTGCCCTGCCAACTGGCCTGGCTGCCCTTCCAACTGGCCTGGGTGCCCTGTCAACTGGCCTGGGTGCCCTGACAACTGGCCTGGGTGCCCTGCCAACTGGCCTGGGTGCCCTTCCAACTGGCCTGGGTGCCCTGACAACTGGCCTGGGTGCCCCTGCCAACTGGCCTGGCTGCCCTGCCCACTGGCCTGGGTGCCCTGCCAACTGGACTGGGTGCCCTGCTAACTGGCCTGAGTGCCCCCTGCCAACTGGCCTTGGTGCTCTGCCAACTGGCCTGGGTGCCACTGGCCTAGGTGCCCTGCCAACTGGCCTGTGTGCCCTGCCAACTGGCCTGGGTGCCCTGCCAACTGGCCTGGGTGCCCCTGCCCACTGGCCTGAGTGCCCCCTGCCAACTGGCCTAGGTGCCCTGCCAACTGGCCTGGGTGCCCCTGCCAACTGGCCTGGGTGCCACTGGCCTAGGTGCCCTGCCAACTGGCCTGGGTGCCCTGACAACTGGCCTTGGTTCCCTGCCAACTGGCCAGGATGTCGGAAAAAAATACCCACTGCTACTTTCAGGGCCAAAGTGGCCTCGACAAGATCAAAAGCTCCCTCCCTTGCCCCAACCCCGCGAGTGCTCACCAGATCTTCACAGCGGAAGAGCAGTGGATTGCGGGCATCCACAATCTGGACGACGATGTCGCTGCGCTCAATGACACGCCACAGCTGCCGCCAAAACTCCAGGTTGCACTCGAAGGGTGTCATGACAACGTTGTCCTTCTCCTGCAGCCTGAATGATAAAAACACACACACGATACGAATGTGAACCCGAGACCTCTGGATAAACGTACCATTGCTCTTACCATCTGAGCTATCCAGCCCTTAGATGGTGGACTTCCCACCTTGTGTGATCCCCGAGCTGCCGTAGCCAGGTTTACAATTGGCTGTTTGGATCTGAATAAAAGCGGGGGGTGTGATCCCTGGAGATAAACGACAGTTAATGGTTGATTCGCTGCCACGCAGTATGTTTGACCTCATTATTTTGTTAGCGTTATGTTACATGTATTGAAAGAATTCTGGTTCATAATTCTGGTATTCGCTCATGTTCTCATTTCTAATTTGTAGGCAGACAATGGTGTGCTTAGAAATAGCCGTATTAAGCCCCTTGTAAATGTATTGTATTATTATTGAGGTAATTACCAAAAACTGTTGCGAACTGCTCACTGACTAAAATGACCTGCAATACATGAATCTCAAAAGTGAGAGGGCCTGACGTTTCGATCCTAGCAGGACCTTTCTCGAAGACAAAGACTTTGCTTTCGAGAAAGGTTCTGCTAGGATCGAAACGTCAGGCCCTCAAAGTATTATTTTTTCATTGTGCAAAGCACTGAGCACTCGGTGCTTATTACATTGAGCAGGGCAAACCCTCATTGAAATACTTTCTCTTTCGCGCAAAAATCACATTATATTTAAGGAAAGATGGGTTGTCAAGGTTATATTTTGTTCTAGTGAAGATAGAACCTTGCTGTGAAGGTGGCACACTTACACGGCAAGTCGACGTCGCCATTCCAAGAAAGAGTCTCTCTCCTGCCGGACAAGCGTTTCCTTCGACGTCGTCTTATCCCATTTGGGTCTGAAGGGAAGGAAAAAAACCAACAATTCATTGACAGTAACGTGGCAGCTTCCAACAACAACAAAAGTATGCAAAATTGCAAGGCTGAAAAGGAGAAGATAGAGAGGGACTCAGGAAGGCCGGAGATAGGAATTAACATTCCTTTTGAAGAGGGCAAGATCGTAGGCAGGGGGAAAGCAAAAACCAGGAAGGGAATTCCAGAGAGAGGCTGAACGAGGGAAGAAGCCGTTCCGATACCCCTCCGTTCTACACCTAGGGATAGATAGAGTGTGTGGGTGAGAGGAGGCAAACAGCCTGGTTGCTCGCTTAAATGTCCTGGGGACCAGGTCGGCAAGAGAAGAGGAACACCTTCCAGAGAAATAACGGTAGAAGAGGCTCAGGGAGACCACCGTCCTACGATGGGCGAGGGGTTGCAATGACGACCCCAGTTCCTTGCCTATAAACCTCTAAGCTTCCTAGGGAACGAGTCTAAAGCAATGTCATCTTATGTACCTGTTGAACAATCCTTTCTGCATCACTTTGCACATGCTGAAGAGCTTTTGCAGAGTGTTAATTTTTTCGGGGCTGATTTCTAGATTCAATGCTTAGAGGAAAGGAGAAAATGATTCTTTGAAAAATCAATCTCATATGCACTGTGCACAATGTCTGCTTCATGTCAACGCTAAATGTACACATGTACGTTGACCTAATCTCGCACGCTACTGGCATCATTTGGTAACCACAAAGGTCACGCACAGCACCCACATGCACCATTAAATCACCAGCTCGGTTACTCTAACAATCGTCTCCATTAAATTGACCGACTCAAAAGTCCAAGTGGGAACGACGGTCAAATTTGACAATTAGAAGTTTAACCATCTTCTCAGATCAATTTGAGTCGAATGGAAATGCGTCTTTAGGGTTGACATGTACTAAGGCAAGGGCTTAGGCGATTACCGTCTGGGGATGCACAAGAGGTCTTTGTTGAGCTCCTGCGCTTCTCGAATGGCTTTGGTCTCGGCAGCGGACGGCATACCGCTCTCATTAGGATCGACCACTCGGATGTTCCGTCTCTCTGAAACGACGGAAACCAAAAAAATTCAGAAGTTAGTGGACATCATATTTGACAATCACAAGGGCAATATGATCCAGTTTTGATCTTCATTTTCCTCTTCCTTTTCTTCCTACTCTTCCTCTTCTTCTCCTCCTTCTTGTGAGTGTACATCAGATTTGACAATCACAAGGGCAATATGACTTAGCATTGTTCTTCTTCTTCCCCCTCTTCTTCCTCCTATTTTTCCTTCTTCTTTCTTTCTTCTTCTTGGCTTTTCCGCCGCTAAACATAGCGGTAAAGTCTTTCCATTTGTTTTTGGTTTGTTATTTATTTTTTGTGTTTCTTCTTCTTTTTCATTCATCTTCTTCAAGTGGAAATTCGTCTACACTGGGAAAGTTAGAGAACTACACAAGACTCTCCAACCAAACTTGACACACAGAATGTCCAATTGTGTCTCGTCGTCTTTTTCTTCTTCATCTTCATCTTCTTCTTCTACTTCTTCTTCTTCTTCTACTTCTTCTTCTTCTTCTTTGTATTCTTCTTCTTTTTCTTCCTCTTCATCCTCTTCTTCTTCTTCTTCCTCATCTTCTTTTTCTTCTGCTTCCTCTTTGCCGTGAGCATGACAGATCAAACCAAGAATATCATACTTCATTGCTAACTTTGTATTCTTCTTCTTCTTCCTCTTCTTCCTCTTTTTCCTCTTCTTTTTCTTCTTCTTCCTCTTTGCCGTGAGCATGACAGATCAAACCAAGAATATCATACTTCATTGCTAACTTTGTATTCTTCTTCATATTCTTCTTCTTCCTATTTTTCCTCTTCTTTTTCTTCTTCTTCCTCATTGCCGTGAGCATGACAGATCAAACCAAGAATATCATACTTCATTGCTAACTTTGTATTCTTCTTCTTCATTTTCTTCTTCTTCCTCTTCTTCCTCTTTTTCCTCTTCTTTTTCTTCTTCTTCCTCTTTGCCGTGAGCATGACAGATCAAACCAAGAATATCATACTTCATTGCTAACTTTGTATTCTTCTTCTTCTTCATATTCTTCTTCTTCCTCTTCTTCCTATTTTTCCTCTTCTTTTTCTTCTTCTTCATCTTTTCCGTGAGCATGACAGATCAAACCAAGAATATCATACTTCATTGCTAACTTTGTATTCTTCTTCTTCTTCATATTCTTCTTCCTCTTCTTCCTATTTTTCTTCTTCTTTTTCTTCTTCTTCCTCTTTGCCGTGAGCATGACAGATCAAACCAAGAATATCACACTTCATTGCTAACTTTGGGAGGAGGAGGGGATGCTAGTGAGGGTTGCATCCATACCTGCGGTAAACTCAGTCCCGGCCAGCTCTGCCGTCAGAAGGAAATCGTCCAGGTGGCTCTGCTCGGTGACCGAGTTCAGATTGAGGCGCCCCCAATCATAGCCGTCGTTCAAGTCGCTCGTGTGCAACTGAGTTGGGAAAAGGGATGACGGGAACACATCAAACAAACAATGAAAAACTGACTGGGAACTTTTTGAACAAATTGGCGAAGAAAACTTTGACTGGACCGGGACTTGGACCAGAGACCTCTGGATTAATGTACCAGTGCTCTTGCATCTGAGCTTTCCAGCCCTTAGATGGTGGCCTCCCCTAATAGTCAACTACATGTAGTCCTTGCCTGGGTGAGGGTGCCAGTCAGAAGCAATTTCAACCATTAACTGCCGTTAAACATGTTTCATTTTGATCGCCGTACAACTACGAGGGATACAGTTTTTTTAGTTTTTTTTTACAGTGAATGCATACATACCTAGTATAAGTATAAGGCTTTACATGTATGTACTCGGATCATTTGAAACCAAACTGACACATTCCACCCACTTTCAGCTGGGAAAGACAATAAATGCACGGCATATGATATCATAATGATGTATGAATATTGCGAGTCCTGCTCTGGTTTCTCAAACTCCTAAAAATGGGCGAAAAATCTATCTTTTCGGCAGACTATCACGATGCATCGTATACCGGAAGACTTGGAAAGAGTTTGAGAAACCAGAGCACGGCTCACAGTCACAATATCATACTCATAGTTCCATACATCGTGATTTTATTGTCCTTTTCCTGGCCTAAACTAAACAAAAACGAGAGTGGAACACACTGACTGTGACTGTGACTGTGACAGTGTGACAGAGTGTCGGTTTGGTTCGAATTTGTCGGAGTACACACAGAGTTGATCCAAAACAAAAATGTTATTGTTACTGTAGCTACTTAATTGTCATTAAAAATAATCCATTATCAGTGTAGAATCTGATTCTTGAAGTTGAACTGGTTAGGCACCTAGCTATGTACTACATCTCTCACATGTAGTCAACACAACACTAACTGAATAGTGTAAGGGTCCAAGTTACTCGGGCTTGTAACTGATTGAGTGCTGCAGTATTTTTTAATAAACGTGTTCTCTTCCGAACTCACCCAACTTTCGTTTGTATTCCTGCGCTGGTTCGATGACTTAAATCTCTCTTTGATGATACTCTTGCCCAGAAGGGGCTGGTTTTTCTTCTTCCCCATGGTTTAACTCAACTTTAAGACTCAAACTACTTCGCTAACATGAATGTTATTCCATCCAGACATGTAGTTGAATGTGCTGTGGTTGTGCAACACAAGACACATGCAGCGCACGTTGTTTCCGTTGGTTCACAATGGCAATGTTTACATTGGACAGGAAGCGTGTCTACCAGCGAAGTTTGGAGTGAACTATTGAGGGCGCTGTTTATATTTTGGCTGGGTTTTAAAATAATTTGCATATAATTATTTTGCGTGGCGCGTGTTTTGCCTGTTTTATATAAACGATTAAAATGTTACATGCTTCAAAAGTGTTGACGTAACCAGAGTACAGTAAAATCTTGAAATTTTAAAAGTCGAACCCGGCTAAACCTCAATTTACCTAAAACACGTTTACTGCATTCCCGACATCAGATTTTGAAAAATGAAAGGACGAGTTGGCCCAACAAATCATGCACTTTGATTGTCGATTAAAATCTCTGAAAAATGGCAAAGAAAACCTTTTCTGTACCGGATATGAACCCGAGACATCTATCTAGATGGAGAGCTCAGATGGGAGAGTGCTGGTTCCCAAAACCAGAGGTCTCTGGTTCAAGTCCCAGTCTAGTCAAACTATTTTTTCTTTGCCATTTTTTCAAAATTGTTTTCAAGTTCCCAGTTCCATTATTTGTTTGACATCAATTAAATTGAATAACAGAGTAAACTATTTGCCTTTCTTTTACTGATCAAGTATGTCTTTTATTATTAACATCTTCAAACATTAATATTTAGATAATTATTTGGTTCATTTTGAAGGCCGAAATCAGTCACTGAAATAAATATTTTAAAATAATAAAAACAAAGTTGAGATCAAATAATTATTACCATGCTCCATGAAATAAATTATGTACAAATAAAGATTAGGCTTTTTATCTAAAATTGAAGTGACATTAATTGCTGATTGTGACAGCTGAAAGTTGTACATGTTGTAAAACTTACAGATTAGGACTAGGGCAATATTATCATAATTTGTAGCACAGGGCTGTTTGCCTGCTAAATTATTAAATTAAAAGAATATACAAAAGAGAAGTTAAGAAGCATATCTTCTCATAGCCCTTGTAGTTTTCACTCCGTGAAGATCATTAATATATGGAGGTTTGTCAAACTCAATGAGAAGCAACTGCTCCCAATTACTGCATTTTGTGCAACAATTGTCTAAGTTTATTTTTCTGAAACACTAAAGGGCGTCAAACTGAGATCGTGAGGTAACTAAATAATTGATTTATCTCATTTTGGAAGTAAACATTGTATTTACATGTATGCAAAACAGTACAGGCATTTTTATTCTTTATATCTAAACTTTGATCCTGTAAAAACAAATCAACAAACAAACAAACCAAACCAAATAACAAACAGACAAACAACAAACAAACAAACACCCCAACCAACCAATTAACCAACAAACAAGAGAGTCCCACCTAATGGCTGGTGAGCTGTGGTGGGGGAGCAATAGTGTTATGAACCAGAGGCCTGGTTTCAAGTAAAAAAAAAAGTCAATCAATTGTTTCTTTTTCTATTTTCACAGATGAGAAATGAAACACATGAATTCAATGAGGGTTTGACATGAGTGCTCAGTGCTTTGCCCGATTGCCTGCTGCAAAAAATCCAGGGAGCTCGGGCGAGATTTGAACTGCTTACTCCTACTTTCTAGCGCTGAGTTCTTACCCACTTGACCACCGAGCTGGTCTGGGTCATCATGGCAGATTTGAATGTTTCCGTGTTGTATCAGAAGATTATTGCATTGCTGGTTATAGCTTTATATCATAGATTGTTGCTATCTTTTTGCAAAAGAACAAAGCACACAGTACTTATTACATCAAGTAGGGCAAACCCTCATTGAATTACAAAACCATTCACCAGTCTTAGCCGACGCCAATTTCAAGAAAAGTTGCGTAAGTTACGCAACTTACAAATGTTGCATGAGTCTTGCGCCTCTGTGACTCTTTCTCAGCAGTAATTTAGAAAAGGCAGCAAAATTTTGCGTAAGTTACGCAAGAAAAAGGTTGCGTACGCAACATCTTAAAGTTTCGTTAAATCGGCTGCTGTTGATCTTGTGACATGCCCATACTGCGTCATTGCTAATACACACACACACTGTTTCAAACAAAGTATGAGACAGTACGACGTTTTGACTCTACCGGGACCTTTCTGCCGTTGAAGGCAGGTCCCGCTGGCATGAGAACGTCAGGTCTTCTCCGTTCGCTGGCCGGTTGAAGAAACAAAAAACCCGGTCACACTTCCTCGACCTCAAGATGGCGGATGCAGTCGTAGGTCGCCTTCTGCAGAGACAGGAAGCGGGGGTCATTGCCCATGCCGTAGGGGGAGAAGTGGCTGGAGACGTAGGCCAGGCCGAGGCCGTGCCGGGGATCAGCCAGGCACTGCTGGCCTCCGGCCCCCGGATGCCCAAACTGCCGGTTGCCCTGGAAACGGTAAACAAGAGCAAAAAGGTTCAATCTGCGGGGACCACAGAATTCCGGCGCGAAGATTGGACACCGCTAGGAGATTCATGCCATCACGTGACTCATACTGGTATTTGTAAAATCCCATTTAGCACAGAGCATTGATGGAAACGTACACAGAAGAATATGGACAATATAATGGTCCTCTCGTTCCCAATCCTGTTCTGCACCGAAAGAGATGCAAAAATACCAACCATAAGTCGTGTGATGGCATATGTGAACATTGGTCGTGCAATAGGTCCACTATCTCAAAACTTTGGAGCACCGGATGGTTTTATCGTAGCAGGACCTTTCTCGAGGCCAGAATGACAGACCAAAACTGCCTCTCAGAATGATTCTGCTAGAATCAAAACAACATCAGGCCCTCTAAAGTTTTGAAATTTGCATTTCGGTCATTTAAGGTCAGTAAGAAGTTTTAAAAGTTCTTAATTTCTCTGAAATTAATCGGATGGATGAATGACAGATTTGCTGTTTGGTAAAAAAAAAAACTTCTTCTTTAAATGGCTTGTTTTTGTCTCCTTAAGTCATTTAAAAAAAATATGAGCATGAATATTATGTACACATTTTCCGATAACTCGAAAATGCAATATGCTGCAGGCCTTAGACATACATCAAATTAAAGCTCATTAAATGGCCTTTCCATCCATGTGTAAAGCCACTACACAACATTGGTAAGATCGAAAAACGAAAATGTTCACAGATTTACATGAAACTTAAACAGTTTGAAGATGGTTATAATAAAAAACCTCACACTGAAATATTTCGGCCTAAAATGTTGTATTTTGGGAGAAAAGAGTAAAATAAATCGTTTACGTCTCACCGAGATCTAAACTATTTTTCGGAACATTACAGTGTTGAATGCTTAATTTTTCGCGAAACAAATGAAGCAGTTTTCACGATTTTCTCGAGACTCGGTTGGCGGATTGAGCTGAAATTTTCACAGGTGTGCTATTTCATTCATATGTTGGATCAGACAACGTATGGATGCTATTCTTTGACCTCGACCAATGTTGTGTAGGGACTTTAAAGCAACCTTTTGAGAAATTGTGACTGACGTATCGTTTTTTGGCAGAGTGGGTCACAAATGAGGGAGTAGATGACCGGGGGGGGGGGGGGGGTAACGCACGGCACGCCTCACCCGATAATTCGTCATCAGGAACCCCGAGGAGAAGGCGCTCTTGACCCCGATGACCTTGTCCGTGGACGAGGGCGTGGCCTCCGCCAGAAACCTCCCCACCATCTCCGGCGAGAGCAGGCGCTGGCCCTGGGCCGTCCGGCCGCCGTTGGCCAGTATGCCGTACAGTTTGGCCGCCGACCGTGCCGTGCCGATGCCTGAGCAGGAGGGGTTCTCCAAGGCCCGCGCCTCCGGCTGGATCAGCTTGTGAAACTGCGGAGAGAGATGAACGCACGATGAAACATCGGCCATTGTGTCTCGAATTGTGAATTCTCCACCATTAACCACTTTGCACTGGGCATTTTTTTTCAGTGCCCATGACCGCCATACAGGAGTTTTTAAACAAGACTTAAAGGTTAGCATAGTGGGAAAAATTAGTGGAAGGTTTTTCGTTGACACCATGTATATGTCTTCTTTTTCAAGAACTATGGCTCTGAAAAGAGCCGGTAACTGAACGTTTTGGATAGCTGTCTCCTGACTACGGGCAGAGTACACACTACCCGAAACGTTGAGTTACCGGCTCTTTTCAGAGCCATACTTCTTGAAAGAGAAGACACATACATGGTGTCACCGCAAACCTTTCACTGAATTTTTTTTGAACCAATTGTCATTTTAAAAACTCACTCTGGCTTTGAGAAAGGTCCTGCTAGGATCGAAACGTCAGGCCCACAAAATTTTGAGATTTGCATTTTGGCAATTTCAGTCAGTAAGCAGTTTGCAACATTTTTGTACAATATTTTAAAAACTCGCTAAAACAATCGGGAACAATATATATCTGTGAAATATATCAATAAGGGTATACTATGTGTACAAGTGGGTCAAACAGGGCATAATTTGAGGCTTTGGTCATATCTTTTTTACCCGTTATCTATTGCCCGTCATTATGTCACCAGAGGCAAACGCTTGAGATTCCATAGTGCTTGAGTGTCAAGATAGCCGTGTTTAAATAATGGCAAAAGATTAGGACGGCATTTGAACTTTGGAAGACTAATCAAATGAGATTTGAAGGTTTTCATGGTGAGAATAGCATAAGTAAATAGGTTTGCGGTGACATCATGTAAAATTATCTCTTTTGTGAGCATGTGTGGTTCTGAAAAAAAACCGCGGAACTCAACGTTTAGAACAGTATATTCTGTTTGTCTTCAGGAGACTGCTGGATTCTAACTGGGAGTGGGGCTTATGTAGTGTAGAGAGGGATCCTGGTGAGGGGATCAGCCCAGTGGGGTCTTGGGTCTTGGTGTGCTGGGTGTGTGTTCACACCAAGTACTGTTCGAAATGTCGAGTTCCTCCGCTTCTTTTCAGAACCACACATACTGGTACTCACAAAAGAGAACTTTGCATGGTGTCACCACGAAGACTAATCAGTTAGGAATAGCGCACAAGCTTTCGTAGTAACAACTACGTATACTTCATTGCCTCTGATAAAGAAGTGTATGCATTCTGTCTTTAGGTCCTATCTAGGTGCAATCTGAGCCCCGAGCATGATCCACGGATTCACCGTGAAGGGCCGTAGATAAGTTGCAGGGGAAAAAAAAAAGGAAGAAGAGGAAAGCCCGGCTTTTACCTTGACAAGGTCGGTGGACTTGTGAATGACCTCATGGATGAAGCTGCGTCCGGTCAGGAATGCCCAGACGATCAGCCATGACACAACGTCCCGGGGGATGTAGCTCAGTCTCAGTGGGAAGTCCAGGGCTCCAGTTAGCCGGGCCACTCGGTAATTCAACTCCAGGGGTAGGCCGATATGAATGTCAATATCTTAACAGAAAATAGCAAACAAATTTAGGAAAATCAATGAGGTTTTGCCCTTGCTCGACGTGATAAACACTGCTCGGTGCTTTTGCCAGATGCCGGATAAGAATATCTCAGGCAGCTCGGGCGGGATTCGAACCCGCGACTCCCGATTTCTAGTACGGACGTCTTAACCACTTGACCATCGAGCTGGTCGAGGTCGTGTGGTGGATTTGAATATTGTATAGCAGTGGGTACCGCGTTGCATGATGTTTGCGTCGAGGAGAATGTAATTCAATGAGGTTTTGCCCTTGCTCGATGTGATTAACGCTGAATGCTCAGTGCTTTTGACCAATACTCATGAAAATATTTCAGGCAGCTCAGGTGGGATTCAAACTTATTTGGAACTTTTTAAACAAATTGAAAAATGGCAAAGAAAACTTTGACTGGATCGGGCTTAAACCCGAGAAAGTCTGGTTTTGCGTACCAATGCTCTAACCATCTGAGCTGTCCAGCCCTTAGATGGTCAATTAGTCTTTGCCGGGGTGGGGGAACCAGTCAGAAGCAATTCCACCATTAGCTATAATATTATCTCCAGGGATCACGACCCCGCTTTCATTCAGATGCAAACAACCAATCCTTGTAAATCTGGATACAGCAGCTCGGGGATCACAAAACAAAAATAGCAACACATGCAAAAGGCATAGCCTGACGTTTTGATCCTAGCAGGACCTTTCTCAAAGGCAGAACCATCCTGCTAGGATCGAGACATCAGGCCCTCCTAATTTTTGAACTGTCGGTTTCTAATTCGTGGATCACTGCTCAAAAGCAGCCTCACCAAAGGGTTCAGCCACTTCCTCCTTGAAGAACCGCCCGAGGGTCCTGCGCTTGGGGTCAACGCGACGGAGCAGCTGACTGCAGTAGAGGCCGTAGGTGAAGGCGTGGTAGCCGTGGGCGGAGCCGGGCGGCCACTGGGGCGGGGCCTCGGCCAGTAGCCGCCCCAGGGCCTCCTGGTCCGTCAGGAGCTTCAAGCTGATTGGCCGGGCCGTTGCGGCCAGTCCAGCCTGCATGTGTGCCGAAGTATCAGATCATTTTTCAAATCACCTCAAATCACCTCTGCTAGAATGTAATTTAGTGAGGTTTTGCCCTACCCTGACATGCAGTTAGCTTGTATATTCAGTGCTTTGCCCGATTGCACTGAGCATACAGTGCTAACTACACGTCGGGTAGGGCAAACCCTCATTGAATTGCATTCTCACTGACGCAAATCACCAGGCAATCAAGGCAAAGCACTGAGCATACAGTGCTAACTACATGTCGGGGTAGGGCAAATGCTCATTGAATTACTTTCTAACTGATACAAATCACCAGGCAATTCAGGCAATTTTGATCCTAGCAGGAGCTTTCTCAAAGCCTAAGCTCCTGCTAAAAAAACCCCGTCAGATTCATGTATTGCAGGTCATTTTAGTGAATGAGCAGTTTCCAACAGTTTTTTTTATTGTCTTCCTGATGAGTAAGTAATTTCTCAAAGTGGGAATGTCTGGAAATTGGGCACTTTGCAAGACGTAACCTTCCCTTTAATCGTCGTATCGGAAGACAGGATTCTTACCTCGTGATTGAGAAGCATGCGTACGGTGATGTTCTCCTTGCCGTTCTGAGCAAACTCCGGCCAGTAGGAAGCTACCGTCTGCTCGTACTCCAGGAGTCCACGATCAATGAGCATTGCCATGCACAGAGCAGCCATTCCTGTACGGTAAAAAAAGAAAAAGCTTGCCAATACGTTTGTACACTTCAGATCCCTAGATGACGGCAGAAAATGAGCTTGACTGTGCGATATTGATTGCAGTGACCCTTCAAGATTAGAGTAACCAGATTCAGAGAGGCTCCGATTTGCCGGGCAAGACCACGAGGCGATCTTTACCTTCCGGTGCGGCCTCAGGGTTCCTCGCCCTCCCTTATAGGTCACTGACCTTTGGTGGCCGAGAAGAGGATGGTCATTGTGCTCTCCCTCCACACCTGCCTCACGTCGGTGTCGGCGAAGCCGCCCCAGAGGTCGACGACCTTTGACCCCTTGTGGTACACGCTGAAGGCCGACCCGCCTGTGCCGTGCTCCAGGCCAGTCTTGAAGTTTTCTCTGCCGAGGAAAACAAACAAAATTTCAGTCACAAAATTGACTCTAAAATCGGTGCTGCTCTCATTCAAAGGGACAACACAACATTGGTTGAGGTCAAAGAGTAGCATCCATTTGTTGTCTGATCCAACATAATGCATGAAATAGCACACCTGTGAACATTTCAGCTCAATCCGCCAACTGAGTCTCGAGAAAATAGTGAAAAACCGCTTCATTTTTTTCTCGAAAATGCAGCATTCAACGTATTGTTCTGAAAAATAGTTAATAGATCTCGGTGAGATGTAAACGGTTTCTTTTATTCTTTTCTAAAAAAATACAGCATTTTAGGCAGAAATATTTCAGTACGAGGTTTCTACCGTGACCATCTTCAAACTGTAAAAGTTTCATGTAAATCTGTGAACATTTCTGTTTTTCGATCTTACCAATGATGTGTAGGGGCTTTAATGTAGTATATTAGGCCTAGAAAATCTTGGGTAATTCCATAAATCAGGGGTACAACTAGTGCTATTGTGGTGTCCTCATTTTATGAAACCATTCAGCTTTCCAGCATGTAATATCACACCAACGTAATGAACAACTTTGTAGATTGAACAGTACTGTATGTTATACATGAAAAGTTTATTCAATACTAATTCTCAAAAGTTTGAGGCTTTGAAGTTTCGATCTTAGAAGAACCTTTCTCAAAGGAAAGTGCCTTTGCCTTTGAGAAAGGTCCAGTTAGGATCGAAACGTCAGGGCCTCTAACTTTTTGAGGGTGATGTATTGCAGGTCATTTTAGTCAGGGAGAAGTTTGCAACAGTTTTTCATTTGGTATTTCATACTTCAGTTTAATTTACTTTTTAATAATTGACAGACTATTATTTTCATTAAGTTGTTACAAAAGGGGCCTATTACATGTAGGAAAGCTGAATGGTTTCATATGTAAGTGGGGGCACCCGAATATTGGACCCCCTGACTCATGGAATTACCCATGTACGTGGCATTTGGCAACTTTCCAAATTTCTTATACTGTATGCAAAATAACCTTGCAAAAAAAGCCCAATCACAAGATTCATTCCCTCTGTATACACTGTGCTTAAGGCTGCTTTGTGGTAGTCTTTAATCAAGATGTTACTTCTTGTAATTTTACAAGTCATTTGAGAACCAGGGATTTTCTCATACATGTACCCCCGGTACTTGCTAACCATATCATAAGGCAATATGCAAAAATGTTACAAACTGCTTACCGACTAAAAATGACTAAAAAGCAAAAATCAAAAATGAGGTTTCAATCCTAGCAGGACCTTTCTTGAAGGCAGAATGACTTGAACAAAATAAATAGGAAGGGAAGAGTAACAAGGACATCGATGACAGAGGATAAAGGGGATAGCTGGTAGGGTGAGATCAAAGGGAAGGGCAGGGGTTTAGGTAGGGATTAGGCTAGTGGAAGGGGGGGAACATCAAAGGGAAAGGGTGAAAGAGGCGACAGTCTTGGGAAACCATTTGAGTTCACTGAGATTTAAGTGCAAATTTCAAAAGAAAAGTAATTCCGATACAACCTGAAAAGCTCGGCCACGGGTTCGAATCCCTCCCGCACGCATCCCTGGACGGGTGGCTGTTTCCTGCGCCACCACACGCACATGTGATCCACCAGCCAGCCAATCAGAGTGTTGTCAAAGAATGACATCATCGTGACATCATCGTAACGGCCGGCAACTGCGGCTCGGAAACTCGGGGCGGAAAAAAGAAACTGAATCGCCGATGTTTACAACAACTCTCCAAGATCTACTCGCTGGTGGAAATCACGGCCGAGGGGTTGCAAAGTTCAGGTTTACAAGGACAAACTTGTTATCAGCGGTCCAGCTGCACTCTGCTTCTCACCAGAATTTCATACAAAAACTGACAAAGAAATCATAACAAAACTTTACCCCGTATGGCATTCCGTCAGTGATTACATCGCCGCACGTATTTGCACAGTGTGCATTTCGGTTGGACCTTGCTCAAAGGAGGACAACACAGCGTGTACTCACAATGCTTCATAAGAAAAGACAACTGTTTTATTCTCACCCCTCTCTTGTCACACAACATTGTGGGTTAGTTCATAAGTAGTACCGATTTTATAAAACAAACAAAAAATTCAAGGGACAGAGAAAAGATATCTTTGAATTTGTTTGCAGCAGTAAAGCTTGAAAAAAAAAAATTAGAATTTTTTTTTTTGGTAGGGGGGGGGGACACGAAAAACCCCTGCTAAAAATGCAATTTTCTCACTAACTCATATTTGTATTTAGTCAGTCGGTTAAGTTTTACCTGTGGTTGCAGGTTAACTACTGTACCAATGCTAATAAAACCGAGTGCGGACACCGGTAAGATTTACCCTTTGGAATGTTACCCATGTTCTCGGTAGCAAAAAAAAGGTCCAGTGCGAACACGGCTTAAGACTGCTTGGAGAGAAGACATCACCAAGGGTTCGAGCCATGTTTTGAGGGAACATGTGGGCCTACGCCACAGAGTAAGAATCAATCTGTACTCCTGTAGTACATAGCTTTTTTAGCAAATCAGACGAGGTCTTACGTGCCTGTATCATCGCATTTACGGTACTGCCGTTCCAATTTAGTTTGAGATCGACACACCTCCGTTTCCGGTTGCAGAAACGCGACCGTGTCGAAATAACGACCAAACATCAAAAACTCAATTAAAACATCCCTTTTTTGGGGGGTAAGAATTAACCAACTCTTCTCTGATCACATGGCTCAGCTGTCACCACGGATACATCTATTTTCAGCAACAGTAATGATTAAAATCCCCCCCCAAAAAATGGCAATTAGTACCTGGCTATTGAGTAACGTACCGGTAATTCCAACGTATGGATAACACTTGACCAAGACGAACCAGTCTGGAAGAGTGCAAAAGCCTCAAAGGGAACAACTACTTCATCCAACAATTTTGACCCCAGATAATCCGAGAAAAACTCACTGAAAACGAGTCTCGTGAAAATTGTGTTCCTGACAAACCCCTAACGCTTGGAAAATATCTTCCAGAAAAAAAAAATACCATCCTAAGGTACTGGCAATACATCAAATGGAATCCGGTTCTCTTTTTCAGTCCAAAATGATATCAAGGGACGATTGGTAAAAGCAGATAAAAAAAAATCACAATCAAGATTCATTATGAGCCCAAAGACGTGTACAGTAAAAATGAATAAATTGATAACGGTTGCAACTAATCAGACCATCTTTATATAAAATAAAATCAAAAGTACCTCAAGCACATCTTGGCATATCAAAATGTGGCCACTGCAAGACTCAAATGCCAGTATTACCATAAATCTGTTCTTTAGTTGTAATTATGCACCATCGGATTTGGTATTGCTAGTCATCTTTTAAACTTAAGACATCACCTCCATTCGTATGTGTGCAATTTTCTACACCATACATGATACATGTATAATGTTCAACATGCACCAGATAATGTACATTGTACACATAAGTAGCCATACTAATAACTAAAAACCTCTTGAAAACACACATTTTCTCAACTTTTTCTCAAGGTGAGGGACACTTACGAGGAAGTTCTACTTGAGTTGCTGATTCTAGGAGTATTCCCCACAAAAATCTGAATCTATTCCTTTTTTTCTCACATTAAAATGGATTATGACGATTTCAAATCTTACACAACAATCTTTACATAAGTGTCCTTACAAAATGATATGCTGAGTATAATCCCACCATGTCAATGGGAGATCTGACTTTGCCTAAAAGGTTTAGTTTCAGAAACCTTTAAGCATTCCAAAAAAGAAATGCTGTGAATGTTTTAGTTAAAATATTAATCTGAGAAAGTAGAAAAAGGCAAAAAACCATCACGGTTTTCGCACCAGCCTGTAACTAGTGTAAGAAATAGATTATTACTCACGACTAATAAACTCTTTGTCGATGTTTGAGTGAAGATTCCTCGAGATGAACAGCATCCCAGACCGTAAGATTTCAACATGAGGATTCTATCATGACCACCTACAAACTGTGTAAATTAGAAGGGAATCTGTGGACATTTCCGATTTCCGATCTTCCCAATGTTGTATTGAGCTTTTACAGCAAGCTTTCATCACAAGGTAAACAGGCACACAAGAACAGTATTACTTCCTGAGGTTCAAATGCTATTTTCTCATGACTATCTAAATAAGAACTCGACATACTTGGTTGGCAAAATAAAAAATTCACAAATCAGCCAAAACTTGGGGTGCAGAAATTTGTTCATGAATGTTTTTCGACATCCATGTAGAGATGATTTGGGGTATCTATGAAGATGCCCTTTCGGTAAACTTGACTGATGAGAAGTGGTGCAAATAATACAATTTCAATCATATACAAAAATAATTCGTGAACTTTGGAAACAACAAGGTGTTCCGACAATAACCTTCAGACCATTATTAAACTCAACCAAATGTACATAATGCATAATGTAAATCAAATCAAATTCCCAATCACCAGTAATTATTTGTGCATAAGCTTCATTCAAAGTAAATGACGAAGTGTCCTTTTGATAGGGGGTAGTCAAACAACATCCCATCAATGTTCTTTCAAACCTTCTTCCTTAAAATGCATGTGGTCTGGGTCAATTCAAGTCAAAAATCTGGAATGAATTTTTCAGAAACTGAGCAAAATGTCACAGATATAACAGGATGTTTGCGTCGAGGAGAATATAATTCAATGAGGGTTTGCCCTGCTTGACGCGATAAACACTGAGTGCTCAGTGCTTTACCCGATGCCTGATGAAAACAATTCAGGCAGCTCAAACGGGATTCGAACCCGCGCAAGTCCTGCTTTCCGGTGCAGGTATCTTAACCACTTGACCGCCGAGCTGGTCGAGGTCGTGTGGCGGATTTGAATAATGTGTAGCTGCGGGTACAGCGTTGCATCATAGATATAACATGATATTTGCGTCGAGGAGAATGTAATTCTACTCAACGTGATAAGCACTGAGTGCTCAGTGCTTGCCCGGGGCAAACCATCATTGAATGAGCCAAATGAATGTGTTTTCACTCAGTCAAGCAAGGAAGTGGTTAAATGCAAGGTCTGAAACCTTGACTCTGAACGTGTGAAAACACTATGCAAATACTGGAGCCAGTCTCAAGCATCGGGATCATTGGAGTCAGAATTGTAAAAAAGTAGACTAGTCTGAAATTTGCATATGATAACGTTGCGGGAGGACGAATATAATTTCTTTTTAATATCATCATTCTACATTCAACACCATTTCTGTAACTGACGGCACAGACATTGAACTGTTACATTGAACACCACCGGATATTAGACTTCTGGATGCTCAGCCTCTTTCCTCAGATTTTCCCTCACATTAGCCTTTCCGTTTCACCGTCCCTGGGGGGGGGAACCAAAATGAAAAGAACCAAGAGGGATATGTGACATCCCATCTTTCAAAAATGTGAAAAATCCCCCCCATTTTTTCTATATGAAAATAACAAATAAACAATAAAAGACAAAAGACACAAAAAGACCCCCCCCCCCCAAAAAAAAACAATGCCAAAGAAAATTTTGGCTGGACCCGGACTTGAACCCGAGACCTACGGTTTTGCATACCAGTGCTCTTACCACTTGAGCTATCTAGCCCTTAGACGGTGGCCTTCACTAATTGTCAACTAATCTTTGCCAGGCTGGGGGCGCCAGTCAGAAGCAATTCAACCATTAACTGCCGTATATCTCCAGGGATCACACCCTCTGCTTCCATTCAGATGCAAACAACAAATTGTTGTAAACCTTAATACTAGAGAGGGTTGTGCTGGTACGCAAAGGGTTGTGCTGGAGTGCTGGTACGCAAAACCAGAGGTCTTGGGTTCAAATCCCGGGTCCTTTGCCATTTGTTTTTCAATTTGTTCAAAAGTTCCCAGTCAGTTTTTCACATCCTCACCTCCATTCAGATGCAAACAACCAATTGTAGTCAACCTGGGTACAGTAGCTCAGATGGTTTGAGTGCTGGTACGCAAAACCAGAGGTCTCGGGTCCAAGTCCCAGGTCCGAGTTTTTCAATATGTTCATAAAGTTCCCAGTCAGTTTTTCACCCCCACGCTTCCATTCAGATGCAAACAACAAATTGTTGTAAACCTTAATACTAGAGAGGGTTGTGCTGGTACGCAAAGGGTTGTGCTGGAGTGCTGGTACGCAAAACCAGAGGTCTTGGGTTCAAGGCCCAGGTCCGAGTTTTTCAATATGTTCATAAAGTTCCCAGTCATTTTTTTCACCCCCACGCTTCCATTCAGATGCAAACAACCAATTGTTGTCAACCTGGGTACAGTAGCTCAGATGGTTTGAGTGCTGGTACGCAAAACCAGAGGTCTCGGGTTCAAGTCCCGGGTCCGGTCAAAGTCATTGACGGGTCATTTTTTTTTTTTTTTTTTTCAAAAAGTTCCCAGTCATTTAAAAAAAACTTAAAATTATTATTGTTATGATTTTTTTAATTTATTAAAAAAAAAAAAAAAAATGAATTTAAAATTTAAACAAAATTAATCAGTGGGCAACTTTGAATGCAAGCTAAGATAAAGTTTCCCAAATTTTAGGCAAACTGGATGCAGAGGCTCTGAGGGGGCAAACGATCGGTCTTGAGATTGCCACGCGGCCGTCTCTACTCACCTGAGCTCCCCCGCTGCCTCGGCTGCCTTCTTGGCGGCCCGCTCCTGCTTCTTGAGACGAGGCAAGATGACCAGCGCGTACAGGAACGGGAAGACAACCACCGCCAGCATCGGGAGGTGGTAGAGGGCCCCGTACACCTGCCGAGACATGCCCGAATGAAAGGAAAGAATTTCACCACTCGGACCAAGCCTCGCGCTTTATTTTTTAATTATTTTTTTTTAGCCCACCGGGCTAGTAAATTTAGTTTTTTTGCTAGCCCGCAGTAAGTTTTACTAGCCCTGTATAATTAATATTGAATTGAACGCAAGGTTATTAGGTAAAGTAAAACTAATTATTACTTTCTACTTTCCTCATCCCCGCCCGCATTGGCTTTTGCGGCCACACCGCTGTCTACTTTTTACTAGTCTGCCGGGCTAGTAAATTTAGTTTTTTGCTAGCCCGCAGTAAGTTTTACTAGCCCTGTATAATTAATATTGAATTTAACACAGGGTTATTAGGTCAAGTAAAACTAATTATTAGTTTCTACTTTCTCATCCCCGCCCGCATTGTCTTTTGCCGCCACACCCCAGTCTACTTTTTACTAGTCTGCCGGGCTAGCAAAGTGGGTCATTTTACTAGCCTGCAGCTATTTAGACTAGACAATGACCGTCGGGCTTGTGCCAAGGTCGAGCCCTGACTCAACACTGCTAAGCCTGATAATTCTCGGCATAGACCTACCCACGGCACGGTGCTATTCCTACGTCCCAATGACGTCGCGTGTATCGTGTTCACGACCCCAGTTGGGCTGCATTCCAATGCTACTCACCAACACAAAAGTCCCAGCATGCACATTGCGCAAGCGCAAAGACCAAAGAGTTTGTTTACAAATAATTCGTGCAGCACACCAGTGCAGACGACTTGCCTGAGCTACTGGAAACAATTTTTAATCCTGAATTGTGCGTGTAGAACAGCGTAGTAAGTTCACGGTAAATTCAACTTTTCCGTCCTGGAGTCACTGCAGAAGACGCCACCGTATGTTTCGTAATCTTATTATATAACTCATGAATTCCATCGATGTTGGTAAAACCATTTTGCCTCCTGACCCAAGTTGACCCCATTTTTTTTTCCAGTCGTGAACTGGAGGGAAGATTTCTGCCTCCAGTTCATGACTGGTGACCAAGAGTTACCAGACGATTGGAACGCCTCTTCACGAGTAGTTCACGAGTAGTGAACACGGTAATCACTCCAAAGCTTTGTTAACCAATTCCAACTATTGTATGCAATGTAATTCGTTAAAATGTAAAATCTTTAAGTGTTTTTAAAGTGTTTTTTATGAACCTGTATGCACTTATGTTACTGGGACCCATGGGAGATCAGTGCTTTGCAAGCACTGAATGGGACACCCAGTCTAAAGAAGAAATCAATCAATCAATAAATAAATAAATCACGACGCGATTGCAACGCGGCATTAGCCCCGACACTCCTCTGGCTGATAGTGCAATGGTTTGCTGCCCTCTATGGTTCAAGCATTGTAAGTTTTAAACTTTGCGCAATGAAACTACTTGCGTCGGGTCACACAGTGGCGATGTATCCTTTGGAACGTCAAGACCGAGGGCGCAAGGCGAGACTCACCAGGCGGATCCTCCTCCAGCGGAGAAGGACAAAGCCAACCAAGGGGTAGCCGACCAGGAGCGACACGTTGAACTTGAGGACGGCAAAGAGGGGGAACTTCATGACAGGGTTGTTGACGATCTTGGACAGCTGGGGGATCCTCTTCACCATGTCTTGAACCTGTCAGAAGAAAACCAAACACAACGGCAAAGAGAACTTTGACCGGACCGGGATTTGAACCTGAGACCTCCAGCTAAATTAGAAGCAAGTGGGTGCGATCCCTGGAGATATATACGGCAGTTAATGGTTGAATGCATCTGACTGGCACCCCCACCACGGCAAAGACTAGTTGACTATAGGGAAAGCCGCCTTCCTAGGGCTGGATAGCTCAGAGAAACAAGAGGTCTTGGGTTCAAATCCCCATCCAGTCAAAGTTTTCTTTGCCTTTATTCTTTTTTCTTTTTTTTTCTTTTTTTTATTCAAATTAAACTTTGACTGGACTGGGACTTGAACCCGAGACCTCTGGTTTTGCGCACCAGTACTCTTAACCATCTGAACTATCCAGTCCCTTAGAAAACATGTTAAATAGGCAAAGTAAAAAAAACCAAAGTCTTATCCCCACCTGCTTCCTTTTTGGATATTTTAATTTATTTTTATTTTGGAAAAATGCAGTGAAAAACACTGAAAGTCCCCCAAATTTATCAAGTCAAAGCAATACTAAATGACACAGTAAACATTTTCAGTTCTCTTGTTCAACTTGTCTTTCATTTAAAAAGTGTCTTTGAAGAGTGGAAACACTAATGGCTGCAGGAAATTTGAAAAAAGCGGCCATCTTGAAAAAAATAAAAATAAATAAAAATAAAAAATATTTTGTTTTGTTAATTCGGTCTTTGAAGGGGGGAGGGGGGTTGGTGGTGGCAACTCACAAAGCCCTCCGTCGCCGTGATGAATATCTCCAGGGCAAAGCAGATGTAGTAGCCGATGAACAAGCCGTGCCAAACGGCGAGGAACATCACCGCCGCAGTCTGCGAGATGTAACGATTGTTGAGGAACCGCAGTCTCTTGAAGACGTACCTGAGGCGGTCGGGATTCGGGAAACGAGAAACAAATTAGGAGCGGTGATACACGGCAGTGTTCTACAAATTGAACCCTCTTTCGTGGACACGATGAAAGGAATGCATATGCTTGTGACGGCCTGATGTGTTGATGCCAGGGATTCATTCTCAAAGGTAACCTTCGAGAGAGGTCCTGCTAGGAGTGAAACATCAGGTCCTCTAAATATTAATCCCTCAGATTCTATTCCGAGGTAAATTGGAATTCTAGATATAATATCTGACCCGGTACGGCATTGTGAGGATTCTCGTCCAAATTTGACTTTTCAAGATTTTCCCACCACTGCAAAGAGTACCTCATTGGCTTTCCAATGATATCAAAATTATTTCCATACACTGCTGAAATCCAAAGTTACGACGCAAGACATATGACGAGCCAACATGCAGTCAAGGAAACCACTTTTTGAGAAAAACAGCTCAAAAGTTTGAGGTTATGCACACACCACGCCAACAGTGATTGCAGCGTACCGGCAGACACACTTACGAATTCCCAAATTTTTCAATATTTACAGACATTTGTTGAAAACATCATTCAGACCGATGATATACAAAAATGTTGCAAACTGCTTACTGACTAAAAGTACTAAAATGCAAATCTAAAAATTAAGTGGGCCTGACGTTTTGATCCTAGCAGGACCTTTCTCAAAGGCAGAGTGACCAATGGTAATAAGTGGTCAATCTGCCTTTGAGAAAGGTCCTGCTAGGATCAAAACGTCAGGCCCACTAAATTTTGAGACAAGTCAAAAAAATTTTAGGCACAGGTTTAGTACAAAAAAATGGGTTCAATTATACCAGTTTATTAATATATTCTTCACTGACTAACTAAACTTGTTATCCAGTCCTATTCTTACATGAAAGCTGACCCTTGCTTTGTGAGGTGGTGTTTTTTTTTGGGACGTACCTTCCGACCCAAACGTTAGTGGAGAGGTTGAAGGACCGTATGTAGTCCGCGGTGGACGTGGACGTCTCCAGCCTGTACGGTTTGACGCTGGCGCATGCATCCCACAATGCATTGCCCTTCTCGTCCTTTCCGTTGTAGCCAAGCCCACTCATAATACAAGCACCTTCCTACAATAAAGATGAATGATTAACACTTAATGATTAACACTGAATGCTCAGTGCTTTGCCCGTTGCCTGATGAAAAAGAAGAAATATTCAGCAACTATGTATCAACTCCACTCTTAGCTTCTAAAGGTGGGCATGACACTGCTTTGGAAACTTCTTCATATTAAAAACAACAACAACCGACAAACAAAATGCAGGGTTTAACTTTCAAGGCCCAATACAACATTGGGAAGATCGGAAAACATCAATGTCCACAGATTTCCTTCTAATTTACACAGTTTGCAAATGGTCATTATAGAATCCTCATGTTGAAATCTTACAGTCTGGGATGCTGTACTTCTTGAGAAATCTTCACTCAAACATTGACAAATAGTTTATTACTCGCAAGTAATAAACCTTTTCTTACACTACAGAACGGTACGAAAACCGTGACCTTTTTTTGCCTTATTCTATTTTTTCAGATGACCATTTGAGCTAAAACCTTCGCAGGATTTCTTTTTTGGAATGTTTAATGGTTTAATGCACAAACTGTGGCAATCTTTTCAGCTATACCAATGTTGTATAGGGCCTTCAACATACATATAACATGATTTTTGCATTGAAAAGATTGTAATTCAATGAGGGTTTGCCCGACTCGATGTAATAAGAGAGACTTTTACCATATATGGATACAAACGTCATGTGCAGTGAGCGTAGTAGTTGTCCATTTTGAAGGCCATGCTGAGTCGATACGGCCATTGGCAATGCAGCGCTTTCAGACACGTTTGTTGGCCCGTAGTTCAACAATGCTCAGTACGGAGCCTAGTAACTAGGCCTAGAACTTGCAGTTTTACATTGGGAAGAAATGCTATGTACAGTTGTTCCCCCATAATGAGTGTGTATCGATTGGCTTTATACAATCAAAAGCAAAATATAGTTTTACAAACTGTGTTCGTTTGCGGATAATCATAAACAACAGTCACATGAAGGGCGCCCCCAGGTGCTTGGTTCACTGACTCATCTGAGCACACTGAGCAGCTGAGAACGTTGCTGCAACCATGGAGGAATAAGGCCTCCATGCTGCAACGTGCTGAGGTGAGCCAGTGACGTCACGGCTCAACTCAGCAAGGGGGCCTGTCTGAGATCGTTACACCGGTGACCCAGCTGTATAAACCCTGTCAGAATGAAGGCGCTTACCACAATTAAGAAGACTGTGCAGTACTTGAAGAACACGACTTTCCCCCACGCAGCCACGACGAAAGCTTTGTACATCAGCGCCGACTCCTGCAAAGAGATTGAAGAGAATGCATTCAGCATAGATGCCAACCTTGTCTTCATAGCGTGCTAAAAGATGGGCGATTTTTGTTAACGGATTTTTGTTAACTCCAAATTCTTCAAATTCAAAGATCCATACGAAATAGGGACAGTTTTACAAGACATCATGTTTAGGAGGGCCTGACATTTCCATCCTAGCAGGACCATTCTTAAAGGAAGTACTGTAGCTGGCACATTGCCTTTGAGAAAGGTCCAGCTAGGATTGACACGTCAGGCCCTCATAATTTTGTACTTTTTTGTGTGGTCATTTTAGTCAGTAAGCAGATTGCACCATTTTTGCATTTTACTCTAAAAAAAAACCCCAAAACTAGAGCAATGAAGCTGTCATGGCTCGCTATGGCACCACAACCCATTATTCCGGTCACCCTAATACAGGTAGTACTGTATCATCCCAAACCTACCCCCAAAACCCACCCACCCCAACCCCATCCAACTCCAGTCCACTCCCATCCCGGGGTAAATGTTTAGGGAGAAATGGGATGACAGTGTGGTTGTGGAATAGTTTCCAATAATTTATGGACTTAATAAGAACGGATGGTAAGTTATCATCAAAATGTGCATGTTATGCAGGATTTGAATGTAGAAACACAGTACATGTCCAGCCTGGAATACATGTACATGTACAATATATAAAAATATTTTTATATTGCCTTTCCTGATTAAAATAACCAATTTTAGGAGTATAAACTCTAATTTGAGGTTGTAAACTCTAATTTGAGGTTGTACAGAAACGGGCTTGTAAAATCCTCCTTGGTTATTGGTATGATTCTTACAACGATGCATTATGTACTCTCGGACTAAACAGTTTAAAGTCTCGAAGGCAACATCTCTGCGAATCGTTTGCAAAATCCATCCCCAAATCAGTCCTTATGAAACATATTTCTCTCAATGCCATATCCACTCACCAACTACGTACGAACGAATAATATCAAATAGCTCACTGTAGAACAGAACGCTTCAAAATCAGTCCCATCCCCTATTTTACGCAGATTCTAAACAATATCTAAGGATGGGAGTTTTCCTTTTTATAATACATGTACTGTATAAATTTTGAGTCTTACTTAGTGTATATTTTACTTGATCCAGTACTTGTATATTGATCTTGATTGTTCCTATGTTTGTCTTATATATCTGGTCCGCTCTAACTTATTTGTCCCTCTTTATGTCAGTGTAGTGTACTTTTTATTCCATTTTATATGAATTCTTATGTAAAATTATCTGTAATTCAGCCATTTGCTGCAAATGAGATTTCTAATAATAAACCATGAATAATAATAATAATAATAAAGTAAAGATGAATCGTATAATGTAAAAAGAAGCTTTCATCTGAATTCACCCTAACCGGCATTGAAACCACAATTAACCACACATAGTTTTTCCTGATGGAGGATAAGGGCCATACACCACGACATACCACAGCGTGGTTTTTGTGGTATCCTGTGGTATGTGAGCCTGCACCCCTGAGGGCACTGTGGTAAATTGCAGTATACAGTGTGTGTCCTGTGCAGGAGGTGCGGAGCGTTAGGGTTTTAAACTAACTTTAACATCTGAATGCAGACGGCCGGATAGACAGAAATCGGTATTGCGTAGGGTTTCGCACTGCTTCGCAGCTCGCCCCACAAAAAAAAAGACTCACCGCAAACTCTTCCGACTGCAAGAACTCGTTGGTGAAGATGGGTGCCAGGGCAAACTCCAGCGCGGCGTAGACGGCGGCCACCGCCAGCCGGTTGAAGGCCGGCACGACGGAGTCGGGCGCCTCGCCTCGCTCGTTGTCCAGAAGCTTCTCGGCAGTAAAGTCCAGGTAGCGGCGGATGGAGAACTGGGGGCCGGCAAAGAAGCCGCCGGGGAAGTAGGTGTAGCCGCAGAGCTCCAGGAGGGTGGGCTTGGTCTTGATGTTGCACTGCTTCTGCTCAGAGCTCAGCTTCTCCTGAGGTTTTTTTTATTTTGGAGGGGGGGGGAGAAGCGACAGTCAAAAATGACAACAGTCTCAACGGAGGGGTTAACGAAAACCTCAAGTACAAATATCTCAATGACAGATATGTCAAAACACTTTTTTTAGAAAGGTCCGGCTGGAATCCAAACCACAAACCTCCTCAATATTTGAAGTCCATCAGATTTTTTAAAATTTAAATTCACCCCCAACAAGGTTATAAAGCCACTCAAGGTTAAAGGCTCAGGAAAGAAGGAGATATACGTGTAGAGAGGGACTCAGTAAGGCTGAAGATAGAAATTGACTGCTGGGATAGGGGAGCACAAAATATCTAATGTTTACAGATTTCCCGAATGGCCCATTGTACAAATTCTGAATTGGACAATTGATAATAAGCAACCATCACCATGTACAATTGACAGTAAGCAACCTTCGATATTGGGTTTTTCAAATATCGATATATCAGCGCACAAATATCGATATATCAATGGTGCTTAGTTGACAGTGGAATGTCGCTGTAACAAACATCCCGGGATCCATGACAATTGTTTGGTAGCAGTCGCTCGTTATAGCAGTTGCGGCTACATATTGCGTACAACTAAGTCGGGAGCCAAAGGGCATGTTCGTTATAGTCGAATGTTTGGTATATTGGCATTTGTTATATAGCGACATTCCACTGTACTGTAAATAGAGTAGCTGAAGTATCCTATTTTAAAATGTCATCTTGGTTAAAGGCACTACACAACATTGGTCAAGGTCAAAGAATAGCATCCATACGTTGTCTGATCAAACATATGTATGAAATAGCACACCTGTGAAAATTTCACCTCAATCCGCCAACCAAGTCTCGAGAAAATCGTGAAAACCGCTTAATTTGTTTTGCGCAAATGCAGCATTCAACACCGTACTGTTCCGAAAACAAGTTTAGATCTTGGTGAGATGTAAACGATTTCTTTTACTCTTTTCTCCCAAAATACAAAATTTTAGGCAGAAATATTTCAGTGCAAGGTTTCTACTATAACCATCTTCAAACTGTATAAGTTTCATGTAAATCTGTGAACATTTGTGTTTCGATCTTACCAATGTTGTGTAGGGGCTTTAACTACATTTATGCACTGATTAAATCACTTGTTGAACCTGATGATCTTGAACATTGAAATGTCGTGGATGAAATCTACCTCCTTCTTGTGTCCATCAAAGAGGTCAAAGGCCGTGCCAATCATTCTCAGGGTCAAGATGCAGTGAGGTGTGGTCCACATTATATCATACCCATCCGTGGATACAAAGATGTAGCCCATCAGCAGATACCCCTGCCACAAAAAAAAGACATTTCAAACTTGTGATGAATATACTCATAGAGCTCTATAAATACATTGTGTAAACTAGAGTGCGCACTTATTGCATGACGCGTGCCGACAAGGGGACTGTGACGCCATTACCAAAGAGGGCAAATGCATGGATCTCTATAGGGCAAACTAATCCCAGTTTTTACAAAAGAAAGTAGGACATTAAAATTTGCCAATCCCTTGAGGTATTGATGGCCTTTCCTTTCATTACTAAAAAACATTTCTTAAAATTTAGTGGGCCTGACGTTTCGATCCTAGCAGGACCTTTCTCAAAGGCAGAGGGTTTTGCCTTTGAGAAAGGTCCTGCTAGGATCGAAACGTCAGGCCCACTAAATTTTAAGATTTACATTTTGGTAATTTTAGTCAGTAAGCAGTTTGCAACTTTTTTGTATATCACCAAAAACCATTTCTATAACATTTTAGTTTCCGCATTCACAACCTTTCGGCTATACTTTTCCCCATTCATATTACGTGGGATTGCTACTGACATCCGGGCACTTCGAGCTGAAGTTGCCCTCTTTGGTAATGACGGTTGCGCGTCCATGTCAGCACACGTTCGTACCACGCATTGATATAGGGGAGTGCGCACTCTAGTTTATTTATAGAGCTCTATGGTTATACTCAATCTTATGCTCATCTACGCTGCCTAAAAATTGGGTACTGAAGGGAAATATTGGCATCTACCCCCAGTAATAGGCACATTCCAATAGCTTTCAAATGTCACCTTGCTTTATACTTGTTAAGTAAAATGGTATTGTCAAATTAACCAAGGATCGGCTGCCGATTCGAAGAATGGAATCTCAATGTTTCTGGAGTTTGATCTCACCATGTTGAAGATGAAGGAGAGCGCCACCGACGCCCTAGTCCCACCGAGGGTGACCAGGAGGACGTAATTGACCAGGAGGGAGACCATGGAGTGGACGATGTCATAGCCTGAATAATCATGAATAAATGCATAAATTTACATGAATTACAGAAGGGATGATTGCAATGGACCTTTCCCATGAAATATGCAAAGGTGAAAGGTGAAAGGTCTTACCAAAGTTGAATGAGGCCAGCGTGAGGCCGCACAGGGCGAAGTAAAGGTGCTTGATTGAGGGCGTCTGACCGTGCAAGTAGGTCCTGGAGATGTAGCACAGAGGATAGCCTGTGGAAGGTCAGGGGGGTAAGAAGTCGTGGATCATTACCGGTCACGTGCAGAGATGGCACAAAAAGATTAGTGACCACATTGACCAAATGCTTACGCAAAATCCAAAAGCTTGTCACTCGTAAGCCGCGTTTCCACTGGATTTATTGGAAACTGAGCCGAATGGTTACTTTTAACGGCCAACCTCTGCCCAGTGAAAGTGACCAGGTAAGTTTAACTGAGCAGATTACATGTAGTCCAGTGGAAACGCACCACTCGGTAAAACGCAACTCGGTGTACATGCACTGTGCACAAATAATTTTTGCCAGCTTGGTTACTAAATTAATTGACAATTATATACACTAGTACTAGAACTATAGTACCACTAGTAAAAGTAGTACAGTAGTACTACTACATGAACACTGTACATGTAGATTGTAGTAGGCCTACTTATAGTACTAAAACACCAAAATGGGACTACCTACTGTAACTGTAGCCTTTAAATTAATTTACCGTAGTAGTGTTTATTCCACATAGCCACCGGCGCCCGTGCCACAAAAGCTATAAAGTAAAGTTATACGCGAATAGTTGCCCATGAGTCTGGGGGTTGTATAGGCCTACCGGTACATGTAATGAATGCCTAAACTTCAATTTTATATTTAATGGCAAACTATAACAAAATTATTTGTCTACTCATGTTGCATGTTGCACTTGTATTTTCCTTAAAAAATCATACGCGATCGCTCGCTGTTTATTCATGACGTCATCAGGGCTCTCGCTAAAGAACAAAAATGCATAGCAAAACTGCTATTATACTGTAAATTGCAATTTTGCAGAGCAGTTTTCAACAATTGTATAGTGTATACAATATAGTAGTTTTTCATTCTTTTATATTGTTCCTAAAAATATCATGTTAGGCCTACTGGTAGTCTTTTGGAGTATAAATTTACATGTAATTTGTTCTGTAGTAGTGTACACATGTACATTTTGGTACAGAATAAGTCTGAATAATAGCCCGTTTTTCTACTACAGTGTACATGTATAGATCTACATGTAATTAAGAAAAAATTGTATACCGTACTTCATCTACATGTACAGTAAGGCTTGACTGAAGTTGTGAGAATACTTTCTACTACCTTCTGACCTTTATGCTTGGTACATATGGCACATGATACTTTGTTTTCATTGCGTAGCAGTTCGCCATTAATGCACTAGTCTTGGTTCAAGACGCTGTTAGTTTGGATAGCCGACTATGATCCGCAATGTACACACGCGTGCATACGTAGTCGCACGGAGATCCGCACACACGTACGCATTGAAGTATTGAACTCCCTGGGTTATTGGTACCTAATCCAACAACTCTAACAAAATTCAGCAGTATTGTATGCTATCCTTGGGGTACCTAATCCAACAAATTCCAACAAAACCTGGTGTTGGATTTTGTGAGGTTGGGGAACATTAGGGTTAATAAATGTACACTGTCGGTTTTCATCAGCTATTTCAGTGATAGAAATCTGGCCCCTAATCACCACAGCACAGGAATTGAACATTTTTCAAATTGGAAAAGGATCAGGAATGGTGATGTTACAGGCCAATCTGAACAAGGATATCTTTTTGACACGAATAAACAAGTTATTTGAATCGCAACAAAGCTATTTTGTGTAGCAAACTGCGATGTGATACCGCTTGTCATGAGCCGTGGACGTCATCTATCGGCAATGCGCGATCTCGCAGCAAGAAATAATGTACGGTTATCCTATTGGTAATGCACACGGAAGTTGGGGAACCAGACAGGTTCACTGAAAAGACGTCACCATCCGTGCATTACACTGGTATCCGGTAGTCCAAGTAACTTGGACCCGACAAGTCAGCCTTTTTTATCGAATTTTGAAATTTCAAAATTCGATAAAAAAAGGGTGACTTGTTGGACTAGGTATCCGGTACGCACATGTATTAAATGCATGCAATGCGGCAACGTACACCAGCTAAGTCAGTGAGGGTCTGGGTAGGTAAATAGCTTTTTGTGACATGGGAGCTGGTGGACGGGTAAATAACCACTGCCTTACTAGAGCAATCAAACCCTGACCTGAATTTAAACAAATGCATGCATTGCATTTACAATACCCAGCCTATCGAGGCATCAATATTTTGAATTTGTGAACCCATGTCCCAAACCATTTACTTGCTCTATGGTGAAACAAGTAAAACTACTCTCTAACGTAAACTAAATACATGTAGTTAAAGAAATCGGTCGCATTGATTTGATCTACATCATGTGTACTTCATGAAAATGTTCGTTTGTTTCACAAGGAAGACTAAAAAACAGTTACTTACAGAGCAGTAGCGTCAACAAATAGAGGAAGCTCATCAGGTCCAGACTTGTCATGGCAGCCATTCCGGCCAACAGGCCTGGATTTGAAGCAGTTTGTGTCGTTTCCCCGGCCATTTTTATCCGGGTTTTCCGTACAGAGAGATCGTCAGTTCCTCCGGTACGAAGCCTGGGTCACACCACTCGGTCGGTCTTCAGTGTACTATCCCTGTCTACTATGAACTTCGACCTCACTAGGGATCGCACAATCCATTAATTGGCATGGGGTGGTCTGATCTTCCCAAAAGGTTTCCTCGGAATTTTCAAGCAAGAAATTTTATTTAGATATTACTATTCGATTCTATTTTCAGCTTATTCTTTTCAGGATTAGCTATTTTGAGTGAACGGATACTTGCTTTCAAAGAATGGCGTTTATAGGCTCTGATTGAGTATGCAAACCCTATTTGAGGCAAAATGGAATGGTCCTCTGAGAAGTTTCATGGCCGAAAGTGAACAGCTCCCTGTTCTGTTCTGCTGCGCTAATGTGTATCATTGTTGTTCCCGAAAGTTGGTTGACCCGGACTTTGAGTTTTCTTTTATTCTATTCTGACAATTTTTATTGAACACAATAAAAAAAGGCATTGGAATTGATCGATTTAAAAAGGCATTGTGAGCCAGGAGGGAATTTGCGATCCTCAAATATCATGGATTGGACTTCAAAAGTTCACTGGAATGGCACTGGAATTATATTTATAGGGCCTGGGGGACGGAGGGGGGGGGGTCACGATGGTTTGTGACTGTGACTGTGAGTTGTGTTTCTTGAAGTTGAAGATTATTAATACAATTTTTATAATATCGGGGCCTGTTCATGGTTTTATTCAGGCACAATTAATCCCATGTAGAAGTAGTAGTAGTACTTGTCAGTACGTAGTAGTATAAGTTTGTGTGGGGCAGGGGGGGATGAATTCTTATGAACTTATCTAAAGTCAAATCTTTTGAACAATTGCAAAGAAATCTTTGATTGGACCAGGACTCGAACCCAAGACCTCTGGTTTGTGTACCTACCAGCTGTACGCAAACCCAGAGGTCTCAAGTTCATATCCTGGTCCAGTTAAAGTTTTCTTTGCCAATTGTTAGATACAAATTATATAACAAATACAATTGGTGAAGGAATTTCATGAAAATGAGGACTTTGAAGAGCTGATAGCAACAGACAGAATCCACAGTTTTTTGGGGTTTTTTTTGTCAGTACAAAGTGACGTCTGTTCAGATAGCTGAGTGTGTGTACAATTCTGAAAGTACATGTCCTGTTTTCTGCACAACAAGTGTGAAGTTAAATGAAAAAATGGAATTAAGCTCAAAGTCTCCTATGTGTGTTGCTGTACCCAGGAAAGGCGAGAAAGACCACTGACCTTTAACATTTTCCCCACTGGCTAAAAAGATTCGGTTTGGTGCATTGGATTGTATTTGGTCAGCATTTAAAGACCAGTATTCAACAATTGTTCCACTTTTGTAACCGAATAATACAGTATTCACCTGAAGTGGAGTAATTAACCTTTCAATTAATATTCCTGAGTCAAACTAGTGGAAGGGCTGAAAGTGAAACTTTAAAAGGACAGACATAATGATGCAATTCTCATAAGATGTACTTTTCCAATTATCATTAATGTTTTTATTCCATTAATATTTCTTACATTCTCTTTTGTTTTATACAATTCACTAAACTTTCTGCTTAATAAAAATGTAAACAAATCAATGAAAAACTGACTTGGAACTTTTGAACAAATTGAAAATAAAATGGCTTAGAAAGCTTTGACTTGACTGGGACTTGAACCCGAGACCTCTGGTTTTGCATACCAGAGGTCTTGGCTAAAAATCCCCATCCTGTCAAAGTTTTCTTTCCATTTTTTTTCATTTTTCAAATAAAAATGTGATAACGTACTGTTGTTGAAGAAATTCTTAGAAATTGGGGGACTTTGAAAATGTGACAACAACACTGAAAAAGAATTCTGAGTTCGGTTTTTAATAATTTTGGTTTTTCTCAGTACAAAGCGGTCTCTTCAGATAGCTCAGTGTACTGTGTATACAGTCTCAAGCACTGTTTTCTGCATTTGCGCACAACCATTGTGAACTGTTTAAAGAAAAAATGTGAATTAAGCTCTGTCTCCCAATTGTGTCGCTAAAGACTCGCTATACCTGGGAAAGGCGAAAAACAGATCAAAAACCCCTTGGGGAAAAAAGACCTGAAAATTCCTTTTCGACCCTCTGTCAAAGAGCGATCAAGCATTTGCTCCAGGTAAGCAGGACTGCATTGTTTAAGTTATTAGCTATAGAAAAGACAAATCATTTTGAAGAATTTTAATTGATGAAGTAAAGAAGCCAGTAATATGTTTTCAGCTTGGCATACAAAAGTTCTACTGGTTAAATTTGGCGTTAAATTATGAGGCCAATTAATGATGATTGCCCTTTGTTCATATTCAAAAAGCTCAAGATGCAAGTCAATTTTATTTGAGCAGATGGAAATATAAGTTTGGGGGTTGTATCTACTTTGCATACTCAAAGGCTTCGGGCTTCTGGTCGAGATTCCAGGCTTAAGCAAGAAGCCAAAGTCCTTGCGATTGGGGACACTCCACAGTACCAGGGGGCTTTGCTGTAGGAAAATAAAATGAAAATCATACAATATTATTAGAATGCTTGAAATTACATTTTTCTTTTCAAGACAGCTTTCGACTTTCAACTCTAGACAAACTCCTTAATCTTTCCTCGAGAAATTAGTTTCACTCATCAGATATATAGTTTCTTTTCTTAAATGAAAATGGTTTTTTTTGTTTCCATCTTGAATGCAATTTCAATGCCCAATGCCTTCTACATGTTTATCGTATCTTGGTCATTGTGTCATTTTAATTTCTTTTTAAATCAGCAATAAATGAGATCCAAAGTAAAGAGTTGATTCAAGAGTGTTGCAAACTGCTCACTGACTAAAACGGGTTATGCAAACTTAAAACATTCAAGGGCCTGATGTTTCAAACATAGCAGGACCTCTCTTCAAGGTTTTGAGAAAGGCCCACTTAGGATCAAAATGTCAGGCCCTCGCCTTTCCCCAGATTTGTTATTGGGTCATTAAGTCAGTGACAAGTTAAAAAAAAAATTGCCTTGTATTTTTCTTCAAGCCAAATTGTGCATGACATTTTGATCCTCGCTGTACCTTCCTCAAAGGACAAATCTCATTCTGTCTTTGAGACTTTGCTCTGGACGAAATGTCAGGCTTAGAAGACAGAAATGAAGAAAAAAGATCCTAGAATGTCATGACATTACTACAAACCTTTTAGAGTCCCAACTGGTTGGTAAGCAGGGGAGACAGCCTTCATCTTCTCATCACTGTTGCATGGTAGAGGGTTCATCCAATGAGATGTTAGCAGGACTGCATTGTATGGTTAAAGAAAAGAACAACCATTTTGAAGCATTCTTAATTGATGCTATTAGAAGCTAGTAATATTTTCTCAGCTTGGCATAGCTCCAAAAGCTCTGATTAAAATTGGCATTGAAAATTATGAGGCCAGTTAACGATGATTGCCCTTTCTTAATGTTCAACAAGCCCAAGATGCAAGTCGATTAAATTGAGCAGACAGAAATAAACGTTTGGGGCTGTATGTGGATATAATGTATTGTTTGCGTCAAGGAGAATGTAATTCAATGAGGTTTTGCCCTGCTCGACATAATAAGCACTCTGCTATTTTACTGCAAGTCAAATTTTGCATGAGGTGCATGACGTTCCGATCCTTGTTGCATCTTCCTTGAAGGATAAATCTCATTTTGCCTTTGAGACATATCTTACTAGGGTCGAAATGCCAGGCTTAAGACAGATATGAAGAATAAAGTTCCTAGAATGCATGACAAGATTACTACGCACCTTTTAGAGTCCCAACTGGTTTGTAGGCAGGGGAGATGGCCTTCATCTTCTCATCACTGTTGCATGGTAGGGGGTTCGTCCAATGAGATGTATTTGTCCAATGAGATGTATTAAGTGATGCATTTGGCCTAATGAGAACAATGGAGAAAGCATTCTTATTTGATGCTGTAAGAAGCTAGTAATATTTTCTCAGCTTGGCATAGCACCAAACGTTGGGTGAAAATTGGCATTGAAAATTATGAGGGAATGCATTTCATGAGGATTGCCCTTTGTTCATTTTCAACAAGTCCAAGATGCAAGTCAATTTTATTTGAGCAGACAGAAATAAAAGTTTGGGGCAGTATCGATCATGATGTTTGCATCGAGGAGAATGTAATTCAATAAGTTTTTGCCCTGCTCGACATAATAAGTCATCATAACAAGTCAAATTTTGCATGATCAGATGCATCATGTTCCAATCCTTGCTGTAACTTAATTTTGTCTTTGTGACTTGTCTTTAATTGCTAGGATCGAAATCCCTGGCATAAAGACAGATATGAAAAAGAACGTTCCTAGAATGTCATTAAATTACTACGTACCTTCTAGAGGCCCAGTGAAAAATGCTTTCTCCATGTGAAGGTTTATCTGAAGCATTGATGACTGGAACAATCTCAGTTCAGTTGGTTGGTGGAGGTAGGGGAGTTATCATCATCCTTCATCATCTTCAAAGATCCCAGTGGGTCGGTAAGAAGGGCAGACGACCTTCATCTTCTCATCATTGTTGCATGGTGGGGGGTGCGGCCAATGAGAGGTTCTTCAAGAAGATGCGTATCATGTAATGCCAAGGGGATTTGTGGGAGGACAGGAGTCAGAGGACACCCTTACAGCCCAGGGGGACCAGATTGTGTGAAGCTCAGATCACTTGGTTTGGATTTTGGTTGTTGCACTCGTGATACACACCGTCTTGAAAACCTTTGATCTGCAGGATGCACAAAGGAAGACAAAAAAGAAAAACCTGGCCTCTGCCTGGACTGATGTTAGTGGTTCACATAAAATGTTTGTCACCATGAAATCAACAATATAAAAAGTATTTACTACTATCAAGAAGATTGACAAGAGGATGATGTCATTGTGGTTGATGAAACTTGCCAAATGAAGCAAGATATAATTGCATCGATAATCAAGATTGATGTGCATCTTACACTCAACATGAACATGTAACTATATCTGATATAAGATAGTGATACGGTTACCTTGACAACCTGCTGGTCATTAGAAAGGAAAAATAAGTTGGGCGATAAATGCAATTATTTGACAAAGCATTGTCACAATAAATAGGTTACTATGACAACCTGCTGGTCATTGGAAAGAAAAAATTAGTCGGGCGATAAATGCAATTATTTGATAAAGTAATGTCACAGTAAATAGGTTACTATGACAACCTGCTGGTCATTGGAGAGGAAAAATGAGTCGGGCGATAAATGCAATCATTTGATAAAGCAATGCCACAGTAAATAGGTTACTATGACAACCTGCTGGTCATTGGAAAGGAAAAATAAGTCGGGCGATAAATGCAATCATTTGATGAAGCAATGCCACAATAAATAGGTTACTATGACAACCTGCTGGTCATTGGAAAGAAAAAATAAGTCGGGCGATAAATGCAATTATTTGATAAAGCAATGCCACAGTAAATAGGTTACTATGACAACCTGCTGGTCATTGGAAAGAAAATATAAGTCGGGCGATAAATGCAATTAATTGATAAAGCAATGCCACAGTAAATAGGTTACTATGACAACCTGCTGGTCATTGGAGAGGAAAAATGAGTCGGGCGAAAAATGCAATTGTTTGATAAAGCAATGTCACAATAAATAGGTTACTATGACAACATGATGGTCATGGGAAAGGAAAAATAAGTTGGGTGATAAATGCAATTATTTGATAAAGCAATGCCACAGTAAATAGGTTACTATGACAACATGATGGTCATGGGAAAGGAAAAATAAGTCGGGCGATAAATGCAATCATTTGATGAAGCAATGTCATAATAAATAGGTTACTATGACAACCTGCTGGTCATTGGAAAAAAAAATAAGTTGGGCGATAAATGCAATTATTTGATAAAGCATTGTCACAATAAATAGGTTACTATGACAACTTGCTGGTCAAGGGAAAGGAAAAATAAGTCGGGCGATAAATGCAATTATTTGATGAAGCAATGCCACAATAAATAGATTACTATGACAACCTGCTGGTCATTGGAAAGGAAAAATAAGTCGGGCGATAAATACAATTGTTTGATAGAGCATTGTCACAATAAATAGGTTAGTATGACAACCTGCTGGTCATGGGAAAGGAAATATAAGTCGGGCGATAAATGCAATTATTGGATGAAGCAATGGCACAATGAATAGGTTACTATGACAACCTGCTGGTCATTTAAAAGAAAAAATAAGTTGGGCGATAAATGCAATTATTTAATAAAGCATTGTCATAATAAATAGGTTACTATGACAACGTGATGGTCATGGGAAAGAAAAAATAAGTTGGGCGATAAATGCAACTATTTGATAAAGCAATGCCACAATAAATAGGTAACTATGACAACCTGCTGGTCATTGGAAAGGAAAAAAATAAGTTGGGCAATAAATGCAATTATTTGATAAAGCATAGTCACCAAAAATAGGTTACCATGACAACATGATGGTCATGGAGAAGGAAAAATAAGTTGGGTGATGAATGCAATTTTTTATGAAGCGATGCCACAATAAATAGGTTACTATGACAGCCTGCTGGTCATTGGAAAGGAAAATTAAGTTAGGCGATAAATGCAATTTTTTGATAAAGCATTGTCACAATAAATAGGTTACTATGACAACCTGCTGGTCATGGGAAAGGAAAAATTAGTCGGGCGATAAATGCAATCATTTGATGAAGCAATGCCACAATAAATATGTTACTATGACAACCTGCTGGTCATTGGAAAGGAAAAAAATAAGTTGGGCAATAAATGCAATTATTTGATAAAGCATAGTCACCAAAAATAGGTTACCATGACAACATGATGGTCATGGAGAAGGAAAAATAAGTTGGGTGATGAATGCAATTTTTTATGAAGCGATGCCACAATAAATAGGTTACTATGACAGCCTGCTGGTCATTGGAAAGGAAAATTAAGTTAGGCGATAAATGCAATTTTTTGATAAAGCAATGCCACAGTAAATAGGTTACTATGACAACCTGCTGGTCATTGGAAAGGAAAAATAAGTCGGGCGATAGATACAATTGTTTGATAAAGCATTGTCACAATAAATAGGTTAGTATGACAACTTGCTGGTCAAGGGAAAGGAAATATAAGTCGGGCGATAAATGCAATCATTTGATGAAGCAATGTCACTAAAAATAGGTTACTATGACAACCTGCTGGTCATTTAAAAGAAAAAATAAGTCGGGCGATAAATGCAATTAATTGATAAAGCAATGCCACAGTAAATAGGTTACTATGACAACCTGCTGGTCATTGGAGAGGAAAAATGAGTCGGGCGAAAAATGCAATTGTTTGATAAAGCAATGTCACAATAAATAGGTTACTATGACAACATGATGGTCATGGGAAAGGAAAAATAAGTTGGGTGATAAATGCAATTATTTGATAAAGCAATGCCACAGTAAATAGGTTACTATGACAACATGATGGTCATGGGAAAGGAAAAATAAGTCGGGCGATAAATGCAATCATTTGATGAAGCAATGTCATAATAAATAGGTTACTATGACAACCTGCTGGTCATTGGAAAAAAAACATAAGTTGGGCGATAAATGCAATTATTTGATAAAGCATTGTCACAATAAATAGGTTACTATGACAACTTGCTGGTCAAGGGAAAGGAAAAATAAGTCGGGCGATAAATGCAATTATTTGATGAAGCAATGCCACAATAAATAGATTACTATGACAACCTGCTGGTCATTGGAAAGGAAAAATAAGTCGGGCGATAAATACAATTGTTTGATAGAGCATTGTCACAATAAATAGGTTAGTATGACAACCTGCTGGTCATGGGAAAGGAAATATAAGTCGGGCGATAAATGCAATTATTGGATGAAGCAATGGCACAATGAATAGGTTACTATGACAACCTGCTGGTCATTTAAAAGAAAAAATAAGTTGGGCGATAAATGCAATTATTTAATAAAGCATTGTCATAATAAATAGGTTACTATGACAACGTGATGGTCATGGGAAAGAAAAAATAAGTTGGGCGATAAATGCAACTATTTGATAAAGCAATGCCACAATAAATAGGTAACTATGACAACCTGCTGGTCATTGGAAAGGAAAAAAATAAGTTGGGCAATAAATGCAATTATTTGATAAAGCATAGTCACCAAAAATAGGTTACCATGACAACATGATGGTCATGGAGAAGGAAAAATAAGTTGGGTGATGAATGCAATTTTTTATGAAGCGATGCCACAATAAATAGGTTACTATGACAGCCTGCTGGTCATTGGAAAGGAAAATTAAGTTAGGCGATAAATGCAATTTTTTGATAAAGCATTGTCACAATAAATAGGTTACTATGACAACCTGCTGGTCATGGGAAAGGAAAAATTAGTCGGGCGATAAATGCAATCATTTGATGAAGCAATGCCACAATAAATATGTTACTATGACAACCTGCTGGTCATTGGAAAGGAAAAAAATAAGTTGGGCAATAAATGCAATTATTTGATAAAGCATAGTCACCAAAAATAGGTTACCATGACAACATGATGGTCATGGAGAAGGAAAAATAAGTTGGGTGATGAATGCAATTTTTTATGAAGCGATGCCACAATAAATAGGTTACTATGACAGCCTGCTGGTCATTGGAAAGGAAAATTAAGTTAGGCGATAAATGCAATTTTTTGATAAAGCAATGCCACAGTAAATAGGTTACTATGACAACCTGCTGGTCATTGGAAAGGGAAAATAAGTCGGGCGATAGATACAATTGTTTGATAAAGCATTGTCACAATAAATAGGTTAGTATGACAACTTGCTGGTCAAGGGAAAGGAAATATAAGTCGGGCGATAAATGCAATCATTTGATGAAGCAATGTCACTAAAAATAGGTTACTATGACAACCTGCTGGTCATTTAAAAGAAAAAATAAGTTGGGCGATAAATGCAATTATTTAATAAAGCATTGTCATAATAAATAGGTTACTATGACAACGTGATGGTCATGGGAAAGAAAAAATAAGTTGGGCGATAAATGCAACTATTTGATAAAGCAATGTCACAATAAACAGGTTCCTATGACAACCTGCTGGTCATTGGAAAGGAAATATAAGTCGGGCGATAAATGCAATCATTTGATGAAGCAATGTCACAATAAATAGGTTACTATGACAACCTGCTGGTGTTTGGAAAGAAAAAAATAATTTGGGCGATAAATGCAATCATTTGATAAAGCATTGTCACAATAAATAGGTTACCATGACGGTCATGGGAAAGGAAAAATAAGTTGGGTGATAAATGCAATTTTTTGATAAAGCAATGCCACAATAAATAGGTTACTATGACAACCTGCTGGTCATTGGAAAGAAAAAATAAGTTGGGCGATAAATGCAATTATTTGATAAAGCATTGTCACAATAAATAGGTTACTATGACAATCTGCTGGTCATGGGAAAGGAAAATTAAGTTGTGCGATAAATACAATTTTTTTATGAAGCAATGCCACAATAAATAGGTTACTATGACAGCCTGCTGGTCATTGGAAAGGAAAATTAAGTTAGGGGATAAATGCAATTTTTTGATAAAGCATTGTCACAATAAATAGGTTACTATGACAACCTGCTGGTCATGGGAAAGGAAAAATAAGTCGGTCGATAAATGCAATTGTTTGATAAAGCATTGTCACAATAAATAGGTTACTATGACAACCTGCTGGTCATTGAGAAGGACAAATAAGTCGGGCGATAAATACAATTGTTTGATAAAGCATTGTCACAATAAATAGGTTACTATGACAATCTGCTGGTCATTGGAAAGGAAAAATAAGTCGGGCGATAAATGCAATTTTTTGTTGAAGCAATGCAACAATAAATAGGTTACTATGATAACGTGATGGTCATGGGAAAGAAAAAATAAGTCGAGCGATAAATGCAATTATTTTATGAAGCAATGCCACAATAAATAGGTTACTATGACAACCTGCTGGTCATTGGAAAGAATAGAATAAGTTGGGCGATAAATGCAATTATTTGATAAATTAATTGGTGGTCATGAGGAAAGAAAAACAATGACAAAATGCAATATTTGAGAGGTAATAAGTCATAGATTTTGTCACCCATAAAACAGTGAAGGCAAATCATGACAAATTTGTTCTCCCAATTCCCCATTTACCAAGGGTCAGGGAGACTAGTAATTATGTTAATATGACCAAAAAACAGCAAATACGTATCTAGGCCTACTGATATCAAGAAGATTGATAACAGGTTTATGTCATTAAGGATGACATCTTACATATAAACATTATGGTTACTATGACAACATGATGGTTGTGGGGAGAAAAACAGTGTTAAATGCAATTCGTTAAAAACTTTGCAAATGAAGCAAGATGTAATTGCATCGTTAATCATATGATCGATGTATGTGTGTCACTACTCAATAAACACCAAACCATATCTGATATTAAAAAGTGATACAGTTACCATGACAACCTGCTGGTCATTGGAAAGAGAAAGTAAAGTCGGGCAATAAAAGCAATTTTTTTTATAAAGCACAATCAATATATGTTACTATGACAACCTGCTGGTCATTGACAACACAAAAACAAAAACAACCGATGACAGCACAAAAACACAGCAAATAAGTATCTTGGCCTACTGATATCAAGACGATTGAAAGAGGGTTATGTCATTGTGGATTATGAGAGATATAAACAAATCATCTTAAATAATAATAAACAATATGGTTACTACGGCAACCTGCTGGTCATTGGAAAGAAAAAAAAAGTTGGGCGATAAATGTAATTTTTTCATAAAGCAACCTTATGAATAGGTTACTATGACAGTTTGGTGGTCATGGGAAAGAAAACAATGAAAAAATGCAATATTTGAGAGGTAATAAGTTATAGATTTTGGCACCCATAAAACAGAAAAGGCAAAACATGACTTTGTTCTCCCAATTCCCCGTTTACCAAGGGGCAGGGAGATAAGTAATTCTGTTACTTTATAACAATTAACTGACAACAAACAGGAAATAAGTTTTTATTGATATCGAGAAGATTGACAAGAGGGAAATGTCATTGAGGATGACGGAAGATAAAGATACAAATCGCACATATAAACAAAATGGTATCTATGGCAACCTAATGGCCTGGAGTAGACACAATTTAAATGGAATTTGTGAAAACAAATTGCCATAGAAGCAAGCTAAAAATGCATCCATGATCATTAGACTATGTATGTTTTTACTAAATAATGTCAACCCAAACTAATTCCGAAACCTACTAAATAGCGACATGGTTAATTTGACAACCTGCTGGTCATGAGGGAAGAACACAAAATAAGTCGAGTGGTTTTATTTACTCTACATTTTCAGAGCATTAACAAATTTAGACTTGTTTCAATAAAGAGGACGTGGTATTTTACATGTAGGTCAACCATTTCGAGGACAACATGTGTTCTAGCTAACCATTCCTGAAACCTCAAATCTGATCTACAAAGTATTACGGCTAAGGACTTGAAGAGTTCATATGCAACATGGAAAAAACAACCCAAGAAGGTATTGAGGGTTTTGAAGACAGACCAGGTACATAACAAGTGTTCATTCTGGGGGTTCTTTCGAGAAAGAAGATCCCTTTTTCAGGAAATATTGGTGGAAAACGCGGCACTTGTTGACTGTTAATGGTTATGTGGTTGACATCTCATAGTAGGCCCTACAGCTCCTTTCTTTGATTGGATTGGACATTGCAGATTATTTGGACTGAGAAGTCGGGTCATGAAATGTCAGTCAATTGGAGTAAAAACTTCAATAGGTGATGATTTTGCATCTAATCTGTAAGTAATAACTACTGAGAATTAACCTGCCTAGCCTTCTAAACTCTCCTAATGTCACGCTATGACTGTCTAACTTTGTCATCCACTCTAGACAACCCATTCAGGTTTCACTGCGTTTACTAATGTCACCCAAAAACTATCTAACTTTGTCATCGCCAGACAGCCCATTCGGGTTTCACTGTGTTTACTAATGTTACCCCACAACTTTGTCATACACAGACAGCCCATTCGGGTTACACTGTGTTTACTAATGTTACCCTACAACTTTGTCATACACAGACAGCCCATTCGGGTTACACTGTGTTTACTAATGTAACCCTACAACTTTCTCATCCACAGACAGCCCATTCGGGTTACACTGTGTTTACCAATGTTACCCTACAACTTTGTCATACACAGACAGCCCATTCGGGTTACACTGTGTTTACTAATGTTACCCTACAACTTTGTCATACACAGACAGCCCATTCGGGTTACACTGTGTTTACTAATATTACCCTACAACTTTCTCATCCACAGAGAGCCCATTCGGGTTACACTGTGTTTACTAATGTTTCCCTACAACTTTGTCATACACAGACAGCCCATTCGGGTTTCACTGTGTTTACTAACGTTACCCTACAACTTTGTCATACACAGACAGCCCATTCAGGTTTCACTGTGTTTACTATAATGTTACCCTACAACTTTGTCATACACAGACAGCCCATTCGGGTTACACTGTGTTTACTAAAGTTACCCTACAACTTTGTCATACACAGACAGCCCATTCGGGTTACACTGTGTTTACTAATGTTACCCTACAACTTTGTCATACACAGACAGCCCATTCGGGTTTCACTGTGTTTAAATTACTAATATTACCCTACAACTTTGTCATACACAGACAGCCCATTCGGGTTTCACTGTGTTTACTAATATTACCCTACAACTTTGTCATACACAGACAGCCCATTCGGGTTACACTGTGTTTACTAATATTACCCTACAACTTTGTCATACACAGACAGCCCATTCGGGTTACACTGTGTTTACTAATGTTACCCAACAACTTTCTCATCCACAGACAGCCCATTCGGGTTACACTGTGTTTACTAATGTTTCCCTACAACTTTGTCATACACAGACAGCCCATTCGGGTTTCACTGTGTTTACTAACGTTACCCTACAACTTTGTCATACACAGACAGCCCATTCGGGTTTCACTGTGTTTACTAACGTTACCCTACAACTTTGTCATACACAGACAGCCCATTCAGGTTTCACTGTGTTTACTATAATGTTACCCTACAACTTTGTCATACACAGACAGCCCATTCGGGTTACACTGTGTTTACTAAAGTTACCCTACAACTTTGTCATACACAGACAGCCCATTCGGGTTACACTGTGTTTACTAATGTTACCCTACAAATTTGTCATACACAGACAGCCCATTCGGGTTTCACTGTGTTTAAATTACTAATATTACCCTACAACTTTGTCATACACAGACAGCCCATTCGGGTTTCACTGTGTTTACTAATATTACCCTACAACTTTGTCATACACAGACAGCCCATTCGGGTTACACTGTGATTACTAATATTACCCTACAACTTTGTCATACACAGACAGCCCATTCGGGTTACACTGTGTTTACTAATGTTACCCTACAACTTTGTCATACACAGACAGCCCATTCGGGTTACACTGTGTTTACTAATGTTACCCAACAACTTTCTCATCCACAGACAGCCCATTCGGGTTACACTGTGTTTACTAATGTTACCCTACAACTTTGTCATACACAGACAGCCCATTCGGGTTTCACTGTGTTTACTAACGTTACCCTACAACTTTGTCATACACAGACAGCCCATTCGGGTTTCACTGTGTTTACTATAATGTTACCCTACAACTTTGTCATACACAGACAGCCCATTCGGGTTACACTGTGTTTACTAAAGTTACCCTAAAACTTTGTCATACACAGACAGCCCATTCGGGTTACACTGTGTTTACTAATGTTACCCTACAACTTTGTCATACACAGACAGCCCATTCGGGTTTCACTGTGTTTAAATTACTAATGTTACCCTACAACTTTGCCATCCACAGACAGCCCATTCGGGTTTCACTGTGTTTACTAATGTTACCCTACAACTTTGTCATACACAGACAGCCCATTCGGGTTACACTGTGTTTACTAATATTACCCTACAACTTTGTCATACACAGACAGCCCATTCGGGTTTCACTGTGTTTAAATTACTAATGTCACCCTACAACTTTGCCATCCACAGACAGCCCATTCGGATTACACTGTGTTTACTAATATTACCCTACAACTTTGTCATACACAGACAGCCCATCCGGGTTTCACTGTGTTTACTAATGTTACCCTACAACTTTGTCATACACAGACAGCCCATTCGGGTTACACTGTGTTTACTAATGTTACCCTACAACTTTGTCATACACAGACAGCCCATTCGGGTTTCACTGTGTTTACTCATGTCACCCTACAACTTTGCTATACACAGACAGCCCATTCGGGTTTCACTGTGTTTACTCATGTCACCCTACAACTTTGTCATACACAGACAGCCCATTCGGGTTACACTGTGTTTACTAATGTTACCCTACAAATTTGTCATACACAGACAGCCCATTCGGGTTACACTGTCATGTGTTTACTAATGTTACCCTACAAATTTGTCATACACAGACAGCCCATTCGGGTTACACTGTGTTTACTAATGTTACCCTACAACTTTGTCATACACAGACAGCCCATTCGGGTTACACTGTGTTTACTAATGTTACCCTAGCTACAACTTTGTCATACACAGACAGCCCATTCGGGTTTCACTGTGTTTACTAATGTTACCCTATGTTTGTCATACACAGACAGCCCATTCGGGTTACACTGTGTTTACTAATGTTACCCTACAACTTTGTCATACACAGACAGCCCATTCGGGTTACACTGTGATTACTAATGTTACCCTACAACTTTGTCATACACAGACATGACAGCCCATTCGGTTTACACTGTGTTTACTAAAGTTACCCTACAACTTTGTCATACACAGACAGCCCATTCGGGTTACACTGTGTTTACTAATGTTACCCTACAACTTTGCTATACACAGACAGCCCATTCGGGTTTCACTGTGTTTACTCATGTCACCCTACAACTTTGTCATACACAGACAGCCCATTCGGGTTACAATGTGTTTACTAATGTTACCCTAAAACTTTGTCATACACAGACAGCCCATTCGGGTTTCACTGTGTTTACTAATGTTACCCTACAACTTTGTCATACACAGACAGCCCATTCGGGTTTCACTGTGTTTACTAATGTTACCCTACAACTTTGTCATACACAGACAGCCCATTCGGGTTACACTGTGTTTACTAATATTATTACCCTACAACTTTGTCATACACAGACAGCCCATTCGGGTTTCACTGTGTTTAAATTACTAATGTCACCCTACAACTTTGCCATCCACAGACAGTCCATTCGGGTTACACTGTGTTTACTAATGTCACCCTACAACTTTGTCATACACAGACAGCCCATTCGGGTTACACTGTGTTTACTAATATTACCCTACAACTTTGTCATACACAGACAGCCCATTCGGGTTTCACTGTGTTTACTAATGTCACCCTACATTTTGTCATACACAGACAGCCCATTCGGGTTTCACTGTGTTTACTAATGTCACCCTACAACTTTGTCATACACAGACAGCCCATTCGGGTTACACTGTGTTTACTAATATTACCCTACAACTTTGTCATACACAGACAGCCCATTCGGGTTTCACTGTGTTTACTAATGTCACCCTACATTTTGTCATACACAGACAGCCCATTCGGGTTTCACTGTGTTTACTAATGTTACCCTACAACTTTGCCATCCACAGACAGCCCATCCGGGTTTCACTGTGTTTACTAATGTTACCCTACAACTTTGTCATACACAGACAGCCCATTCGGGTTACACTGAGTTTACTAATGTTACCCTACAACTTTGCTATACACAGACAGCCCATTCGGGTTTCACTGTGTTTACTCATGTCACCCTACAACTTTGCCATACACAGACAGCCCATTCGGGTTACAATGTGTTTACTAATGTTACCCTACAACTTCGTCATACACAAACAGCCCATTCGGGTTACACTGTGTTTACTAATGTTACGTCCCTACAACTTTGTCATACACAGACAGCCCATTCAGGTTTCACTGTGTTTACTAATGTTTCCCTACAACTTTGTCATACACAGACAGCCCATTCGGGTTACACTGTGTTTACCAATGTTACCCTACAACTTTGTCATACACAGACAGCCCATTCGGGTTACACTGTGTTTACTAATGTTACCCTACAACTTTGTCATACACAGACAGCCCATTCGGGTTACACTGTGTTTACTAATGTTACCCTACAACTTTGTCATACACAGACAGCCCATTTGGGTTACACTGTATTTACTAATGTTACCCTACAACTTTGTCATACACAGACAGCCCATTCGGGTTACACTGTGTTTACTAATGTCACCCTACAACTTTGTCATACACAGACAGCCCATTCGGGTTTCACTGTGTTTACTAATGTTACCCTACAACTTTGTCATACACAGACAGCCCATTCGGGTTACACTGTGTTTACTATAATGTTACCCTACAACTTTGTCATACACAGACAGCCCATTCGGGTTACACTGTGTTTACTAATGTTACCCTACAACTTTGTCATACACAGACAGCCCATTCGGGTTACACTGTGTTTACTAATGTTACCCAACAACTTTGTCATACACAGACAGCCCATTCGGGTTTCACTGTGTTTACTAATGTTATCCTACAACTTTCTCATCCACAGACAGCCCATTCGGGTTACACTGTGTTTACTAATGTTACCCTACAACTTTGTCATACACAGACAGCCCATTCGGGTTACACTGTGTTTACTAATGTTACCCTACAACTTTGTCATACACAGACAGCCCATTCGGGTTACACTGTGTTTACTAATGTTACCCTACAACTTTGCCATACACAGACAGCCCATTCGGGTTTCACTGTGTTTACTAATGTTGCCCTACAACTTTGTCATACACAGACAGCCCATTCGGGTTTCACTGTGTTTACTAATGTCACCCTACAACTTTGTCATACACAGACAGCCCATTCGGGTTTCACTGTGTTTACTATAATGTCACCCTACAACTTTGTCATACACAGACAGCCCATTTGGGTTACACTGTGTTTACTAATGTTACCCTACAACTTTGTCATACACAGACAGCCCATTCAGGTTACACTGTGTTTACTAATATTACCCTACAACTTTGTCATACACAGACAGCCCATATTCGGGTTTCACTCTTTGTTGACTAATGTCACCCTAAAACTATCTAACTTTGTCATCCACAGACAGCCCATTGGGGTTTCACACTGTGTTGACTCTAAAACTGTCTAATGTCATCCTCTTATCCTCTTATCATTAAAATGCATTACACCACCAGTGAAACTTGTTCAAAAAGTCAAACAGTCAATGTCAGCGATTTGATGTTTTACTCTTTACTCTTCACCCAGGCCTGGCCCAGGAAAGCCATTGAACCTTTGAGGTCTGAGGAGACCGACAGAAGCCTCATCGAGGTCAAAAAGTCAAGACTTGGGGGAGTGCGTCGGTGGTGGGGGGGGGGGGGGAGGGGGGAAAGCGAACAAAGGGCCGGAAAAAGCCACCTTCTGCGTCGGCGACAAATCAGTACATTAGGCGCGCACCGCATGCTATTGGAAGTGGGCTAGGTGTACGGATCACGTGCGGCTATTGATCCCCTTGGACAAGTTAGTGCGCGCTCGTGGCTACCTTATTAATATTCATAACCACCCATCTCAATTCGACCAATGACATTGCATTGCGATGGGAACCAACATTACGAGGGGAGGGGCAAAAAGTGACATGCATAATTCATGATTTCATTGGGAAGTTGTTCTGCCGGGTGTGTTCTGAACGGTATCATGACCAATGTAAACATCACTCATAGATAATATTTTTTTCTATGAACGCAAAATTTAAAGCGGCGAAGTTTTCAGTTTTACATACAAGAATTAAGGAAATTCACTAAGGAGAGTTCACCGGGTTGACTCAACAATCATAATCTCAACATCATGAAAGTTGAACCCCTTTCTGGTGTCAAATTGTCGACGTGCGTCGGCAGAAAATATCCTTTTTTGGCTGGGATAAAATAAACGATTTCACTCACCTCGGGCCCTGCCCGGGAAGGGGGGGGGGCATCCGAACTTTTGAAGAAAACTGAAGACTTACCGACGATCTTGAATCCAACCGAACAAAAGTTTATAGGAACATACCAGACGCTTGTAGAAAATTGTAGAACTTTGCCAGTTCACAGTGAAGCAGGTGGGGCAAGCATTGGCCCGCAAGTTCCTGAGTTGATTGATTTAATTTATAATCAACATAAAAAGTTCCATAACGGATACACAGTCCGTTTGTCCAGTTGAAGTGACGGTTCGTTCAAGGCGGCTCTAAAGTTCGAGTCATTAGGACTCAAAAGTTCGAGTCATCAGTGACTCTAAAGTTCTAATCATTAGCGACTCTAAGTCTAAAGTTCAAGTCATTAGCGACTCTAAAGTTCGAGTCACTGGTGTGGTCGTCCGCTTGTCCGTGGGAATTACCTGGACTCTGTCTGGCTGTCCGTGGAGGCAGTCATCCTTCTGTCCGCTCAGGTGGTTGGCAGATTGTCCGCGGGGCACTTGAGTGTCCCTGGGCTCGGGGGCCCGGGGGCTCGGGGGCTCGGGGGCTCGGGGGCCCGGGGGCCCGGGAGCCGGCCGGGAGCCCGCGTCCGCGCGGCGAGGCGAGGCGACCCGGCCTAGCCCGGCCTTACGGCCTAGCCCGGCCTGGTCAAGCCTGCCCCGGCGACGGCGCGGACGGCCGCGGTGGAGTGAATCCCGGAGAAGATGCCGAGTCCCTCGAAGAAAGGTGGAGAAAACCGCTTGCAGTTCAGCTGCCTTCAGAATCCGCTCCGAAGATTGTCCGAGGATAAGCAGCCTCAAAGTGGTGGAGGAATTTCGACAATTCCATCGGGTCCAAAAATGATGAAGAGTGTTCAAGTCCAATCCGTCGCTGTGTAGAGTGAATGCAGGAGCACGCTCGGAGACAGTCTTCACTGGAGGGTGTCGGCTCAAGCAGATTTTCCCCCTTTTTTCTTCGACGAAAAGTCCCGAAAGCGGACTCTATTGACGCGGTGCCGGACAAGGAACAGTTCTGACGGGCAGCGCCTCGCCGCAGACCGCAAAAATGCGAGAAATTCCGCTCATAAAAGTTGAGAAACTTCAGACCGAATTTGGCCCGTGACGACTTCGCCCGGGGCAGGATCGTAAAAGGCGGAAAGTCAAAGTGAAATGTGGCACGCGCAGACGACAAGCATGGGCGGAGGGTCTCATCAGTTCATATACATTAATCAATGGTGGCACGTGACCATGAAATATTAATCCGCGTCCTCTTTTTCCCGATTCTTTCAAAATTACAAGTCAAAACAATTGATTTTAATGGAGTGTCATCGTTGCTTTACGTTTATTGTTCAGAAAATCGCCAAAAGACGATTTTCTGAAGATTAAGTTTGACGGACAGGTCTGAAGATGCAGAGTTCTACTTTTTAACCCCCCAGCCCCCCACGAGGGAGAAGCCACGAGGCGAGGGAATCAACGGCGCGCGCGATACCGCTTGGTCTGAGCATGGAGGAATAAGGGGGAGATAGGTGTACAATGCACATTGATACATCCCTGGATCAGGTCCAAGCCCAGGCCTCCGACCACCCCCCCCCCCCCGCCCCCTGGTCGCAGCTTGTTTCTCCTTCAGTATTTTTTTTCTTCTCTTGGATACTGTCCAAGTTTCTCATCAATACACATTATGGGGGGGTGTGAGTCCGATGCCCGACCTGCTCCATCCAGTATCCCCATGGCTGATGTTTCAATAGACTGGCGTGTAACTTATAACTATAAGACATTGAGAATGAATTCAGACAGGGCATCAGCGTATTACTGTGCAGTGTTATGAAGTTTATCATGGCCCTTTTCCAAAGCACGGCTCTATAGGTTCAGGCTCCGGCTTTGTCTCCATTTCTTTCATCCATTTTTAAGTACAAGGCTTGAAAATGGGAGACATTTGGCTTTGTTTTTAATGTTATATTGCGTTTTGAAAAAAATTGCTAAGTTTCGACTTCAACAAAGAACTCCAACCTATTTTTCAGCTTTTGAATAACAGAGACGAAGCCTGAGCCGAAGCCTAAGCCGGTGTTTGGAAAAGGGCCCAGGTTCTCATTTTTTTTTTTCATTTATTATTTCTCAGGTGGTCAACTGACACAAGCACAAAATCCAAAAAGTAAGCAAACAGTAGACACAGAAACATGAATACAACCAAACAGTCTGATAACGCCCCTGACGGATTGCCTAAAAGCGAACTAAATCAGTCAGGAAGCTCTCCTAAAATGGAGGAATTTCAAGGATTCTCAGCCGTGAAAATGACTCTCGCTATAGACCGACATACCAAAATGGATGACGATGTTAGCACGATGATGGATGACAATGATAGCACCGATCAACGGAAAAGCAACACTTAAACCTATCTATATAAGTTACTATACAATTTCAGGTTATTTCAGGTCTTCTGACGAAAACTATGAAAAATTACACAGTAGAACCGAATTTCTTGATTTTATTGGTTTTATTTCAGATAAAATATACTGATGTACAGTCAATATGATGGTTAAAAACAATGAGTTAACCAGATAGGCGAGTTGGTGCAGCAAATTAAAAAACAAAACAAATGTTACTCAAAATTTTACCATAAATCACTCTTACTCGGTACTACTTTGGTCAAAATCACTAACTAAATTGCAATTCTTTGTGAAAAAAATAATCATCCCAATACTTAACTTTCAGGCATATTTCTAATTGCACTTTAATCGGTGAATGCATTTTAAACATAAGACAACAGAAATCAGACATTAAACGCAACACTAGTTCAGTCTGGCAACAATCAACGAAAGATTTCGGATCAACAGAACCACACAAAATGCGCCCGCTGTTGTATCTCGCTGGGTGCAGCAGGGCTAGGGTCCACAGAATACCACAGAAAGCATCCACCGTTGCATTTTGTTGAGTAAACCAAGTTTAGGATCTACAAACTCCCACAAAATGTGTTCACTTTTGCATCTTACGTGCAGTAAACTTTATAAATTTCAAACAATATCAAACTAAAACATATCCTCTTTTTCATACAGCCTGGTCAGTTTTACAAAAATTAACATCTTATCACACAAGTTTTGTTTTATACATAGACTATTTCATATTGTTATCTAAATACCGAATATCACTGTAACTATGTTCCTTTTGTGTGTTTTACTTAATACCACATTCAATAGAAAATCAAAGTTGAGATCTGTCATATATATCAAAAATTAGATGGATATAATATATATTTTTATTTGAAAAACCAAACAAATCCTTTTCCATCCCTTTTACAGGTTCAACAAAATCACCCCTGTGGTGGATTTCACAAAGCCTTACGATGCATCATATCTCAACTCAGGATGGATAACCCATCGCAAATTGTGATAGGCTGTATGGTTTCTGTGCATCATTCATCGTCTTGCAATTGATCGCAAGTTACGATGGGTTTGGTGAAATCAACCCTAGTTTTAGTCCGAGCCACAGAATAATCGATACGCATTGTAGTTATGGTAAACATCATTTGAAATTTTACAACTTCAGATTCTGCTGCTGTTCCTGATGTCATGTAATTTCAGTACGGTGACGAATTCTATAATTCATTCTTGAAAGCCGAAAAACGAATCAACAACTGCTAAGGTTTGCGGTGCCACTGTGTGCATCATGTCTTATGAGATTGAGCGTGGCTCTGAAAAGACGTCTGCACTAGAAAGCAGGAGTCGCGGGTTCGAATCCCGCCCGAGCTGCCTGAAATTAGTTCATCAGGCATCGGGCAAAGCACTGAGAAGTCAGTGTTTATCACGCCGAGCAGGGCAAACCCTCAATGAATTACAGCTCTGAAAAGAGTCGGTCTCCTGATGACGGGCAGAGTACACACTGCCAGAAACGTTGAGTTACCGGCTCTTTTCAGAGCCACACTCCATCACCCGAAAGATGATGTACTTGTACATGGTGTCACCACAAACCTTCCACATTGTACTTCCGCCATGCAAACGCTGATCAAATGCTAAGTACTACTGTGCAATAACGCTTTGAAGACTAAATGAGGCTACATCATAAAAAAAGTACTTCCTACGGAACTAGGCTAAACACTTCACACTTAATGAGTAATATCTGAAGCTTTTCAATCTACATCTATATTTCCCATCTACATGTGTACCATATGCTTGTTCCCATTATTTTTTAAATTGCATAATCTGATTTCAAACTGTATATAAACCTTACATTTCTGCCTTTGAGAAAGGTCCTGCTAGGATCCAAACCCCAGGCCCACCTAATTCTTGACATTCTTATATACACGAGTCAGTGTTTTTTTTTCAACAAGTAATGGATTAAAAGAAGAACTGATTTCATTTTTTTTCTTTGGTGAAGGCAACAGATCACAAAGCTATACAAGGCAACCGAACTGAGCATTGTGGATCCCAAGGCAGCTCTTTGAAAAGAAGACGGCATTGACTGAATAAACTCAAACCAAAACTGTGCAATGGCTCTGGCTTTGGCTGTGGTACTTCTTACGAAAAGCAACGCACTGCACTGATGCATAGGCCACCCATTATAATAAAGACTCTTAGTTACAGACAGCCACTCACTCTGATCCAGCATTAAAAAAACGCAGTGGCTGTTGTTACGGCAGTCGTCCATGTGGTTCCCTGACTTCACAGTATTTGTCAGGATGTTTAGCTCTTGGAACCAGACTATCAGCTAATAGACTGGTTCAACCAGCCTGCAATGCTGCGAAATACAATCAAGTCAGGGAACCACACGGACGACTGCCGTAACAACAGCCACTGCGTTAAAAAAAAACCACAAAGAATCTGTCACAGCATTATTTTCAGCCATAGTGAATTTCCCAAAACCCCCAAAGCATGCGATTAAAGCCCCTACACACCATTGGTGAAGGTCTTAGAAACGCGTCCACACTTTGTCTAATCCAGCATATGCATGAAATAACACCTGTGAAAGTTTCAGCTCAACCCGTCAACCATGTTGCGAGTAAATGGTGAAAAACTTGCTAATCTTTTCATTGAACTGTGTCAGCTTCAAGGATCGTAAATTGACCTACCAGAATTTTCAATAGCGCCACCGTGCGCGTTTTAACCAGAAAATTGCGAGTAAATCTCAAAACAGTCGTCAGTAATTGCGAATGGACTATGTTGGATTTGCGCAAATGGTGTGTAGGGGCTTTAAGGCTGGTAAGCATGTTTTTTTCTTCTTCCAAAAGTCGTTTTTAAACGACCGTTGGAAATGCATACCAAAATCCACTTTTCATGAAAATGGCAGCATTCCAAGCGCTAAAAGTTCACAGCATGTCTGATACTGGTATTTACTTCCACTTGAGTATATTACTCTAACAAAATTAGTCAGGTCGAAATTAGGATTTGTGTAAATGCTGTGTAGGGTCTTTAAGTTTCATTTCAAGACTCCTGCCCTTCCAACACTCTCCACACTCCCTGAAAAGTCTGCTTGAGAACGCTGAGTCAAAGTCGGACTCAGAAAATTAGTCTGACTCATTCGGAAAGGATGAAAAGATTTGAATCAGCAGACTGGTGTGAAAAGCCTCACACAAGAAAAAACCTTTCCTCCAATCCTCCAATTCACTTCCTCCTGAGTTGGGGCAAATCAATCCCTGCGAAGCCTTTTTAAAACATCTTCGGCGAAGCCGGTTGCGGCTTTCGGAGTTGCATTGTACGCCGGGAGTGGCAGGTTCGATTCCCGCCTTGGTCGTTTACATCTTGAACAGACGCTTGGCAGAGGAGCACCGAGCGTTGAGCAATCACAAAGACGGGTCGGGTGAGTGCTGAGGTTTGTTCGGCAAATAACAATGACGAGGATGACAATGGTGACAATGACGACCAAGGCAACAATGACGACCAAGACAACAATGACGACAACGATGGGGTCGATGATGACAGTGATAAATATTCCAAGAGCCTCAGTGGGATCGCTCCCAAAAAATTCCCATGATGACGACAGCCCCAACAACGATGACGATGACAAAGGTGATGACAACGACAACAATGACGACAATGATGAAAACGACAATGACGACGATGACAATCTCATCTCCTCGCTCCTTATTTCATCTTCATCGTTTCACCGCCTCCGTCTCTGCAAAAGACAATCAAAGTAGAACGAAAATGAAAGCACATAATTTCCAATTCACCCACGTCAACATGACTTAGCTTTGGTTTTCCACGCTTGTCTATGATTTGTAAAATACACTAAATCTTTGGTCGTTCCAGTTGTGTTAGTAGGTAGACTTGTCTGACTCGTGACTTGGACTCAAGTCTGACAGGAGTCTCATTGTCAAGGACGCAGACTCAGACTTGACAAATGAATGAATGATAACAGATAATTTACAGATTAAATGAGATTTGAAGGTTTTCACGGTGAGAATAGCAGTTAACATTTTCTATCGCGAGCAACTAAGATTGCAGGATATTAGCATAATTACGTAAGAGTGTGATGGTAGAGTGCACAGGGCACGGGCATGGCAGTTCATTGATCGTTTTCAGCGCGGCTACGTCGGACGTCTCCTTATAGCTCTCCCTATTATACCCACTGCACGCTGTAGTGTAATGTCTGAGACCAGCGAGGTTCGGTTTTCGGACAGTGAGATACGCTGTCCACAGGAACCTAAACAACTGTAACTATCCGCCCGTATAGCTCGACGCAGAAGAACGATGTTACCCAAGTTATTGCATTTAACATGTTCTTCTCTATTTCAGGTCGCCGGAGAAGGAGACGGCGGTAGGCGATGTGGCGCCACAGAAAATAATTTATTCGAGTTTGAGCTCCGAATTAGCGAATAAGAGTAATAGGTTTGCAGTGACACCATGAAAAATCCTCGCTTTTGTGAGCAGTCTTCTGAAGACAAACAGAGTATACTGTTTGAAACGTCAAGTTCCTCCGTTTCTTTTCAGAAACACATGTATACTCACAGACGAGAGTATTATACATGGTGTCACAACAAACTTATTACTCCTGAAAACAGATTACTTGGATTCAGATCTACCTACTCCGAGTTGGACTCAAACATGACTTGTGACTTAATTAAAACAAAATAAAAAATCCTAAACAATAAGGCCGTTCCCACTAAGAAATTAATCGCAATTTGAATCGCGATTCAAATTTTTTTTTTTTTCCACACAGGCCAAATAATCGCATCGCAAATAAACACGAGCAGGTTGCGGTTAGCATGTGGTCGCGCTGCGCAAGCGGGAATGGTGGGACTCGCTGACGAATGTAAACATACCCTGTGCTGCACTTCCTGGCAGTAAGCTACTGGAAGGAAATGCCATGCTTGCGCAATGCATTGTGGGCTTAACAAAAACCGGTGCGATTTGAGCGGAGCATTCCCACACACATTGCGTCGCTAATAAACGCAATTATTTGAAAAAGTCTCACTCTTAGCGGAGTCCGAATCGCCATTCAAATCCCACTAATAATCGCGTTTATTGTGTCCCCACACGCAAAAAAGTTTGAATCGCGATTCAAATCGCGATCCAAATAATTGTGTTTATTTGGTGTAGTGGTGTAGTGGTGTAGTTTATTTGGTCCTAGCAGGACCTTTCTCAAAGGCAGAGAAAGGTCCTGCTAGGATCGAAACGTCAGACCCACTAAATTTTGAGAAATTAGGAATACTTCAGACTAGTAAAGTACATAGGAATACTTATTTACGTATTTCCAAGCCAAAAATCAGAATCGGAAGGAGGAATGAAATAGAAATGGTTGGCAGCTATGGGGGCCCCTGTCACAAACCCGGCAGGTGTGGACACACACACACTGATTTATCTTAATCATTGCCATTTACTTGTATTTGATTGTTTTTACTAAGTTACTAAGTTGACTATAGTATTAAAGCTATTTATTCACCAACCTAGGACTGGAGAAACAGGCTTTTGAGTCACAGTGTTTATCACTTTTGTTCCTCCTGGCCATCTTAGATTGGATTGTCCTTACTCTGCTTGTTTACTCCTTCCCTCTTACCCCCCTGTCCAATCTCTTCCCCTTCATCCCCAGTCCTTGCCCCATCTCTTCCCCTTCTCATCCTGACCTAATCACATTTCTGATACATGTGCATAATATCCTCCTTGTTTGGTATTTTATTCATCAATTTATCTCCCATCTTGATTTCCCATGATAAAGACTGTATGACATTTCTCAGCTTGAATGTACTTCTTGTTTGTTTTCCTTGGCCGAATAAATGATAATAATGATAACGTTAATAACACTCACTTGTTGATGGCGGACTGGTCGCCCGCCTTCTTTCTCTTGAGCCGAGGAAGGATGACAAACTGGAAGAGGAGTATGGTGAGGGCGTAGAACCACAGCGTGAGATAACTCATTGCCGAGTACACCTGGACAAAGAGATGGAGAGAGAAACAACATCTTGGCTTACACAGGCAGGTACACAGGCAGACTCCTGTCGCAGCCAGACAGGCTTCAACTCCAGAAACACAGTCTTAAAATTTAGTGGGCCTGACGTTTCGATCCTAGCAGGACCTTTCTCAAAGAACAACAGACCGATTGCGCGACCACTGTTTACATGCCATCACGTGACTTATAGTGGGTATTTTGTGCATCTCATTTTGGTGCAGAACAGGAGTGAAATTGAGCAAAGAAGGCTATCATAATGTCCACATTCTTCTTTTGTACTTTTCCATCGCTGCTCTGAGCCAAATGAGAAGAGGGAGAGGGAGAGGGAGATGGAGATGGAGAGAGAGAGGGAGAGGGAGAGGGAGAGGGAGATTGAGAGGGAGAGGGAGAGGAGGGGGAGGGGAGGGGGAGGGGAAGGGGAAGGGGGAGAGGGAGAGGGAGAGGGAGAGGGAGAGGGAGAGGGAGAGGGAGAGGGAGAGGGAGAGGGAGAGGGAGAGGGAGAGGGAGAGGGAGAGGGAGAGGGAGAGGGAGAGGGAGAGGGAGAGGGAGTGGGATTGGGAGTGGGAGAGGGAGAGGGAGAGGGAGAGGGAGTGGGAGAGGGAGAGGGAGAGGGAGAGGGAGGAGGAGAGGGAGAGGGAGAGGGAGAGGGAGAGGGAGAGGGAGAGGGAGAGGGAGAGGGAGAGGGAGAGGGAGAGGGAGAGGGAGAGGGAGAGGGAGAGGGAGAGGGAGAGGGAGAGGGAGAGGGAGAGGGAGAGGGAGAGGGAGAGGGAGAGGGAGATGGAGAGGGAGAGGGAGAGGGAGAGGGAGAAGGAGAGGGGGAGGGGGGAGGAGGAGAGGGAGAGGGAGAGGGAGAGGGAGAGGGAGAGGGAGAGGGAGAGGGAGAGGGAGAGGGAGAGGGAGAGGGAGAGGGAGAGGGAGAGGGAGAGGGAGAGGGAGAGGGAGAGGGAGAGGGAGAGGGAGAGGGAGATGGAGAGAGAGAGGGGGAGGGAGAGGTAGAGGGAGAGGGAGAGGGAGAGGGAGTGGGAGAGGCAGAGGGAGAGGGAGAGGGAGAGGCAGAGGGAGAGGCAAAGGGAGAGGGAGAGGGAGAGGGAGAGGCAGAAGGAGAGGCAGAGGCAGAGGCAGAGGCAGACGCAGAGCCAGAACCAGAGGCAGAACCAGAGCCAGAGCCAGAGGCAGAGCCAGAGCCAGAGGCAGAGGCAGAGGCAGAGGCAGAGGCAGAGGCAGAGGCAGAGGCAGAGGCAGACGCAGAGCCAGAACCAGAGGCAGAACCAGAGCCAGAGCCAGAGGCAGAGCCAGAGGCAGAGCCAGAGGCAGAGGCAGAGGCAGAGGCAGAGGCAGAGGCAGAGGGCAGAGGTGGACTCACCATTCGTATCCTCCGCCATCGGAGCAGGATGAAGGGCACCAGGGCGTGGCAGATGACGTATATGTTCCAGAGTTTCATCAGCAGAAAGATGGGAGCTCTGAGGATCGGCTGGCTGATGATCACGTCGAGAGCCGGTGCACGCTTGATGGTCTCCACCACCTGCACGAGGAACAAACCCAGTGAGAGTGGCAACCGTACTCGTGTTAACTGCCTCATGCTGGGACCTCCGAATTCAGAGTGTCCGTGCTGTTGCTATGCGCCGGGCCCTCCAAATATGGGGCACCACTTTTGCCCAAATTAAAAACAGAGACTTTGGCCCACCTCAAAGCATGGCAAATACATGTTTTGACGCAAGTTGCCGCATTAAGTTTTGCCAGATTCACGGCAACATTGCGCAGTTGGTTGCCTTGCATAAGGGCAACTTTTTTTTAATGACCCATGACATTCTCGTTTGTACGGGCTTCAATCCTATCCATATTCCGTGTTCACATATTACGTCATGATGGCGTAAGAGCTAATTGCAAATTGACATAAAACAGACCAGACCAAAACTTTGACTGGACCGGGACTTGAACCCGAGACCTTTGGATTACTGTGCTGGTCAGTGGTCTTCCATCTGAACTATCCAGCCTTTTGAAAATAGATTTTTGAATATGGCATGCTACTAATAAAAAAAAACCTGATGGAAAAATTGGCAAAGAAAACTTTGAATGGAACTTGACTTGAAACCGAGACCTTTGGATTAATGTCCTGGTCAGTGGTCTTCCGTCTGAGCTATGCAGCCCTTTGAAAATAGAGTTTTTAAAATGGCACGCTACTAATTAAAAAAAAAATGATTGTAAAAATTGGCAAAGAAAACTTTGACTGGACCGGGACTTGAACCCGAGACCTCTGGATTAACATACCAGTGCTCTTCCATCTGAGCTATCCAGCCAGTCAAAGTTTTCTTTGACATTTTTTTTTCAATTTGTTCAAAAGTTCCCAGTCAGTATTTCCTTTGTTTGTATGAGAAAAAATAACCTGTGTGATGGACATGGGGACTGGAAAATGGCCCGGCGTGAAGTGCTTAAATGCAAACTGCAAACTTTGTGAACGATTCAAAACCGTGAAAGGGCGGCGGGAAGTTTTTTTACCTGAGCTTCTATGAAGAAGACGAAGAACTCCTGGGCGAAACCGACAAAGTAGCCGATGTAGAATCCGTGCCAGACGGCTAGGAAGAAGAGGGTTGAGGCTTGGGAGATGTAGCGGTTGTTCAGGAACTTGAGCCTCTTGTAGATGTACCTGAGGGAGGGGAGACAAGCGGGGTTAGAATTTGGCGGCTGAAAAAAATAAAAAATAACCCTGGACGACTGGGGCCAATTTCATAGAACCACATGAGCACCAAGATCCATTCGGTTTTGAGGCATTTAGACTGAAATATGTCAACAACAAAAAACGGGAACAATTGAGCTACAAAAAGCAACCTACGTGACCTGACAGAGTATCGGAAGAAGCTTACGGGACGTCTCTTTCGATGCGGAACTTAAATCTTTCCCTGTTTTTGAGGCATTTCGACTGAAAAATGCCAAAAAACAAATCGGCAACAATTTAGCTCCGAAAAGCAACCCATGTGACCTGACAGAGTATCGGAAGAAGCTTACGAGACGTCTCTTTCGATGCGGAACTTAAATCTTTCCCTGTTTTTGAGGTATTTCGACTGAAAAATGTCAAAAAAAAATGGCAACAATTTAGCTACGAAAAGCAACCCATGTGACCTGACAGAGTATCGGAAGAAGCTTACGAGACATCTCATTCGATGCGGAACTTAACTCTTTCCCTACGATGAGCCGCTCACAGCAACTCCAGCAAAGTGCACTCCCGGCCGGCAAGCCGCCGGCAGCGAATTCCGCCAGAAGTCACAGACAAACTACGCAGTGAAAGTGAGTTAAGTGAGAGACCATACACGCGCATACGCGCTCAGTTCGCCCGTCCATCTGAGCACGCGGTACTACTGAGCACGTTTACGACAACGCGCTGAACTTGGCGGTTACGTAACCCCCCCCCCCCCCCCCCCCCGACCTCCATCTCGGCACGGCCCAGCCCAGTTGAGACCTGTGACATCGTCTGCGATTCAAAACCACAGGGCCTCACCTGGACACCCACAGATTTGTTGAGACGTTGAATGACTGGACGACGTCGTTGCACACCGTCGCCATCTCGAACACCATCGGGCGGAAACTCACGCAGCCGTCCCACAATGCATTGCCGTGCTCGTCTCTCCCGTTGTACCCCATTCCACTCATGACGCAAACGCCCTCCTGTTGATGAACAGAAGACACAAACATTCTGCCTTCGTGAAAGATTCTGCCCTCGTGAAAGGTCCTGCTAGGATCAAAACGCCAGGTTTTCAAAATGTACGAGATTTGCACTGCTGTCTCCTGACGACGGGCAGAGTATACACTACCCAAAGCGTTGAGTTACCGGCTCTTTTCAGAGCCACACTCCATCTGACAAGGGATGATTTACATGGAGTCACCAGCTCACCACAAACCTTCCACTTTGAGGTTTGCATTTTGGTAATTTTAGCCAGTAAGCAGTTTGCAACATTTCTGTATATTACTCATATAATTACCTTCAACTTATAACAGAAGAATCAACTTAAAATTTAGTGGCCCTGACGTTTCGATCCTAGCAGGACCTTTCTCAAAGGCAGAGTGACAAGGACAAAACAGATACATGTACACGGAGGAAGGGGGGGGGGGTGAATAGGACACGGATGAGAAACAAAGGACAAACAGTGAAGCTGGTAGGGAGAGATCAAAGGGAAGGGCAAGCGGTGGGGTAGGGATTAGTGAGAGGAGGGGGAAAGATCAAAGAGAAGGGCAAGGAGTAGGGTAGGGATTAGTGACAAGAGGGGAAAAGATCAAAGAGAGAAGTGTGAAGGACTGAACACAAAAGAAGGATTATCAGCAAGCTCCATGGTGTTAGTCATTACCCTCCTGGATGTTGAGACCATGTGGTTGAATAGTCCGAAGACGCTTCATCCACATTTTCTCACAGCTAAGACGGACAGCATTACTACGGTGACCAAGTGATTCTATGCCCAGTAGAATCAACTATTAGATAACAATAAGAGCCATATGTGACCGGCTCTGCGAAAAAGGCCCTTAAGGCATCCGTTTTGGTTTTTGAGTTATGTACATGAGTAGAAAGAGCATGTTCTTAGCTTTAATTTGGTATATATATGACTTATGTATGATGTTCCATTGCGGAGATATACACACATTTGCATACCAGGGTTTGTTAATGAAATGAAATTAAATGAAAATGAATAACGTAGAAATGGCCCTAGAAACATTTACCACATGAATGGAAATAGTTCAAAATGCAATTAAATCAAAAGTCCATAGCAACAGCACAGTTCCTGTTTGACTATCGCTCTAAAAAAATTACACAATGTTAAATGTTACCCTGGAATGGATTTTCTGAATTTTCTACCATTTTGGTGAACTTCATCATTAATTTTTACTCATTTGCATAATTGCCTTAAAACCATTATTCTTAGTCAAAATATAAAGACTTGGAGAATTCACATGGGCAGTTGGAAGGTGAAAAAAAATGTCTCGCTAGTCTCAGTTGTATTTACTATAGTGTAAGTGCTGAGATGCTCAAGAAAATTACCCTTCAAACAATTGTTTGATTTTTGGGTTAAAATACCAGGTTTTTGGTAAAAAAACTTTAATTTAATGTATTGCAGAGGTTTTATCATCAAATCTTTCACCATTATGTTTCAAAATTACAATTTCAATATAGTCAAGTAAAAGACAAAAACACTGTCTGACTTTTGGGTGGTAAAGGGAGCTTTATCTTTATTTTCACTCATTTGCATAATTGTCATAAATCAGTCTTTTTAGTAAAATATAAAGACTTAGAGAATGCACATGTGGCGGTAAGAAGAAAAAAAGTTATCTCCCAAGTCTCTGTTGAATTTCCTACAGTGCAAGTGCTAATATTCTCAGGAAAATTACCTTTGACAAGAATATATAATTTTGGGTTAAAATACCAGGTTTTTGGGAAAAAAGCGTTAATTTAATGTATTTCAGAGGTTTTATCATCAAATCATTCACCATTTTGTATCACAATTACAATGTCAGTATAGTCAAGCAAAAAAAAACAACCACTGTCGGAATTTTGGGTGGAAAATGGAGTTTTTGGTTTAAAAAATCACTTCTATGCTTATAAAACTCCTGGGGGATTTTGGGGATCTTCTTTTATACATGTACATGTATTGTGTGACTTTGATGTTAAATCTCTTTTTTGAAGATGTGTGTGGTTCTGAGAAGAACAGTTGAACAGTCAACACTGTCTTCATGATGGACAGTTGTTGCTGTGTAGGAGGGGAGACTGGGTGTGGAGAGGAGATTGGAAGATAGACTATGGCTTTGGAACTGTTGGCAAGGGACAGGCAATGTCCTTGTTGGCGTCACTGCAGAACTCGCGGATGTTGTTATACAAGTACCACTGGCATCTTGCATCAAGTCCAGGAGGAGTCTGGGGCTCAGGAAGGTCAGCAGTTGGGCATGTGTCATGGGGTTTAGGAGCTGGAACCTTGATGTCATTGTGCTTGATTCCTGGAATGCGGCCGGGAAGAAGAATGACATGCGTCTCATCAGAGTAGTTCCAGATGAAGTTACGCACACTGGTGTTGTCTTCATACCTCAGATGATTCTGGAAGGTTCGCCCGGTATTTCTGTGGATCCTTGGTTTACAACCATACTCATGATAGTGCTTCTGTGTCTCGACACACAGGCTGGTTTTGATACATGAATGATGACCTCTGGCGTCCACTGTAATTTTGCGCATTCCTTCGTTTCCCTACGGTTTTGTCGGTGTTGGAAGTAACACAGCGGATCTGGCCCAACAGCAGCATGTCTTTCATCTCTGTTGTCATAAAATACAATAAAAACAGAAAGCGAAGTTATGTTTACAGTTTGTGACTTTGAACATTTGTTGCTGTCACCGATTCACCATTCGAACATCACAAGTTTCGAAACGTAGAGTGCCAATTTGGAGGCAGGAACGAAATATGTCAGTTTTGTAACGTCTATAAATCTTGCGGATATTACCATGAAGACTTAATAATCTTGAGGAAAATAATAATATCTATAAGTTGCATTGTGAAAAGGAGTGCACACTGCAATGCACCGAATCAACGGCTATCATGCTAGTACTAGTACTAGTACTATTAGGCCTAGTAGTACTAGTACTTAGTAGTAGTGTAGTCCGAGTAACTTGGACCCGACAAGTCACCCTTTTTTTATCGAATTTTGAAATTTTTAGTTTCGGGTGACTACAGTCACCCGAAACTCAAAATTTCAAAATTCGATAAAAAAGGGTGACTTGTCGGGTCCAAGTTACTCGGACAAGTACTGTAGTAGTAGTGAGTATGCGTACATCCCGTAAATGAGATTCTCTGCTTGCGGCATACGGGGTTAGCACAAAATTGCAGGTCATCAGCACAGAATCAGCAGTCCATCTGCATTACGAATTCCATAACATTGGCCCCTGATAAACTGCAAGCACTTGCAGAAACATTGGCATGTACTAATGACTGTAGGCCTATAAAAAAAGTAAAATGCTTAATGCTTCTCATTGTTCTTTAACGTGAGGAAAGGTCATTTTGTTTATCAACTGAAATTTGTAAATAATTTTCCAGCTTTAATAGGGCCTGTAAAGAAATCTGAAAATATACCTCTGGACAATTCAGCTATTTCGTACTGAGAATTGACAAAGTCATCCACGGAGTATCGTCGGGAACACGGTCCATCGTTGAAAAAGCTTGCATCTGCACTGGAAGTTGCTTGCCTTCTCGCGTTGTTCGTCAACCTCAAGAGCTCTGTTCGTCTCGATGTCATCAACAGGCAAGACGTCTACCTAGACCAGCGGGCCTTCTTCCTCATCGATCTCGAAGTCATCCGTGGACAATTGCGATGTGGAATCGGACTTCGAGTCATCAGACTCCGAGTCCGATTCCACATGGCAATTGTCCAAGCTAGAATTGACAAAATAATCTTCAACATAGCGAACAATGCCTCCCTCTTCTCCGTCAGGTTTCGCATTGCGAAGATCATTCAAAGCCTCAGCAAGACACTGATCTCTTGAACACATTTTACAGCTAGATAAATCGCTCGAAAGCAATACAGACCAATCGTTTTGAACGTATTGACATGTACTGCAACGGGCATTTACACGTAAACACGGCCTTTGTACATAAACCAGCTGATCTGATGTCACACAGCGCATACGTTGAAAGGCTCACTGCGCGTGTCGGCCAATCATTGCGCTCCGTTTGGAACAGCTGACATGATGTTTTGATGCGCGTAGCAACCAGCTGGTGTCAGTTTGTTTAAAAAAAACACCAGTACTCATTTGCATTTACTCTTTGACCCGTGTTATGTCCAAATATGGATAGCAGACGTCCCAAGCTTTAGGATGATACCAAAATACCAATGGGGGAGTTCAAACTAACGTTCGAACAGAGGAGTAAAGATCGGACTTTTTTACAACGTTCTAAAACAATAAACCACACAAAACCGGAACACAAATCAAAACAAAACACGTTTTTTATCATCTTTATTGATCGAAATCATGATACCTGCCTATCAGTTATGAAAGTATGGATATTAAACATATCAAAAATCAAATAAAAAAAAAATCACATGTGTGAAGAATTTTTCACCTTCTCCACATAGAACAGTCCATTACGCGTTATAGCATAGCGCGCCTTACGGGCCTTTTTCGTAGAGCGGGTCACATATATCTGCAGGGATAACATCCCTGCTTTCATTCAGATGCAAACATCTGTTGCTGTAAACCTGGCTACAGCAGCTTGGGGATCACACAAAGTGGATGCAGATCTTTTTTTTTAAATTGAAGTCAAACAAACAAAAGAAAATCTGACTGGGAAGTTCTGAAAACTTTGACTTGAACCAGAGATTAGAGTACTAGTGGATGCAGCTTTCAAAAATTTAAATCAAACAAAGGCAGCCATCTAAGGGCTGGACAGCTCAGATGGTAGAGTGCCAGTACGCAAAACCTGAGGTTTCGGGTGCAAATCCCTGTCCAGTCAAAGTTTTCTTTGCCATTTTTCAAAAATTGTTTAGAATCTTAGATTCTTAGGTTATTTTTTTCACTCTTGTGGCCAGTGGCCAAATTACAGTGAAAAGCACACACAAAATACATTCAAAAGTACATAAAAAATAAATCAATTTAAAAAATTGGCATAGAAAACTTTGACTGGACCGGGACTTGAACCCGAGACCTCTGGATTAACGTACTAGTGCTCTTCCATCTGAGCTATCCAGCCCTTAGATGGTGGCCTTCCCAAATAAATCACTACTCACCGTGAAGAGGAAGATGACGGCGTACTTGAGAATACTGATCTTCCCCCAGCAGAGGACCACAAAGGCTTGATACAAATAGGAGGAGCTCTGCAGAGAGACACAGCATCGACAAAGATAAAGACGATCTTAAAATGCACTTAAAAGACCAGAAATGGCAGGGTCTCTCCTGCATATTAATCAAAGATGTAAGCGACCGACAAAGTCATTTCCTGAAAATCACCGAGGGCAAATAAATTGTGCAACTGCGAGTGAGTGCTTACGCGACCGAGAGATGCGATTGCGAGATTATCGCGCCCTATTAGTGAAGTACAGAAATCGGTGCAGGATTCCACAATACGGGCAGCTGCCAACTGAAACAAACTGGTCTACATTATATTTTTTTTAGAAATGCAGAAATCCGCGGATCCGCGGAAAAGCTGCACATCTGTATTACGCGTTTTACTCATTTGGTCACTTCAGGCGGTCACTCACCGCAAACTCGGCCGACAGGAGATACTCATAGGGGAAGAGGGGCACCAGTGACGTGTAGAGCACCAGGTACACGCAGCCCACGGCAAACCGCCGCAGCGCCGGGCCGACGCAGTCCGGACGCCGCCCTCGCCCGTTGTCCAGGAGCTTCTCGGCCACAAAGTCCAGGTACTGGCGGACGGGGAAGATGGGGGCCGCGAAGCAGCCGCCGACGTAGTAGGTGTAGCCCACCAACTCCAGCAGAGAGGGCACCTCCTTGATGTTGAACTGCTTCTGGTCGCGGCTCAGCTTGGCCTGGGGGAGGGGGCGAATCAGCAAATTCCCAACACCAACAAAATAAGCATCCCCTTTTAATTAACGGGCAAAATAAATGTTTCATTGGCCAACAAATGTTTCATTGGCCAACAAATTCTTAACTGGCCTGCAAACCATTTACTGGCCTGCAAATCGTGAACCGGCCTGCAAATCATCTACATACTGGCCAGTAAATCATTTACTGGTCTGATATTTACCGGCATGCAAATCATGAACCGGCCGGCAAATCATCTACATACTGGCCAGTAAACCATTTACTGGCCTGATATTTACCGGCATGCAAATCATGAACCGGCATGCAAATCATCTACATACTGGCCAGTAAACCATTTACTGGCCTGATATTTACCAGCATGCAAGTCATTCACTGGCCTGCAAGTCATTCACTGGCCTGCAAGTCATCCACTGGCCTGCAAGTCGTTCACTGGACTGCAAATTCTTCATTGGCAGGCAAATCGTTTACCTGCCTGTAAATCTTTAACCTGGCAAAATATGTCAGCCTCTCCTGTGCTCAGATCTCCCCGACGACTATCCAGTCGAGGGAATGAATGAATGCTTCAACTGGCCTGCATGTTTTACTGGCCTGCAATGTTTTTACTGGCCTGCAATGTTTTTACTGGCCTGCAATGTTTTTACTGGCCTGCAAGTCGTTCATTGGCTTGTTGGGCGAAAACATCGCGCCTGAAAAGAAACGTCCCGTGACAGCGCCCAATTGATTAATTCAATTTCCATTGATCAATCACACTGCACAACGGCTTTTACAGACTCTTGGTGGCGCTCACCTCGTCCTTGTGCCCGTCAAAGAGGTCAAAGGCCATCCCAATCATCTTCAGGGTCAGGATGCAGTGGGGCGTAGTCCAGATCAGGTCGTAGCCGTCCGTGGAAAAGTAAATGTAGCCCATCAAGAGGTAGCCCTGAGGGAAGACAGACAAAGAAAAAGCTTTTTAAAAGATTTCAAATTCATTATTATTGTCATTATTATTATAACCTTCTCGTAAGCCGCGTTTCCTCTGGACTAAAATCTAACAGAGACGATGGTTAAATTTCAAAGGGTCAAATTTGAGTCACTTTTGAGTCAGTAAACTTAACCGAGACGATGGTTAAAGTAACCGAGCTGGCAATAGTGGGAGCTGTGCGTTACAAAATGACGTCGGTAGCGCACAGGTAGATAGGTCAACGTACACATTAGCGCGGACACGAAGCAGACGTTGTGCAGAGTACATGTAGGTGCTACGTCATAGGCCGGATGTGGTTTTTTCACCGACTCGCGTTTAACCGAGTGGTGGATTTCCACTGGACTAATCGGCTCGGTTAAAGTTACCCGGGCTGGATTTCACAAAGCCTTACGATGCATCGTAACTCAGCTTACGATGGATAACCCATCGTAAGTTGAGATAGGTCGTATGGTTTTTGTGCATCGCTCATCGTCTTGCGATTGATCGTTAGCTACGACGAGTTTGGTGAAATCGACCCCCGGTCACTTTTACCGGGCAGAGGTTGGCCGGTGAAAGTGACCATTCGGCTCGGTTAAAGCAACCGTGAGGAAATTTAACTGGGCCGTTTCCACTGGACTTAAAATGGGAAAAGGTTACCATCGTCTCGGCTACTTTGACCAAAATAAGTCCAGTGGAAACGCGGCTATAGTCGGTTGTTAGGTGGAGATGGCTCGTTACAAATGGCTGACACATCTACTACTCCCCCCACAGTGGCCATGTCCCCGGTGCACTTACCATGTTGAAGGTGAACGACAGGAAGACGGAGACGGTAGTTCCTCCGACGGTGCCCAGCAGGACAAAGTTGACCAGGATGGTGATCAGTGAGTGGCCAACATCCAAACCTGCCCAGGGCAAAGGTATACGCACGGATGAACAAGTAACAAATATACGAAGGTGTATGAAGACTGGGTATGAAGTGACTTGGGTATGACGTGACTTGGGCTTGAGGTGACTTGGGTACGAAGTAACTTGGGTACAAAGTGACTTGGGTATGGACTGACTTGAGTATGAAGTGACTTGGGTATGAAGTGACTTGGGTACGAATTGACTTGAGTATGAAGTAACTTGGGCATGGAGTGACTTGGGTATGACGTGACTTGGGCATGAGGTGACTTGGGTACGAAGTAACTTGGGTACGAAGTGACTTGGGTATGAAGTGACTTGGGTATGAAGTAACTTGGGCATGGAGTGACGTGGGTATGACGTGACTTGAGCATGAGGTGACTTGGGTACGAAGTGACTTGGGTATGGACTGACTTGAGTATGAAGTGACTTGGGTATGAAGTGACTTGGGTACGAATTGACATGAGTATGAAGTGACTTGGGTATGAAGTGACTTGGGTATGAAGTGACTTGGGTATGAGATGACTTGGGTACGAGACGACTTGGGTACGAGATGACTTGGGTATGAAGTGACTTGGGTACGAATTGACTTGAGTATGAAGTGACTTGGTTAGAAAGTGACTAGTATACAAGATGACTTGGGTAGGAAGTGACTTGGGTAGAAGTGATAAGACCTGGGTACAAAATGACCTGAGTGTGAACATTTGAGTACAAAGTGACTTGTGTAGGAAGTGACTAGGGAATGAAGTGACTTCCAAGGGTAAAAACGTGACTATGGTACGACGTGATTTGGTTACAAAATGACCTGCTTCAATTTGAAAGAGACATTTGTTACGCCATGGGGTGGATTTGGGATAATTCGCGGCTGGCTGGGAGGGGGGGGCAGAAAGAGAGAGCGAGGTCCTCACCAAAATTGGCAAACATGAGCGTCAGACCGCAGCCAGCAAAGTAGAGGTGCTTGACTGCCGGGGACTGGCCGTGCAAGTAAGTCCTGGAGATGTAGCTCAAGGGGTAGCCTGTCCAGAAGAAGAAGAAGGAGAAGAATGCCAGGAGCAGTCATAGAGCAAGGAATGAAGCAATCTTGAAGACCTGAGGTCTCCGACCCTCGGGAGGACGGGATTACGGATACCGCAACTGGTGTATGACATCATCGATTTGCGTACACCGGTTCAGTTTAGAAATAAAAGATGGCAGTCTTTTACGCTTGTCGGACAGGAGGCCTCGATCCAAGATCAACTGAGGGGAAATTCTTCCTTTTTGTTTTTCTTCTTTCAAATGTGAGTTGACTAAAATGATCAGTAATGTAATCTGTGATTCTCTATTAATCCTAAAGTGGGCGCGTTGGACAGTTTTATGGCTGTTTTCAGGGTAAAATATGGGGATTTAGGTCAAGGGTCGTTGGAAAATCATTAATGGAAGGGTTTTCCTATAGAAGATCCTTGGACCCTACCGTCCCCCAACCCCCTTCCAAATCTTTTTTTTTTTTTTTTTTTTTTTTACATTTTAAAAAGGGTGACTTTAAAAATATCCATGCCTTCCTGATAATTCAGTAATTGGTAATGATGTACCGGTATTTCTTATTGCTATATATATATAGTAGAAGCCTAGTCCGAGTAACTTGGACCCTCAAAATCGGCCTTTAAAAAAAAAGGAGGGCGATAGAAGGGCCCAAACTTTTTAGCAGGAATTCACGGTCCGTTAAAATTTTTCGACTACCCCTGACCGAAATCCACAGATTTCACCCCCGAAACACCCGTGAAACCGTTCCACGCGCCCACTTCTGGATTCAGTGGGAATCACAGATTTACTCACATTTGGGGAAAAACTAAAAGGAGAAATTTCCACTCAGTTGATCGAGAAGATTCTCCCCCCTCCGACGAGCCAAAAGGCGGCCATCTTGATTTCAAATTGAAACGGTATACACGGACACCGATGACATTTTGGCAGGTCCGTGTGCGCAGTGGGTCTGTGTGAGTATGTGCGCATGCACGCACGCGTTGACTCCTATGCGTGCATTGACTCCTCTACTGGCTAACGTCATCGATTTACGTGGAAACCGTTATATTATTTGAAATCCAGATGGCCGCCTTTTGGTTCGTTGGAAGGGAGAGAATCTTCTCGATCAACAGAGGGGAAATTTCTCCTTTTTCCCTAAACGTGAGGAAAACAAATGACCAGTATTGAAATCTGTGATTCTCACTGAATCCAGAAGTGGGTGTGTAGAACGGTTTCAAAGGTGTTTTGGGGGGTTAATCTGCGGATTTCGGTCGTGGGTAGTAAATTCCAGCACTGCGTAGACAGTTTCCTTCAATCCTTGGACCCTACACTACAGTCACCCAACCCTCCAAATTCCAAATGATGAAAAAAGGGTGACTTGTCGGGTCTGAGTTACTCGGACTAGTCACGTGGGACAGTTTCAACTTGAAAAATTCAAGGCTGTTTCAGGGGTAAAATCTGTTTGATTGCAGTCGAGGGTAGTTGATAAATCGTTAATGGAAGACTTTACCTAGAAGTTCCCTGGACCCTACACTGGCTACAGTTGCCCAACCCACTCCAATTTGGCAAATATAATTTTACAAACGCAGTGGCTGTTGTTACGGCAGTCGTCTGTGTGGTTCCCTGACTTGATTGTATTTCGTCAGCATTGCAGGCTGGTTGAACCAGTCTATTAGCTGATAGTCTGGTTCCAAGAGCTAAACATCCTGACAAATACTGTTAAGTCAGGGAGCCACATGGACGACTGCCGTAACAACAGCCACAGCGTTTTACAAAAGGTGACTTTACTAAGTTGTGAATGTATTTTTAGGTTGAAATTACTCAGATAATTGATGTAACCATACTAGATCGACAATGAACGGGTGAACTATTGTGAGCTAGGTCGTTTTATCAGTTGGCCCAGCACGTTCATTATTCACAACAATCATTGATGATGGTGTACTACCGTGAAATCATGATCAACAACAACAAGCAACAATCATGGACGGAGCAGTCCCAAAACAAGACTAAACTACTCACACGCCAGCATCGTGACCAGATAGAGAAGTGCCGGCACGTCCACACCACGCCAGCTGGCCGTGGCGTCCGGCAGCATCCGATCCGGCATTTGGTCGGAATTCTCCATCTTTCCTCGGCCAGAATTTGACGCCTATTCGGAGACTCAGGGGGTTTGGTTGAGTCGTAACTCGTATAGTGTACTGTGCAGTGTTACTGGTACTGTACCAGTACAGTGTGTAAGTAATAGAAATAGCAAAGGGCGCCCTCATGTGGCAATTGAACTCCAAGCCCATCGCAGTATCGATATCGTGGATGACAGTACTTCAAGTTCAACCAGGGAGGAATAAGGAATTACTCATTCCTCCATGGTTCAAACAATCGGTACGTAACATTCTAAAAAAAATTGCATATAGATATGGTGGCGCAGAAGGGACATTGCAAATCGCAAATATCTGCAAAGATATTTGCAATTCGCACATTTTGTCGCAAATATGTGCGCAAATATTTGCGACAAAATGTGCAATTCGCAAATTTTGTCGCAAATATTTGCGCACATATTTGCAAATCGCAAATTTTGTCGCAAATATGTGCGCATATATTTGCGACAAAATCTGCGAATTGCACATTTTGTCGCAAATATGTGCGCAAATATTTGCGACAAAATCTGCAATTCGCAGATTTTGTCGCAATTTTTTTTCAAAGAAGCTAGAGGGCCACAAAAAGAAGAAACCGCTGATGGTCAATACACACAGTGTTAGACCATGGAGGAAGAAGGGGGGAGACCGGCTCAACGATGGGACTTGGAGTATGGAGTATTGTTGACAGTCACGAACGGATTTTTGAAGTTTTCTTACTTTGTAAACGAATGGAAAGGTATAATTTACGGAGATTGAAGAACAGGGCTGTGAATGTTCCGTGACACCGTAAGACTCGGTATTATCATGGAGGCCCTCCTCTACCTCCATGGTATTATAGTCACAGTGTCAGGCCCATTTCACGTTGTGCTGTAACCTTGTGGGGGGGGGGGGTGGCCACAGCGCACTACGCGACCTTTGACCAAGGCACCGCACAGTGAGTCATGCGACACTACAGCACTACTGGTTTGGGCCCCCTAGCTTCGTTGAAAAAAATTTGCGACAAATTCTGCGAATTGCAGATTTTGTCGCAAATATTTGCGCACATATTTGCGACAAAATGTGCAATTCGCAGATTTTGTCGCAAATATATGCGCACATATTTGCGACAAAATTTGCGATTTGCAAATATGTGCGCAAATATTTGCGACAAAATTTGCGAATTGCACATTTTGTCGCAAATATTTGCGCACATATTTGCGACAAAATATGCGAATTGCAAATATCTTTGCAGATATTTGCGATTTGCGATGTCCCTTCTGCGCCACCATATATAGAGGAAAGTGCCGGTGAACATTATTTGGTGGTTGGTGAGAAATTTTAAAAGCCTTTTCAAATATGTTTCCTCAATAATAGTTTAAAGGGATATACATAAATGGTGGAAACTGCTTACTGACTAAAATATATTGCCAAAAGTTGGGCAAATCTCAAAATTTAGTGGGCCTGGCGTTTCGATCCTAGCAGGACCTTTCTCAAAGGCAGAGTGACACGGACAAAACAGATACACGAAGGAAGGGGGAAGAGAGTGAATAATTTTGACACGGATGAGAAACAAAGGACAAAGGGTAAAGCTGGTAATAGGTGAGATCAAAGGGAAGGGCATTTATTAAATGGAAAAGAAAATTTTGACTGGACCGGGATTTGAACCCGATACCTCTTGTTTTCTCGATATCAGCGCTCTTACCATCTGAGCTATCCATGGTGGCCTAGATGGTGGCCTTCCCAAAATAATTAGTCAACTAGTCTTTGCCGGGGATGTGGGCGCCAGTCAGAAGCAATTGAACCATTAACTGCACAGTATTATCTACAGAGATCAAATCCCCGCTTTGATTAAGATGCAAGCAACTAATAGCTCCGTGGCTCGGGGATCACATAACGTGGATACAGCTGTTTCAATTCAAGTCAAACAAATCAATGAGAAAGCCTTCGAGAAAGGTCCTGCTAGGATCGAAACGTCAGGCCCTCGATCTAACTTTTGACTTTAATCAATGGAAAATTCCCATTATGTTGTTGTTTTGTTTTACAAGCCTATGTTTGAAAGGAATACAAAATAATGTGATATATTATTGTTCATCTTACACCCCGGAGAGTCGTCCAAAAGCAAGAATTTTTCTTCTTCTTATAGTTGCGAAGTGGGAATGAAACGATCGAGTTGACGAAGATTAATGTCATCATGATACTGTACTCTGTCTCGTTACTTGCAAGAGCGCCCTCTCGTGGGAGGTTCGTGCCAATGATGCTGTGTGGGCGGGAGGAGCGTAGCTATAACACGTCCTCGCAAAATTCTAATCTCCATTATTTTTTTTGTACGCGAGCGGGGTTAAGTGCAACACTTCTCTCACAGTGTGACTCCAAAATAACGAGAAGATCTCGCCAACCTTTAGACCTAGGTTGTGTCCTCTCGGTAAAACAAACAGTACCAGATGTGCAGGGCGTTATTTAAACGCTGTATTTACAGGGCTAGGGCCAGCGAGAAAGAATAAAAAATACCCACCCCGATGTTAACATCAAACAGTGACGGCAGTCATTACGCACGTGCGTGAGATGAGCCTACGGTGTAAGGAGCGTTCGGTATTTGTGTGTGAAGATGTATCAGTGAGAAATCGAACAAATAAAAGGAATTATAGGCACCGGCGGAGCCGGTGTCGCTGTTTCGCGCTTGGAAAGAGACTACAATTAAGTAGTGCTGCAGCGTTGACGAGATCAGCAGCATGATTGGGATTTCTTGTAGAGCCCGGGGCGGAATGCGACTGGCTGTTGTCGATCATGGAGGTAGTTTGTCACAACAACTTGAAATATTTCTCGTTAACTGCGAAGCTTTAGCTACTGTTAAAATGATAAGCTTCACTGGCCGCGATCTAGTTATAACGCCGGGCAGTATAGTCTCTTTCAAGTTCTAGCGCGAATTTGCACTGCCACAGCGAAAAATACAACATGAAAAAGGCCAACTGTGCGAAGTGCGCCCTCTATCGACGACGCGAACCATCTAAGGCCGTTTTCGAAATGAAGGCTGAGGCTCGGGCTCGGGCTTCGTCTCCGTCTGACAAAAACCTGACAATCCAGGTTGTGGTTTGTTTCCGAATTTGAAAGTTTGTTGGCTTGATAGGTATAGGGTATTCCCCAAGAAACTGGGGCCAAACGCTTGTTTCTAGATGCCTGTGATAACGGGGATTAAAAGCGATAATGACCGAAGCCTAAGCTCGAGCCTAAGCCTTCGAATTCGTAAACGGCCTAAGTAGCTCACCATCTGAATCTGAGGGCTAAATCAATTTAGAGATCTCAGGTTCAAATCCCGGTCCCGTCAATGTTTCCTTTGCCATCTTTTTCTTTCATTCGTACCATAATAAGTTAGAGATAAATCGTGAACTCCCTTCAGAGACAGTGACATTAATTCCCGATTCATTCGACAAGTGACAACGCGATGAATGAACAACAACAACAACAGCAGTAGCAACAATATCAGCAACAGCGGCAGCAGTGGCAGCAGCAGCAGCAGCAGCAGCAGCAGCAGCAGCAGCAGCAGCAGCAGCAGCAGCAGCAGCAGCAGCAGCAGCAGCAGCAGCAGCAGCAGCAGCAGCAGCAGCAGCAGCAGCAGCAGCAGCAGCAACAACAACAACAACAGCAGCACCCACAGCAGCAACAATAGCAACAACAACAAAACTGTAAGCGGAAAAATGATCATGGAGTGAATTAAGGTGACACGAATTTTGTACGGCCGGGTTTACACCTCGAAGATTGACTGGCGCGATTGACTGGCGCGATTTTTAATGACATCTTCACCACGGCGGCAGTGATACAATCACACTATTCACTTGGTTTTTCGTCTGGAGAGCCCCCCCCCCCAACGCTTCAACGCCGTCAATCAGTGTTCAAGGGCAGAGGATATAATGCCCGCTGTTGAATCAGAGCTGTGGGTTCTCTCCCCCCCCCCCCACCAACGATTTGAGTTTTTGCCGGCACCCGGGCGGCGGGCAAGGCCGGCGGGGATATGCCGTCACCACCTTCAGACAATCGGCGAGTCTGTTGTCTCGTAATGGTTGACTGGAGAGGCACTGACGGAAACGAACATGAGAGAGAGAGGAGAGAGAAGGAGAGAGAATTGGAGAGAGCAGGAGAGAGAAGGAGAGAGAATGAGAGAGAATGAGAGAGAAGGAGAGAGAAGGAGAGAGAAGGAGAGATAAGGATAGAGGAGAGAGAAGGAGAGAGAGAGAGAGAGGTCGAAAGAGATAGACAGACAGAGACAGACACTGAGAGAGAGAGGGGGAGGGAAGGTCACACTTAGATCGACACAGAGAGAGACATACCGACACACAGAGAGGGAGATAGAGCGTGGAGAAAGAGGGAGAGATGGAGAGAGGGAGAGACAGAAGAGAAGGAGGAGGAGGAGGAGGGGAAGGAGGGTAAGGAGAAGGAGGAGAAGGAGGAGAAGGAGAAGAAAGAGAAGGAGGAGGAGTAGAAACAGAAGGAGGAGGAGCAGAAAGAGAAGGAAGAGGAGTAGAAGGAGAAGGAGAATGCTATCGACACAGAGAGAGACAGACTGACCGTGAGATAGAGCGTGGAGAAAAGAGTGAGAGAGAGAGAGAGAGAGAGAGAGAGAGAGAGAGAGAGAGAGAGAGAGAGAGAGAGAGAGAGAGAGAGAGAGAGAGAGAGAGAGAGAGAGAGGTCTAATCGCAGCCATTGGTTGTGCACAAAGCGGATTCATTTTGTGGTTGTGCAAATCGCAGGAGAGCCACATAATTGCGAGAATTTCTGCAATTATGTGGCTTGGCAGTTTTCGTTTTCTCATTTAGTGGCAGAAATTCATTAAGGGACAAATGCAATATAGTGGATTGCTTTTGCAATAATGTGGATGGCAGCAACAATTAAATAAGACGATTTATTGCCTTTGAGCTTATGGATCAAGAAATTGCGTGAAGTTAGGTGACTTGGTGGGTGTGAGTACTAGGGGTCGTAGGGGACCTTTTTTTAGGCGATTTTAAAAGCACAAAAAGTGGAAATTTGGAGATTTTTTTGCTTGAATAAGGAGAGTGGGTTCATTCTCCCTCCTTTTACTAAAATTCACCCCAAAAACCAGGTTTTTCCTGTATTTTTGAGCCCCTTCCACATTATTACTGTGAATTTCCGAGATGTTGCACAGTCTCTCCCTTCCTCATAACGTGGTTCATGATTTGTACTGCTCTCGATGGCCACAGGTACATACTACACGCGAATACAGCAGGTTGCTATAGGCCCTATATTTAATTATACAGTACACCGAAAGTAGGGTTACAATCATTGCCTGTCAACTTAATGGGAGTTAAATTAGAATTGTCTTGAGAAGATCGCCACACCCTTCCTCTAATATGAATCAAAAGTTTTACAATTCGTCATGAATGCAAAGTTGTGCTCAAATACTTGTTTTTATGTTCACAATTATTCCATTCCCTCCAATTTTCAAATTTCGATAAAAAAGGATGACTTTTCGGGTCCAAGTTACTCGAACTACCTGAAACCATTTACTCCTTATATGTCTTTTCGCCTTTTTCATCTTTTCGCCTTCGTGTCTTTATCTGTCGTCTCTTCGCCTTTCATCTCTTCCTGTTTCGTCTCTTCGTGTTTCATCTCTTCGCCTTTCGTATCTTCACCTTTCGTCTCTTCGTGTCTTCTTGTTTCGTGTCTTCATTTGTCGTCTCTACGCCTTTCGTCTCTTCTTGTTTCATCTCTTCGCCTTTCATCTCTTCGCCTTTCGTCTCTTCGCCTTTCGTCTCTTCGCCTTTCGTCTCTTCGCCTTTCGTCTCTTCGCCTTTCGTCTCTTCGCCTTTCGTCTCTTCGCCTTTCGTCTCTTCGCCTTTCGTCTCTTCGCCTTTCGTCTCTTCGCCTTTCGCCTCTTCATGTCTTCGCCTTTCGTCTCTTCGCCTTTCGTCTCTTCGCCTTTCGTCTCTTTGCCTTTCGTCTCTTTGCCTTTCGGCTCTCGCCTTTCGGCTCTTCGCCTTTCGTCTCTTCGCCTTTCGTCTCTTCGCCTTTCGTCTCTTCGCCTTTCGTCTCTTCGCCTTTCGTCTCTTCGCCTTTCGTCTCTTCGCCTTTCGTCTCTTCGCCTTTCGTCTCTTCGCCTTTCGTCTTTTCGCCTTTCGTCTCTTCGCCTTTCGTCTCTTCGCCTTTCGTCTCTTCGCCTTTCGTCTCTTCGCCTTTCGTCTCTTCACCTTTCATCTCTACGCCTTTCGTCGCTTCACATTTCGTCGCTTCACATTTCGTCTGATCGTCTGTCGTCTCTTCGTGTTTCATGTCTTCGTGTTTCATGTCTTCGTGTTTCATCTCTTCGGCAACTTTCGTCTGTTCGTCTCTTTGCCTAAATTTCGTCTCTGGTTTAATTACCAATATGGTCGTACCTATGCAGTTATTTGGCAATTTGTATTTTACTACCCTTAAGCTGAAATTATGTGAAGACCATAATTATTTTCTATTTTGTTTCGATTTCTGTTGTAATCAAACAGCTATGTGCCCTGTCTTTGCTTGAAATACCAACCTGAAACCTAGTCCGAGTAACTTGGACCCAACAGTCACCCTTTTTTATCGAAATTTGAATCTTGGGGGGTCGGGTGGGTGACCGACCCTCCAAATGTCAAATTTCGATAAAAAAAGGGTGACTTGTCTGGTCCAAGTTACTCGGACTACCTGAAACCATGGGGTGACCGACCCTCCAAATTTCAAATTTCGATAAAAAATGGTGACTTGTCGGGTCCAAGTTACTCGGACTACCTGAAACCACGGGGGACCGTCCAACGTGCCCATACAATACGCATATCGTAATCATTGTACATGTACCAACGTTTTCAATATGGATTCCCCTTCATATTACCATGTTAATAAATATTGGGAGAAAGAGGTAAATAAAATAAGTTTGCGTTGAGGAGTGTGTATTATTGGTTTGCCGAACTCGACGTACAAATCTCCATCACTATAGTTATAGTAAAGGGCTGTCAGTAACGTTACGTTAAAAATCTAACATAACAGTAATTAACGCGTTGAATAAAATCGTCAAGATACCTGCAAGAGAGTATTTATCTTACAGAGATAGAGCCGAACGGGTGCGAAAATGCCAAACATATAGGCCTATAACTGGGTACTAATTAAGGTGTAAATCTGAAACATTCCGATCCTTGGTTAAAAACATTAGTATCTCGCGAAAAAATAACTATCAGATGTGAAGTCGGGGTGCAAGACCAACCCCTAAATGAAGAAAACACTTCGTTCCCTTTACTCGGCGAGAGAGCCACATAATGCAAATGGAAAGGGAGAGAGAGAGAGAGAGAGAGAGAGAGAGAGAGAGAGAGAGAGAGAGAGAGAGA